>JAOSBM010000206.1:42690130-42713873 GCA_027568955.1 Erythroxylum tenue
AGACCGGATCGGTCCGACCGGTCAAAACCGGTCAAATTGACCGGTTTTGACCGGTTCGCACCGGTCCAATTGAAGACAGGTTTTGGGAGCCTAACCGGACCGATCTGCCGACCGGTCACCGGTCGGACCGGCCGGTCCGGTCCGGATTTAAAAACAGAGCATTTAATTGATGGATGGAAGGTTTCGAGTACAAAGTAATACACGAAAGCAGAAACAACCACCCTCTATCCAAAAGTCAAAGATGCAAATCACAAAAATCTCTTTATAAAAATATAAAAAAAAAAACTGTGTACAGTTGATATTTCTCTCTCGTACCTTTGCAAAGCATGACCTTGTACATTAGGATTTGTTGACTTTAACTTTGACTTTTTGTATTAATTGAGCATTTGAGCTGATTAATTAGTTATTAACAACACAACTTGCTACCTAAAATTTTTTATAAAAGAAAACGAAATAAAAAACATTTGTGAATATCTTTTAAAAAATAAATAAAAAAAGATAAAAAACCTAATGAAAAAGTAAATTACATATACATATATACCATCCTATACTAATCATTATATAATGCAAAAAATAAATTTTTTGGAAAAATAAAAAATTTATTGAAGATTAATAAAATTTTACTTTCAATAACAACAACACTCAGTAAAAATTCTGCTAAGATGCGAGTTCTGAGGAGGTCTAATAATATACAACCTTATCCCTAACTAGTAGAGAGGTTGTTTCCACAAAATTTTACTTCCACTAAATTTAATTTAAAAGTTTTGTTTTCTGAATTTTTTGGTTTTAAATCTAATCTTTTAGTTTGTAAAAAGACCCCAAATTTAGGGAAATGCACATGAATAGAATCTCCTTTTCTTAATTAGAATCTCTTTTTCATATTGTTTCACGGACAAAAGGGCCAAAAGAAAACTCGTTTTTGTTATTTCCACAGGCTGGAATTGGGTGGTAAAGTAAAATAAACAGTAGTGTCCAATAACTATAATCAATCTTAACTTCTTCCGTTGTCGTTTTGAATGAAAGTGTAATTCACGCCCCTTGCATATTAACTAAATTGTCATATATATACAATAATATATAATTACATAATTTTAATAAAAAAAGATAAGCTCTTGTATAATTTATGAAACTTTCAAAAAAAAATTTAAAAATCCTTTTTGTTTTCAATTTTTCAAAAAAAAAATCTATTAGATTTCAGTTAAAAACATAGTGATGAAACATAGGGCGGTATGAACATCATAATTAGACTAATCAAATATTATTGATATGGTAAGCCCCTGTTTTATTGGGCTTATATTAGTAGAGTTTTTATCAGTAGAGTTTTTTTTCTGTAAATCTTTTTTTAGAATAACTTTTCTAAAAAGTCAGTTAACTGTTTGTCTGTCATTTAAAAAAGAGTTTTTTTAAAGAGCTTCATACAGTGGATTATTTGGCAACATAAAAATAAAAAGTATTTTTAATTTTAACTATATTTTATTTTGTAATAAATGTTATTTACGCATATAAATATTATTTAAAGTATATTAAATAATATGCAAAGCATAATATATTAATTATTATATACTTTTAAACCATTTCCTTCAAAAAAAATACTTTTAAACCATATGAAACATAAATAAAAAATATATCTAACCAAATCTTTTATATAGATTATAACATAAGTACACTAATATCGAAAATAAATATTAAAAATATAAAAAGCTAAATATTATTATATCAATCCCAAAATAAATATCCAAGTTGAATAAATAATTAAATATATAATAAACGAGAATATGAGTTTGTGGGTATTGTGGGAATTATGTGTAAAACATAAGGATAAAAGGGACTAAAAATAGACTCATTAATTGATCTGAAAAATTTACCTGAAAAATGCTTTTTTTAGAAGCTCAAATTTGAGCTTCTTAAAAAGCTATATTTTGGCTACTAAAAAAGCCACATCTATTAAAGAAATACTTTTTTATTTTACAATCAAAAACCTATTTTTCTTAAAAAAAGATTTTGTGGTGGAGAAAAGTATTTATTGGTTTCCCAAAAGTCCATCCAAACAGGCACTAACTCAATTCAGCTCTTAGATTCAATTAAAACTAATTAAATTATAATTATAATAAATTATTAATTTGAATATGATTTAATTAGTTCGGTTCGAATTTAAGAGTTAGATTAAACAACATTTAATTAGTATAAGTGTGATATTCACATTACAATCAAAATTTAAGAAAATGAGTTTTTTCACAAAATTTAAACATTAAAGAGTTTTTTAAAATTAAAATTATAAGAGAAGTTTATATATTTTTACATTTTAATAAATTATTTAAGGAGTCAGTTTCTTAAATTCAAGTGAAATAAAAAAATATCTTCACAATCAAGACTCCGGCCTAAAAAGTAGCCTCAAACTTCTCAAAACTCTACCTTAAGTGGGAATACTTTTTCCAACTTGCCTCAAATAATTATTTGATAAAAAAAGCCATTTTTCATGAGGATATCAAATCCCTTTTAAGATTTCCTTCAAAAAAAAATCCCTTTTAAGCTATTACAAAATGTTTTCTCTCTTTTTATTTATTTTTTAATATATATTTTATTTGCATGACTTTTGAGATTAATTCAGTGACCAAATCATCAAATTTGATAAATTTATAATTGTGGTAAATTAAGTCTTTTAGTAGATAAAATATAAATTTTAGAATTTGATTTGGCATTTAGAAAAGATAATTAAATCGTGAAGTGCAGGATTTAGGAAAAAAGTCAACTTATTCAGTGTACAAAGCTCTCCACTTTTAGATGGTTTGAGAATAGTCACCGATATATGCGCAACTTTGTTAGTGTACTTTTTGTAAAGAGTTTGTTTCTGTAATTTAAACTTGTGACCTTTTAGTCACTAAAGAGTAACTTTTTCTGGTTACTCTAAGGCAAAATATATTGTAATTAAGTCTTATTTCCACATTTATCATAATTTTTATCAGTTATTGTATCTATCACAACAAGAACATAATAAGATCTAAATGCACAATAAGATTTTTAATCAATGTCACGCAACATTTTGATTTTATTAAGCTCGAGTATTCAAACTCGATTAGGTTTAAATTTGGACTTAACAATCTTTGTCGAACTTGTCCAATTATGACAAATCGTACAAATTTGCTTAATTAAAAAAGAATTAAAACTTTTACATAATGGCAACACAACCAAAAACAAATCTTCAGAAATCCAAACAATTATTAGGTACTAAATCATCAAGAATTCACCACATTGCACTTCTTCCTGATCTCCCCATCATTGCCAGTAAGAACTTCTACAGCTCCCAATCTTTTCATGGATTGAGCGAATTCCTGGAAAAACTTTTCAGGATCAAGCAATTCATTAACTATGTTGGAAGAGCCCTTGTCGTTAAGAAGAGCAGCATCAGATTGGAGGAGGCCTTGGTTTGAATTCAGGTTCGAATAGTAACTATTGTCGAAGGATAGAGGGGTTCCAGGTTCCAATGGAACTGTGGTTGTGTTGTCTGACAGGTTCCTGCATTTAGTTTTCAGGAAAGAAACATAAGTTGAGCTTAGTGAAGGATCTGAATCTCCTTTTCCTGTGAAGTTGTAAAGCCTGTTGCTGAAGAAATTGCAATGCCCTACTCCAATGGTGTGCCCACCTGATCAATTCAACATTCACATCTTAGATTCCCAAAAAAAAGATTTCATTAATTTAGAGTTGACAATAAGTTGAATCAAGCTCGTATCCAAATTTTTTTTAGTCTTCAATCCGACGCTTAAACCTAATCAGGCTTGCACTTTGAGTCTAGCTCAGATCGGGTCAAGTTGGGCTTGGGTTTTTTTTTTTTTTTGCTAAGCCTATTTAAATCATGATCTTGATATCTAAGCATATCTAACTTACCGGATAAAACAACTAGATCGTGAACAGTGAGGCTTTTGTTGGCAAATGATTGTTTCAGCATAGTGTAGTTGAAGAAAGGTGAAGGGATGTTGGCTAGTGCCTCTGAAGCGCTCGACACCTTCCCATCTCTTCTTCCAGTTAACACTTCCCACATTGACCTGTTAAACTGACAATCCAAATCCGTCGCATTTGGTCACTTCAGATCGAAAACAACAGGAAATTGTTTCAACTTTCTGGTTAGTTAAGAGCTTACTTGGAAGGAAACCGAGTCTCTAGCAGCTAATGCAACGATATCTGCACAAGAAACAGTCCCGGGACATGTCTTCTCCAATTGGGTCTTCACTTCATCTATAACATCAAATCCTGACAGAGATTGGTTTGGAACTGCGGCTTTTTCTGCAGAGTTATTTGCAGTAGAATCCAGCAATACTGATCCATCACAACCCTGAAACAAATCATGATATTAACTGATCATAAAGAGATAAAAAAAGAAGAACAAAATTGTTGATGTAGAATCAGGATTTACCCTAACAAAACAATCATGGAAATGCATTCTCAGCAACTTAGCAGGCAATTGTGTATTGCCAGAAACATGTCTCCAAGTGATTTGCTTCACAATTTCCTCAGCCTGAGGACAAGTGTCTTTATAGAACTTTTTCCTCAGCTCCCCTCCATGACCAACTGCAATCAGTCCAAACATCAACCCCATGATCAAGAAACTTAGCCTACTACTCCTCATTCTCGCTTTGACAGTGATTACCTGTGAACTGTGCGTTCTTATATAGAAGACAATGAGGCAACTAGAATGCATCAATCATTGCAGAAGCAGAACATAGAATATTGATGAAGTTGGTATTCGAGTTGACTCTTCCTTTCAATATATCACTTTTCAGACATAACTAAACTGTTCCTGAAATTTTTTAATGTGTTAGTTAGAATCTAAACACAACGACTTAGCTCCAAGGTCGATATATACAAGCAAGTCGTGACTTTCTGATGCCTAAATCTGCATGGACATGACCTGATAATCTAGTAAACTATTATCTGCAACAGATATGAGTTCTTCTTCTAGCTGTCATGGTGGGTATAAACGGATTGAACAGTCCCTCCTAACACCGAATCTTTGAAAAACTTGGAAAGGAAAAACGTATAACTATGTTTCTGGTCTGGAGCTGCATAGGATATTAATTAGTTGCATCCACCGATCTTCCATGCACTAGTTAAAAACAAAACTTAATTATATCCGAGTCCAAGCCTTAGAAGTCGATGTTTGACAATTTTGTCATTTTTCGTAAAGTTGAATGACTTGCATTTTTTGATTTATTATTTTTTTTATTACAGGAGAAAACGACTACACTAAATCAAAGCACGAGGGTACTGAGCGCCGTGCGCATCACGACAGAGAAGCTCCTGAACTCCAAAAGGGGCTGCTGGAAGGAACGAAAAGCCCGGGCTACCCAACCCCGCGAGTCGAGCGAGGCTGTCCGCACACTGGTTGCCTTCCCTGAACACATGCTGCAGCCGCACCGTCCACTCCCGGCGCAATAGTTGGTGGATACCTGCAACCCAAACAGAAACCTCAGTCAGTACCACGGATGGTTCAGAAAGAATGTTAATCACCTCGAGGGAGTCGACTTCCATCTCGACCTGGCGATATCCCAGGTCCCAGGCTAGAGTGAGTCCCGAGAGCACCCCCCACAACTCCGCAGATATCGTCGATCCCCTACCGAGATTTTGCTGGAATCCACCGCGCCACGCCCCAGTGCAATCCCGAATCAGTCCCCCGGAGGAACTCATGGAAGACGCGGGGTTCATAGCGCCATCGGAGTTGACTTTCACCCACCCCTCGGCAGGCCTCCGCCACCCCACTAGGGAACCCACCGGTAAACCTTGGGCAGGAAAAACACGCCGCTCCATCATCCGAGCACGGGCAATCCACTCCACGTAGTCCATGATAAGCCGGTGTCCCCCAGCTGGCCAAACGAAATTCGACTCGAAGATACTACTATTGCGCCATTTCCAGAAGAACCAGCAAGCGACCCCAAAGACCGTGGCCCATGCTTCCTGATGAGCCGGATCCTGCTTGGTGAGGTTGCTCGAAAGCCAAATGTTCACCTCCTACTGGAAGAAAAGCCGATCCACGACCTCCTGCAGAAATTGACGCCATATAGCGTGGACCCTAGGGCAGTCCCTGACGACATGAGCAATGGTCTCCTCCTGCCCACAGGAAGGGCACCGATTGTCAGACGCTAGATGGCGAGTCACTCGCTGCCGATTCGTAAGGAGCCGACGTTTAGCAACAAGCCAAAGGAACGAGCGAATGCGCTGAGAGCCCGCCCATTTTCAGATGATCGCCCACAAACAGCTCCTGGTGTCAGAGGGGCGGGCCTCAATAACCGCGTAGGTAGAGGCGACAGTGAAACGGCCATGAGGGGTAGGACCCCATAGCAGGCTATCCTTCCCCCGACTCCCGTCAATAGGCCCGAAAGTCGCAAGGGCCAAGCAAACCGTGGCCGGGAGGTACGGATGGAGCACGGGCCAAAGCCACCCGTCGGTGTCCGAACATAGGTCCGCAACAGTTGCGAACCTAGGGCTATCCGGGATCGGGGAGGAAGTCACGTGAATTAGAGGGCCCCACTTGTCCAGCCAGTTATCCAACCAGAACAAAACCCGCCGCTCGTTCCCCACGGTCAATTTGATCCCTTACCGGACCCATTACCAAGTCGCCGAAATTCCTTTCCAAACGGACGACGCCCCGACCCTGGAGAGGGTGAGAGGAAGTTGGGTGGTATCAATGCGATGTTTAGCCCTAAGGATCTGGACCCAAAGCGTCGTAGGGTCAGTGAGCAGACCCCAGCCCAACTTCGCCAGCAGAGCGTCATTCATAGCCCGAATGTGCTTGATGCCCAAGCCCCCTACCGACTTAGGCTGGCATACGGACTCCCAGTTGACTAGGTGCAGCTTTCGTTGTGAACTCGAGGAGCCCCAGAGAAAGTTGCACATTAGTTTTTCCAGATCGTCACACAGACGACGCGGCAGCCTAACCGTTTGCATGGTGTACATGGGCAACGCCGAGAGGACTGACTAGGTTAAAGTAACCCTTCCTGCTAAGGACAGCAGTCTGGCACCCCACCCAGTGAGTCTCCGCTGGACATTGTCTAGGATATACTGATAGGTGTGCCGGGACGTCCGCTCATGAAGCAAAGGAACCCCCAAGTAGCGGCCAAGGTTATCCGTGCGCGCAATTATTTTTTGATTTTTAACCTAATTATCAGTTAAGTTACGTAATTTGATCAAGATAAAAATAATAAAGTAGTTCAATAAATGATCTAAATTAATGAGTTGAAGTTCAGGTAAAAAATAGATCCCAATTAGTGTGGACCAAATCCATATCGACGTTGTGATAGGAAGGTCCGATATGGAAATTATATAAACATTAAGGTCTCCTGCAGTTGCTGATATCAATTGTAAACATAAGGAATCTCTGACCTTTTAAGAGAACTTACGTATTGAGAAAACTATAGAAAGTCTTAAACCACGTATCGGGAAACACTTTTCCTAAAGGTCCCGGAAGATTCGTGATCATTTGGAACTCAAAATTGGCATCAAAATCAGAGATAGAACTTAAATAAGATATTTCACGTTACCTTCATTTTTTAATCCTTTTATGAAGATTCTGAATACGTAATAAAATCTGTACTACGAATTACAGCCAATTGTCAGTGATCCTTCTAATTGAAGTGATTGAATGTTAACTTTAACATAACTTTAAAGAATATAGTTAATCAAATTTATAAGCGTCAGTCACATCAAATCTATTCCTCAATTTTGAATGGCTCATTTGTAAAGTAATTTGTTTAAAATACGTAATTTATACTCAGTAATAATGATTAGATGTCTTATTTATATAAAAAGAATATCATTACATGTAGACTTGTAAATCTAATCTATGTAGGTTGAAAGTGACAATTCAATCAATAAAATACAACCCTAAATCCATAGCTCTTCTGAGAGCGACCAAACATCTCTCCTATAATAAATCATTTTACATCATTAAAAAAAGTAATAAAGCTAAAACTTATGTTTAAAAATAACTTAATTATCATTTTAGTTTCTTACAATAAATAATTATTGTCAATATATATGAATAATAAAGAATTTATATTGATAAGTAAAAAAGGATTTATTTGATTTTTTTATACTACAAGAGGAGTAAAATAACTTAATTGAAATAAAAAGCGTAAATAAAAATTGATTTCAAAATATAAGAATTTTTAATATGTGTTTATTTTCTATAAATATTCTTAACTAATAAAAAAGGCTGAGTCTCGGAGCAACTAATAAAGTTACTCCTTTGTTATTATAAAATCACAGATTTTGATACTACACTTATCGGGTGCCAACGTATCCTATTTGAGGATATGTCGGGGATATATTTCCCCAAATTTATTTTGCAATCTAATTCGTCAGTTTCCCTTTAATAAAAAGAATCACAAATTTAAGTCAACAAAATGATCTTTTCATAAAAATACAAAAAGATGGATGCGTAAATTATTTAAGCTTAATTAACATAATAATAAGAAATTCTTGTATACGGTTAAAAACTAATGATTGATTAAGTAAATAATCTTTTTATTTATTATAATTTTAATTATACAATAAGTTAATTACACACAATTAACTATAAACAAGACAATAAAAATTCTAACCAAAAAAGGGCAAATTCAAGGGTACCCTATTGCAATGCAAGCCTCCCAGAAGAGCCTGTCCTCCATTTCATCCATGGCTTCCCTACTCAGTTTAAACCCAAACTTTGGTTTCTCTGCACAGTTATTTCTCTGATCATCATCACTTGCCATGACCTCCATTGACGATGCTTCTCTTAGCCACATATTGCAGGTATTATTACTCCATATTGGTTCCCAAGTTGCACCATTAAAGCTACTACTGCAACAATCTTCTTCTTCTTCATCATCATAACAAGCAACGACTTGAAGCTGACAAGTTGTGTCACCACAACTGCAGGACTCAGCATCATCATCGTCGCCGCCGTCACAGCCGTCGCAGGCCATATTGACATGATCTGCCTCAGAGTCTGCACTACCTTCAACAAGAAGAAAAGAAGAGACATCCAAAAGTAGAGCTTTGTTATTATTATTCTCCATAACCTATCTTGGTGGTGATTTTTAGGATTATATATATACTGACTGGTACAGAAGTTCCTGTCACTGTGATGACGACGATGATGACTTCACAGACTAAATATTAGAGGGGGTGATCTGATCAGGCACTTTTGAGGTGAAAAGGTTAAAGTTTCTGCTTGCTTGACACAACAATTTATTGGTGGGTTTCATGTCATGTTCTAGTCCTAGGTCTTCCCTTGACAAGGAGGGGAGCTGTATGGTGGACCCCCTTTTGGCAAATCCACCATTGTAGCATCATTTTCAAGCATTTTTCTTTTTCTTATTTTTGGGAAAAAAAAGATGTTGGTTGATTAGTAAATCTTGGTAGTTATTAATATTATAAATATATTAATATTGGAAATATTTTGTTAATAATAACTACTAAAGATGTTTAATTAAAAAAACATGTCTCTGTCAAAATGTAAACGTATTCAGTTCACAAAGCTCTTCGTTTTGCGAGGGTCATTGAAATATTATTTTCATGATTCGTACTTGTAATCTTCTGGTCACAAAGAAGCAATTTTTACTAATTGAATCAACTTTTTTTTCTAATTTTAAGAGATTTAGAAGGATTAAGAACAAGTTTATAATTTTGTAAGAAAAAAAACAATTAATAATTTCAAAAAATTATATATAATATTTAATGATTTTATTTGAATTTTTTATTACTATAAATCATTGAAGAAGTGATTATTTGTATTTATTAATATCATTAACAATAAAAATATTTTTTAAAAATAAAACGATTTAGTAAGTATTAAAGACTATTAATTATGAACTATCTAATTGATCTTCCTTCTCCTAATGTGAAGAGATTGAGAACAAAATTTGTAATTTTGTAAGAAAAATGATTTAATTACAAAAAAATTACATCATCATTATCATCATCAACATTATCATCATCACACTCAGTCTAAAATTTCGCAATAAAGCGGGATTTAGAGAGGTCTGATAATACGCAACCTTACTCCTACATAATAAAGAGGTTGTTTCTAGTAGACCCACATGTAGATGTGACATGATGATGATGAATTTTGTATAATCATTGAAGCTCATTTTAAAATTTTCTAGTCACAATTAACTATTTTTTAGAAAAATAATTAATTTCACAAATATTACATCTAAAATTTAAATGATTTTAATTGAATATTTTTGTATATTTATTGAATCTCATTTTAATATATGTTTTTCTAGCAATGAGCCACAATATCTTAGAATGGGGTGATCTCCTACTTAGACTCACTCCTACTAATTTTTCAAGAATAAGAATAAAAATAAAATATTTTGTAAAAAGGTGTAATTTTTTTTAATGATTTGAATACAACTTGATTTTTTTTTAATTTTTGGGTAGCAATAAGTCATAAAGATTTGAGTGTTGCTATATATGTCTACTAAGACCCACTTGTTATGGTGATATTAATCCATAAAGAAGGCAGGCAATTATTAAAGCTGACTATATTGGATGACTATCTCCATCTTAAAGGTAAAGCTAAATTTAATCTTGGAAAAAACGTGACACTTGCTAATTTGTTCTCACCTAATTCTAATCACATTCCTCTCTTCATTTTTATTATTTAATCAACTTTATATTAATATGACGCTTATATGACTCCATCTTTACGACCATCCACCATCTCAAGTACATAATATATATATATGTGAAAAGTTAGTAAAATTGGAATCTGATGTCATTAATAGTACGTGGTATTTAATTTATATACCACATTAGTAAATCCGATTTTTAAACATTTTTAAAAATTAAAATTTTCATTAAAAAAATAGATTGTAAATATATAATATAATAAAATTTATATCAAGTGAAATCTTTCTCCTCTGCTTCATTTGAATTTACTTTCTTTTTGCGTGATTTTAAAAATAAGATTGCGTATTATTAAATCTTTTATCAAGAGAATTTCTTTGCTGTTATTGTTGATTATTTTAAGTATTTCTTTGATTAAAAAGGAAAGGCATGATTAAGAGTGACTAAATTGCTGGCTCCAGGTTCTGCCGACTATTGCAATGACGTATATAATATATAATACGTTCAAAAGGTAGTATGATGCTGTTTCATAAGATTATACATATATATATATACACACACACACTCTAAAAACCAATCCTCACTTCAGATTACAGGCTGCAACTCGCCCGGAATCGCTAGTAATCGCCGATCAACAATACGGTGATAAATTCGTTCCCAAGCTTATACACACCGCCCGTCACACTATGAGAGCTGGCCATGCCCGAAATCATTACCTTAACTGCAAGGAAGAGGATGCTGAAAGCAAGGCTAGTGACTGGAATGAAGTCGTAACAAGGTAGCCGTACTAGAAGGTGTGGCTAGATCACCTCCTTTTTAGGGAGAGGTAATACTTGTTGGGGATCGATTTCGTAAAAGATAAGATTAGTAAATGAAACCTCAATGAAAGGAATCTTTGTGAGATCGTCAATATTTTACTAAGGGTTTCTTTAAAATATACCGAATCAATATCGCTATCCTTCTTCTCTTCTGACGCAGCAACGCAACTTCAATCAGTATCGAAATGAAATCTTAATATATATATATATACACCTTAAAAACTTATATAGATATATCACCTAAGGATATAATTGTTTAAAATTACATTAACATTAACTTCAAAATAATTAGTTAGTAAATTAATTTTTTATACCAATTCTATCAATTTTTTTAATCGATCGTTTAAGCATTTTACGCACTAAATTTGTTTTAATAAATCAATAATTAATAGTTAAATGATTATATCATAACACCAACTATTATAATTGTATAGATTAAAGCTTGTCCTCAATTACATGAAAGCATTTCTAAATTAAACCAAATGCTATTAATACAATGTGGATGATAATTTAACATAGAAATAAATACTTCTTAAAACAAGAAAATTAGAGCTAGCACATATCTACACATGCCAAGTAAAGGAAAACAGAAGAATCAGAAAGTTGAAGAACATACAAGTTTCAGAAACATCATCTCATTTTTTGTTCACAGGGATGAACTTCTGACCGTCTTTCTTCAGCCATATTGTAGACCGAGTTCGCTTCACATGATCAGCAAAGATCCTATGCCTGCGATCAAGCAAAATGGAAGTCTGTTATACATTGCTGATAACCATAATTACACCGCAATCATTGTCAATTCGCTCCTGTATCTTCGAAATGGAAAAAAGGATCTCCGAGAGGTGTTTCCCCGATCCAAAAGAGAGTATAACGATCTGAATCACGAGATAGGCTCTTATAACTAACACATTCAGAAACTCACCTTTCATATTCGAGTTTTTGAGTGACAATTCCACTTAGTAATAGCTCTGAACTGTAAACAATGGCCCCTGGAGAAGTTGACAGTGTTTAGATACTGTGTTGGTGGAATAAGGCAATATAATGTGAATATATATTTAAACCTTTTTCAAGGAAAGGCACACATTCTTCATAATCTTCTTCACAAGATAATACAAGCAGATCATCTGGGACGGTGTCATCCTTCATAGATGATCTACCAACTCTTTCCACTGCCTGAAGAGCATTTCGAACAAACATTATCAGACCAAGCAATGAAGTTTAAATTGGCATCATACAAATATGCAAGCAACCAATGTTCCAAAGTCCAAAATGGTGATTTAATTCACCTTGAATTTGAAACGTAGTTGGAAAATTTTCATCAAAACAGAATGAACAGGAAGCAGTAAGTACCTGGCCCTGAACTGCTTTAACCAAACTTGAAACTATTTCTTTACTCGGTTTGGCATTACGGGTAATCAAAACTCTCTTACCCTGCAAACATCTTAGTTTTAGCAAAACGTCATGGAGAGGAAATTTAACCAATTCAACAAAACAAATCCTACCTGTAAAAGAGGATGTTGACGCGCATGTGCCAATGACAGCGGCAAACTAAAGCCGAACTCCTTTTCCTTTTTCGTGTCTCTCAGAATGTATTTTTTCTCATCAATTAAATAGTTAGCATGACCAACATTCTCAAGCCATTGATGAGTCACAATGGGTTTGCCCAAAGCAATGGCTTCTAACATATTCCTTGTGCGCACAAATGTATCGGTTATGAAGTGAGTTGCATCCGTAATGGAGACGGCTGTTGAAATCTTAAGCCGGTCCAGTATCTACATAATACAATAGAAGTAATATAAAGTTGGATCAGGTAAACAAATTATGAGAAACAGCTCATGAAAATAAGAGTACCTTTTTCTGCTGCTTAAGCACATCCTCATCCAAGTGGTGGCTAAACAGGACTCTTACACCGGTCAAATCCCTCCTCTTCCTCAATTCCTTTGGTGGAGAAATAGGTTCCAACTCAGTAGCATACAAGCTATTAAGTTCTCTCAGAAGGCAAGATCTTGAAAGTTTCTTGCTTGACTGATTACAATATCCATTGCCCACACAGATAGGTGAAGCTTCATTGATAGGTGTCACAGCGTTAGCTGGAGAAGTACACTTTGATTTGGAAATTGTAGTTCTATCCCCAGATATATTACCAGATTTTATGGATGCTGCACTTTCAGGACATAGGGAGGAGTCTGTATCACTCCTATCAGCAAGTTTTGTCACTTTTGCTTTTCTTCTATCTTCAGAACGCTTATCACTCTTATAAGCAGACCCACGGTTCAAACCAGCATCGCCTAGTTTATCTACATGTCCTGGTTCTTGACAGTTTTCAAGATTTTCATTTATGAGAGCCCTATTTTGGCAATCAGAGGCAGAAGATTGTGTTTTACTTTTCATATTCAAATCAGAAATAGTACTACCACTGCCCTGTGGTCTTTTGTGTCCGCTGAGAATTTTGTCGAGGTTTCCTTGGTGACCAAATGGCTTGGATCCAGAATCCAACTTATCTTCCTTGCGACTAAACATATTTCGACGAGATCTTCTTCCTCTGGGGCTGGTGGTAATACTTGAGGTTATTAAATTTGGTCTGGGGCCGTTCTGTACTGGATGTAGTACAGAACCCGATTGTTTGTCAGAGTCTTCGAGCACATTTTCCACAGATTTCAAATGGGAAATAGCCAAGGACTGTCTAGTTCGACGAGCAATGGGAGTAGAAGTACCACCATTCTCTGTTAGGTGTCTTTTCTTTGCTAGGTGATCTCCTTTTTGAGCAGTTTCCTTGCATGCATCAGAATCAGGTGATAGCCTGTTTCCAAGATCTCCTTCTGGCTTCCTGAACCCAATTATCTCAGAGCGTCTTTCCTTGGAAATTTTGCTACCATGTGTTCTGAAGTGTTTTTCAGCATCTGTTCTGGCCTTCTTCGATCTAGTCATTATTACATCTACATCACACAGCTTCCGAGCATTTTCAGGATCTTTACAATATGAAATTGAAGACTTTTCATTTAATGCAGCCCCAAGCCTCGACTTTCTCTTAGATTTCCTTGTTGAAACCCCATTAATGTTGCTGTTATCATGAACCTGCTTTTCTGGATGAGTACCATTGTCAGTTTTCCTTCCGGGAGATCCTTTTGCAGACTTCCTTTGGTTAGACAATCCCAGATCAGTTGCATCTTCATGGCACATACCCTCCCCGTTAAATAACAGTTCCATGGCTTCAGCAGCCATCTGAGTATCACAACCCACGTCAGACATTGCTGGCATATTCTTCCTATTAAGAGTAGCTCCCATGGTTCCAGCTGAAGTATTGCCCTGAAACTGTTCGTTAAGTTCATTAAGAAGAGTTCTTTTAACATCCATTTCAGTTCCTTGGGTTGTCTTGTCATATACTTTTGAGTTAGGCATCGACAATTCTGAAGCAGAATGAACTAATTTTTCATTTAGGGAAGATGAGTTCCCTTCCTTGTCTCTGCATCCACTGGGCTGAGTTTTATTGAACTTTTGGTAAATTGAAAAAGATCTCTTTCCAAAGAATTCTTCCTTCCTCCTACGAAAGATATCTCCCCCACCCTCATCTTCAAGTTTGTCATCCCAGTCAAAGATCCTACCTTTTCCATTAGTGCCACTATCATTAGACTTCTTTGCCAAGACTTGATGTCCTTTTGTAGTTGATATACAATTTGTTTTTCCCAAACTGTTCTTTCCATGGTCAACCTCATTTTCAAACAGCTCTTTGTTCTCTTCAATCAACTTCTGGACACAAGCAAGTGCATTGGCTTGTGACGATTCTCCAGGTTCTTGTGAGTCAAGGTAGCTTAATCCCGCCAACCCATCATTGCAAGTGGGAGACTGAAACACTTCTGTTCCTCCAATAGTATTCTCATTGATGGAAGGAGGTATTTCATTTTCAACATAATCACTAAAGAGGTTTCTCACTGTAGAACGACCAACCTTGCAAGTTCTACCATTCATTAGTCCCTTAGAATAACCGTTATAGTTTTCTACGTCACCTAACTGCTCAATTTCTTCACTGACTTTTCCTTTTGATCCATCATTTTCTAGAGGATCTTCCCCAAGAAACTGAATATTGCTTCCGAGGGAACAGGTCTCATTGTCAGTTCCCTTCAAAGTAGCATGGCGAGCTACAAGACCAGAAGCCCGCAAGGATGCTGTCCGAACTGAAGTAAACCTTGGGGCAGAACCTAAAAAGTGAAGAACAATGTGAAGATTAGACAGCAAAGCTTCAAAATGATGTTACATGAATGAAAAAAATGACACTCCAGGTCAAAGGGATTGACCAAAAATAAATAACAAATTGATCACTGCAAAAGTAGGGAAACAACACATCAAATGTAATTGGATTCTCTAAATGTAGTTTGATAGCTTTCATTTTTAGCATGCAATATCAATTCTAGGCTTAAAATCTTTTCTTCAAGGTAAAGAATTGATGCACAGAACTTCAATTGTCATGAACTTATTTTATTGGAAACAAAGAAAAGAGTAAAAAGAATGAAAATCACATGATGATCAGTTATCAAGAACATAGGAAATCCAGGTTTGTATGTCAAGACTAGTAATGCCTTCAATCTATGTTGGATGGACATTTCATCACAAAAAATTGTTAAATATCAATCCATGTGCAACTTGTGCTATTCTCCTTTCATTCCCTACCCAATCCTATTCATGGATTATTGACCAGTTAACCATAAGTTATATGAAAGGAAAATCACAGATAAACAAGTTTCCCTCCAACTATGAAACTTGATTAAGCTCAAAACCTTCCGAACTACTAACCAGAAGCATGTTGTTCATCAGTCAAAGAATTAAATTGCTTCCTTAACCCTTTATGATCATGTTTGGTAGGAGTGTATTGAATGTCCTTTTTCTCCAGTGAATCACATAAGCTGCCTCTTCCCGATTCATCATCAGAAAGTTCATCATGACAACCCAACACTTGAGTTCCTTTTGTTTCATCGCTATCACTATCGACAAGGAACTCATCTATCAGCTGCGTTTCCGTAACTTCACGGAAATCTCCATCGTCCAATACCTGAGTTTCACATCCAAAATCCAATATCTGTGTTTCTATTGCATCTTCAATGGGGACAGTTTCATCATATGGTACAGTATCTTGTAACCAGTGGAACTCGTTAGCATCCATGCCTTCTTCACCAGCTGATTATGTTTACAAAAACAAATGTGAGCTCCACCAACCAAATACATTCATTCACAAAAACAAGAAAGAAAGTTTCAGTGACCAATAAAAATTCAGGACAATTCAAGCTTCTTCATATAAACACAACACAAGATCAAACAAAACAACAACGAAGCTACACTAAAAACTAATTCAAGAGGAAAAGATTAAAAAGAGACAATTAAAAGCCCCAATTTCAAACTATAATTGAGAGGTGGCCATAAAAAGCTAAACTAACATCCCACCACACTACAGTCAAACCGAACTTTTTGTGCAGAATCAAACCCCCAAGAGGTCATTAAAAAAGGAACGAACTTTAAGTGTATAAGAACCCAATTCGAAGAAAAAAAGATAGCAAAAGAATAACTAAGGGAAAAAAAATACTTAGTTATTTTTTCTTACCAAATCAAATCCCAGAAAGATCATTACAAAAGGAACGAATTTTAAGTGTATAACAACCCAATTCGAAGAAGAAGAAAAAAGCAGATGAATAACGGAGGGGGAAAAAAAGCATGATACTAGAAAAAGAACATGGTAATGAAATCAGATAAGTGGAAATCACCAGACTTTTCTTTGATTGGTTGAAATTTATCATCACCATCTCCAACAGAACCCATTGCAATTATTCCACAAAAAACTGAGAGAAGTGTGGAATCATTTACAGTCTACACTAAATATCAATTCTTTCTCGTTAAACCCAAGACAGAATCACTTGAAATGAAAAAATCGGTCGCGTCAAAGAAGACGGGAAGGAGAGGGCTTAGGGGTAAGAAGGCCAGAAGGTTTTTGGAGGGAAAATTGATGCAGAGGGAGTGAGGTAGTTACGGTAACGGAGAAATGTTGTTTAAGTAGGAAAATGAGCAAATGGGCATTTGGTCTAGTGGTATGATTCTCGCTTAGGGTGCGAGAGGTCCCGAGTTCAATTCTCGGAATGCCCCTTTGTTTTTGTTTTTTGAATTTCCCAATGCTCCCTTATGCCCCGAACCCGAAATCTTTTTAAAGGTCTAAGCCTCTTCAGTTTTAGTACTACATTAGTAAGCTTAAGCCCCGAACCCGAAATCTTTTTAAATGTCTAAACTTAGTTTGGTCCGACTTTCATTATCATCATCATAATCATCATTATCATATTCTGAATTTTCGCATTGAAGCAGGATCTGGAGAGACCTAATAGTACGCAACCTTACCCCTACAAAGTAGAGAGGCTGTTTCTAAAATAACCCATATACATATTTAACATGATAATAAAGATATATGATACAAGAAATAAATTAGTAAAAATTGATAAGATAGTGAAATAGACAGTTTGGTCCGACTCTCTTTCCCAAAAATATACCAACTTAGTTGGATTTGACTTTTGAGTTAGGTCTGTCTAAAGTCAACAGTTAAGATTATCAGGTATGAGTCCAGTGAAACCGGATTTGACTCGTTTAATCTCATATCAAACTTGAACTAAATTGTCACCCTATGCATTAGCAAAGAAAAACATTTTAGAATCCAATCAGGGAATCGTTAAAAGAAATAAGAAATGGTTCTCAAACTAATGCAGAGAAGAAGAAAAACATTGCAACATCTAAAATTAAGAATGCCTTTTCATTTTCACAAATAAAGTTCTCCACAGCCAACAACATAAACAAACTACAGAAGAAACAGCTATGAGCACATATCCGATTCCTTAAATCAAATCCAAAGTCTGAAGAATTCTTCTCAACATATACATCTGTCAAAAGCTAGAAGATTTCTTGTCAAAATTCTGCAAAGCAAGCTATTTCCCAACAAATGCCTTGGCCAGTGAAGCATCATACATGTAAGTCCAACGAGGCAGAGGACTTTAGTCCAGTGGCAATGCTGCGGGATCAAGTTGCCAGAAATCTCTCAGGCTGCCATCCCTCTGGTCGGTTAACTGACAAGAAGGGACTTGGTGGGAGAACCTAAGAAGCTCGGCATTCAGAATCACCATTTTGACCGGAGAATGTGATCTCCCTTTTAGCTTAGGCTTGAAAACTGAGTTGAACCCATTAAGATGTTCAAGAAGCAGAACTTCTATCCCCCTATCTGTTGTTTCGAGGACCTCTACCATATCGTATTCACACTCCTGAATTTTTGAAAGTCTAATCTTCAAAGACCAGTCCCTGTACAATGCCCAAACCTCACCTTTCTTAGGCAAGATAACACACCCTTTCTTCGCCTTTCCACAAGTAATTTCTGCAGCTAACTTATGTGAAAAGAGTTTAGTAGATGTATAAGCATCCCGTGCACGTTTTTCAATTCGAAATCTTCCACAACAAACAAGCATGTTCTTGTCATTCCATCGCGGTACGTCCTTTGATGCGCAAGCAGTAAGCCATCTCACATGTATTGTACAACCTTGGGTGGAGTCGATTTTTGAAATCAGACCATAGTACTTAGGCAATCCATCCTCAGCACTGTACAATGCCCAGATCTGACCGACTTTGATCTTATCAATCGATTTTTGAGCATCAAAGTCAAAAAATTCTGCATCTGGAACTTCAATATCATCACCATTGTTGATATCATTGCTGTTATGTCCTAATTGAGATTCTTTCGTGGGAGCTGACCCAGTCATGGGTGTAGAATTACTTCCTTCCAATTCTTTTTCACAATTCACTTTATCAGGTTTTGAAGATGAATCAATAGGTACACTATCAGCAACCCCCGCTCCTAAGTCCTTAGGGAGAGCAATCTCTATTATATTTTTGGGCAATGAAGCTGGGTCAAGTTCAAAAGATTTTGACTCACATTCTATTTCCTTGCCTGTCAGCTTAAATGAAGGAACCATATGGGAGAAACGGGGTAATTTAGCTGACGGAATTTGAAAACTCTGTTCACCAACTCGACAGAAAACACTCACAAATCCTTTTAGTTTGTGCAAAAATGCAACACAGACACCAACATCATCATTGTAGTCTGACAAGACTTCAACAAATTCATAATCATACTTCCTATTAGAGTCTGCGTCCGATTTCCATTTAACATCCCAGTTCTTAAAGAGGGCCCAAGTTTCTCCCTGCCTAGGATATATCTTGTATGGGTCCTTGGGCTTACCTTTTTCCCAAGGAATCACATGAGAGAACATAAGGCGCTTATTAGAATATTCAGAGCCTCCAAGTACATACTTACCGCAACCAACTGGCAGATCTTCATTTGCACCTTCAATTTTGGTTTTTTCACCTGGGGCTGACTCTAGCCAAGTTATCCGCACTTTAAAACCAGGGGAGAAAACTTTCCTGATTAGCGCATAAAATCTAGGCATCGCATCCACAGAGTCATAAAGAGCCCAGATCTGGCCTACTGAAAAACATTTTTCATGGCGCAGTTTCTCAAAGCCATTGAAATCTGGCTCATCATATGCCCAATTACTTTTTTCTGACTTGGATTCGGAGCTTGAACTTTCCTTCCAGACATTTTCTTCAACTTTTTCATGATTCACATTTAGAGTTTTGACCCCATCCAGTGAGCTCTCTTGATGATTAACCTGTTTCACTTCACTCTCATCCTTGCAGTTTGCACCCTCACTAGATTGTTTGTTAGTTTCAAATACATCCCCCTTCCATTCATTGTCCTTTTGCTCATCAATGGCAAAGGATGATCCACTCCCCCTGGCCTTTTTTGGATGGCTCGCAAACTCTTCATCACCACCTGCATTTTCATTATAAGAAACTGGCTGCTTACGTCGACCAGATCTCCTTGGACTCCCACCATGAGAATCAGAGTGCACTTTAGCTTTAAAGTCACATTTCTCACTGGATTCTGTCTCTTCCTTCCTTCTTTTCTTACCACTTTCCGTTCCTATATTGAATTCTGCATTACAACCTTGCTTTTGGGAAAATGCTCTCTTGAGATGCTCACCATTGCTCATCCCTTGAATGCTCGAGTTCACTTTGTAAGCTTCCTGACAAGGGATATCCTTTCTTTCTGTTCCTGAGTTGAACTCTCGATTGCAACCTTGCTTTTGGGAAAAAGCTTTTTTAAGATGCTCAGCAAAGGCTGTCCCTTGATTGCCCAAATCCACTTTACAAGCTCCCTGATAAGGGACATCTTTTCTATAGATAAAAGCCGCCCGGTTCGAATTAGTTTCTGTTGGCCCTTGTGAAATCTTTTTGTATGCTATAAAAGACCTACTACAACTTCGACAAAGAAGAGATTTATTCATAACTTCTGTGTAATATTGGTAGTTGACATTACAAAATGGACAAGATGTCCAAAAAGTTGCACGATCACTGGGACATGGCTGCTGAGCTGTTCCTTGTTGTGGCTGCTGATGATGGGAATTTATGCCTTTAAATTTGCAACCAAAACTGTTATGAACAACATGATTGGTATTGTAAGTTGCCTTTTGTGGCTGTTTGAGAGGTGGGATAGTTTTATTCACAGAAGCTTTACGCTTTATGTCATGCAATGATCGTTTTCCTTTGTCCAAAAGCACTCTCTGAGCTTCTCCAATAAGCTTAAAAGCAGCTTCTGCACCAGGAAATCTATTTTTGTCAGGATGTAGTTGAAGAGCAAACTTCCTGTACTGCTTCTTGATCAAAGCCTCATCTGCTGTCTCCTCAATCTGAAGGATACCATACCAATCCGTCTCATTCCCAAACAGTTTCTTCTCAGCAGCACAATGCACATCACAAACCATCAGAATCTGAGAGATATTATCTACATCTTTGTAAAGCTGCTGGGCCTTGAGGGCAAATCTATGGGCTGACACAAAATCCTTGTTCTGCATCTTACTCTCAGCAATGCCCTTGGCCCTAATAGCCTCTTCTCTATTGCAATCCATCACTAATCAAATTAGTAAAAGAACTAAGTCAAAATTAGCCCATGTGCAGAAAGCATAATAGTCTCCCTAAACTTCATTCCTGCTCCACCACCTAAATGGTCCGCAGTTAAAGCATGAAGCACAGATGACACCTCTACATATCACCTCTATTCTGCATCATCCTTGCAAATAATACCAATCAAAACATCAGTGAGACTTCCAAATTGAGTGGAAAAGATTTAAGGAGTAAAACAAAGGAAAATTGAGAAAATCCTAAACAGAAATCAGGTACAATAGTAGATATACTTCATTATGGATCCTTTACAGTTCAAGACAACAAACCAAGACTGATTATCCACCCTATGTTCACATACAGTTTAAATGTAAGAAGTAAAGATGAACCTCACCAAGTAATTGCTGGAATAAAACAGCATCCCGCAATTACCAAGCCCATAAAACAAACTTCATTGCCCCAGAAAACAAACGCCAAGAGTCAATTATATCAAAAAGAGCAATTATACCATGACTGCCAAACTTCTTCGACAAACCTGTACACACTAAAGGCCCATACCAGCACCGTTCCTAACTCAATTCACATAAAACACTCCACATATCAACAAAAACCATATAAAACGTCAACTCTCAAGCTAATTTCAGACCACGTGGACCATGAACTGATACCAAATTCTAGACCCAACATTTCTAACCAAGTTTGATAAAGGGCAAACCCAACTTAAACAGCCAATTTGAAAACTGAAGAAAAAAGCCTTCCAAATAATCCAGGACTAAACAACACAATAATTAAATCCAACCCAGAAAAACAACGCCAAAAAGTTCACTAATTCAAACCAAATTTTCCATGTTACAGAATAGAGTAACACAAAACGCACGAGGCGAACAGTTTCCGATGATTCTAAATCATGAAAAATGCATTAATTGATAAGATTGACCAAGCAAGAAAAGCATGTAAAACATGGACACAAAAGAAACTAACAACCCTAGAAATTAACAGACTACATACATTTTCAAATGGTGGTTTAAGAGAGACAGAGAAATGCGAAAAGCTTACCAAACCACCACGCAAAAGTAAAGTAGAGGTTTGTGTGAGTGCGCGAGACACCAACAAGAAAGCAGAAAGTGGGAAATATGAAGCTTTTTGAATTACACTGTATAGTGACACCTTCCCTGCTTGACCTAACTTTTAGGGTCGATGCTTTGGTTTGTATTTGCTAATATGTCCCTCCACTTTCACCTATTTAGAATTGTTGAATTTTTTTGTGGTATTTTATTTTGCATATTTACAAATATACCCCTCTATTTTAACATATTTTGGATTGAGGATTTTTTTTAAGAGATGAGATCCCTAAAAAAAAATCTCATTTATTTTTTATAATAATTGCAATGGCAAGCTCCGTCAATTTTTTTAAAATAATTTTAAAAAAATTAAAAGTATAAAATAATAATTTTAAATTAAATTCGGGTTTAAGCTGTTCAAATTCGGGCCTATATAAAGTCTAACTCTTCTCATTTTGTTTAGAATAACTAAATTTCAAGTAGATATGACCTGGGCCTGAGCATGGCCCATGGATCAGGCCCATTGAAAACATTTACATTTAGGTTTATGTATCAGTCCATTGTCATTTCTAATTTTTTATTAAAAAAATAAAGTTTTGTTTTTAAAACTATATATATATATATATACCTTTTTAAAAGTTATTTTCAAATTCTCCTAAATATAATGTTAATTTGTTTTCATATGGAAAACTTATTAATTACAACATATTTGAAACTATCCAGGTTCTCTTAATCAAGTAATTTTCTTGATTTGTTCCTTTATTTTTATCTATAATTTCCATTTATTCTTATTTATAATTTACATTTTAACTCTTTTTTCTCTTCTTTGTTTTGAGAAATTTTGGTAAAAGGTGCAATAAGAAAATTTTTTAAGAGGTCATTGAGTCTAAGCCTCTATTTGGTTGGGCTTATACCAGTAAAATTTTTGTCAGTAGAACTTTTTTCTGTAGATTTTTTCTAAGAAGTCAATTGACTGTTTAGCTGTTAACTTCATACATATTGTTTGACAGTATAAAAATAAAAGACACATTTAATTTTAACTATATTTTATTTTGTAATAAATATTATTTATGCATATAAATATTATTTTAAATATATTAAACAATATGTAAAGCATAATATATTAATTATTATATAATTTTAAACCATATGAAACATAAATGAAATATATCTAACCAAATTTTTATATAGATTATAACATAAGTAAACAAATATCGAAAATAAATATTAAAACATATAAAAAGTCAAATAATATTATATAAATCTCAAAATAAATATCCAAGTTGA
>JAOSBM010000206.1:42733057-42749698 GCA_027568955.1 Erythroxylum tenue
GCTCAGTGTTGCCAGTTTGATCTTCCACTTCAGTTTGAGACCTCTTTGAATCTGCATGCTTTTCAGATTGGCTCTCATTTTCCAACTCCGTGTCTAGCAAAGTTGAGGGCAACCCTGTGTCCTCAGATACAATCTGTTGCTCAATCTTACCAACACTATTATCTGCTTCAGTTTGAGATCTCTTTGAATCAGCATCCTTCTCAGACTGGCTCTCATTTTCTACCTCCTGAGCACCTAACGAAGTTGATGGCAACCCCGTATACTCAGATACAATCTGTTGGTCAGTCTTACCAGAATGATCATCCATTTCAGATTGACAACTCTTTAGATCTGGTGAAGCAACTGGGTTGCCAACCGGAACACTCTCAGATGAGACGTTGATCTTTGTTTCTGATGGCAAAATGGAGGATGGAGACTTGAGTGAGTTTTCCTTCATGTTTGAAGAAACATCAAGCTTTCGTTCCTGCATCACCTGACACTCTGAAGGCAGAATAGAGTTCCCCAATGAGTCTCCCAGCTCTATCACTGCAGATTGACTCTGCGGTTGAGTTTCAGATTCATTTGTTATCTCTGAAATCCTCAGAGGCAAGCTCTCGTTATTATCTTGATTTTCTGAGGAAGGCAAACACATGGACATTGTTCCACATTGATCTTCAGGCACAATATCACCAACTTGAGTACCTTCAGGTTCAGTACCGGTAATCTTGCTATCTTCAGGCCTCAACAAAACAGTTTGACATGGAATTGCATCAACATTTTCATTTTTAAACCCTTTTGATACCTCCAGGGCCTCTGTGATTCTGTCAGGACTTCTAACAGATGAGCCTTCAGTCTTTTCAGCCTCTTTTATTAGTGAAGATGAAGGCAAGATCACATCTCCTTCAGTAATTTCAGGCTCCATACCACCAAGTCGAGATGCAACAATATTATTACTCTCCTCATCTCCAGTTAAATTGGGTTCATCTGTTTGCATTGAGATGCTACAATCACTCACAACATTTGAACCCTCAGACTTTTCTTCTACCATTGTTGAGGAAGATAAAGGTAAAGCATCATTTATTAATCTATCTTCAGGTATAATTTCATCAACAAGGTCGACAGCCACTTGGTCATTTCTTTCATTTTCATGAACTTCCAGTTCCTCAGATGATGAGCTGGTTGATTGGCTCTTAGATGGAACCTCAACCTTCTGTTCCAGCACTTCTATAGAAGTTAAAGGTAGGCCCAAGCTTTTATCACCTGATTCAGATTCTTTTGATCCGTCCAGTACCGACTCAGTAAATGAACCCCTTTCAGACATTTGGTCAACTTTTTTGTCCTCTGATACAAAGGAAGATGAATTATTTTCTGATGATGTTGAGGGTTTAACCAGAGTTAAATCTCTTTGATCATTTTTGTCATGTTCAGATAATTCTGATCTTGCTGGTACCAATAAGCTGCAAAAAGAGCCCTTCCCACATAAGCCATCAGCTTTATCTTCCCCAATTACAAGGTAAGATGAATGATCATCCACGTTTTCCTGCATACACTGAGGAACATCCATATCAACCTTAGGTAAACTATTCTGATCGCTCTTTTCAGCACCAGATTCCTTTGATTCCTCTTTAACTGGGCACTTCTCAGAAGAATGGTGGTCAGGGCAAGCCTCTTCAATCAAGGAAGTTGTGCGCAGAACCATATTTTCTTTGTTATTCTCAAGCACAACCAAATCTGCAGGAGATTCACCCAATTCATCGGGTTTGGCTTCAGATCCTTTAGATGCCTCTGATGCCAAATTGCAAACTAAATGTTCCTCAGGTGATCCCTCCTTCCCTTCATCCATAGCCAATGGAGATGAAGTAAGAACCATGTCTGATGACAAATCTTTTGGCACAACACCAACAACCATATCTGATTGATCGTCCGTCAAAGGATGAGAACCATGAAACCCCGTTGTGGCTAATAGACTCTTCTCATGAAAGCTTCCCATATTTTCATTGTGCGTCACCTGAGATGATATAGAGACAAGTTCCTCTGTAATAGTTTGCTTTGCAAATTTGCCAGTCTTTGAAACATCAATATCATGGCATATTTCATCAGCATAACTGCTAGGCACTTCCTCACTAGAAGAAGAGAGATGCTTGAGCGACGAAACCTGTTGATACAGCCAATAAATATCATTTATATAAACCAAAGAACTTTATGTAAAAATTAAGGACAAATAAAATCAATTTGTAAGTTGTAACTGCCACAACAGGAAAATTTCACACAGTAAGCAAATCAACAAGCCACACAAGAACTGTTTGTATAAAAGGCTTGCCATCAACAGTATTACCTCTTAAACATCAATCTGCAGATTAAGTTTTGCTGGAACCATTACTAGGAATTAGCCAACAAGCTATGGTGTAAATAGAAGGCAGGTCATCGTTACAAAGATAAAACTGAGGCAATAAAACAATTTAAAAATAAATAAATAATAAGGCATGTCTCACTAGAACAGTTCATTGTATCCAAATAATACGCAACTTAACTAGTATTTGAATTTCTCACAGCCTATAAAAACCGCAAAACAAGGGCCAAAAAAACTGCAAACCAATAGGCATGGGACTATGCCATTAGACTCACTGAACAAAAGAACTGTTAAAAGTTCAAAATTTATAGTTTGAGCAGGAAACCCTGAACTTCAATGATATTTCCCAAATTCTAGGTAGTCCCGCGCATGTCAACAAAGTGAGACATAGACAGACATTGAGGTAGGGGACAAGATAAGAAAAGAATTATTAGCATAAGAATGTCCATACAGCCAATGCTGCTGCTGCTAATGATAAGGGCAATCATCAAAATTAATTTAGTTGCATCACCTGTGACATAGCAGATTCTATTTGCATACTGGATGCAACAATGGAATCATCTTTGGCCATTTCAAACCCAGGTGGAAGTTCTTGGCCAATATGACCTTCTGGGATTGATTCTGTCTTGGAAGATTCATCATGTGAAACTCTTGCACATGCTTCTGATAAGTTTGATACTTTAGTGCACATATCTATACACAAACCCTCTGTATTTTCATTTCCAGGATGCAAGTTGACTGCAATTTGATCATTCTTCTGACAGAGAGATTCAGAAGGGAAATTTTCTTGTGAAGACAAATATTCTTCCGCCTTGGAAACTACCTCACTACTTCCAACTCCAAAATGTAGTTCTGTTACAACATTTCCTTCAGTAACATCTTGAGGGTCAATCGAGGCAGTAACAAAATCTTTTGGACAAGGCACTTTAGTTTCAGAATTGTCCACTTCCATGTTGCACCCCTCGGTATTATCAACCTCAACTCTTTTAATAGCCTGTGGCAGCTGCAAGAAACCTTGATCTTCCGGAACTAACTCTTTTGTAGTAGACTCAGAAGTGATCGACTGCAGAGGCTCAGACACAAGATTCTTTTCATCTTTATTTCCAATAGACAAACCTTCTGATTTGCCTAATTCTGAAGCTATTTCTTGTGAACAGACAGCATTATAACTTGACATTAAGTTATCCAAGCCATGATCAGGTCCAAGATTATTGATATTCTCAGAACCTTCTACAATAGCTTCACCAGGAAAGGCAGCGTCCTTAGATATGGTGGTGCATTCATTGGACCTCACACAATGTTCCCTTGCTTGCTCAACATCTTTTGAATGATCAAAACCAATTGATGTGGGTGTCTGCATGAGGTTATTGCCCAAAGCATCAGAAGTTTCATTCGTTTCCAATAACTCTACAGAGTCCCCAACCATAGCAGCTCCTGGGCAACTTTTGATCCCCTCAACACCTAGGATTTCAAGAGGCAGATTATCAACCGATGCTTCCTTTGAAGATCCACTACAGTTTCCAGAAGTAATCTCAACCACATTACAACTGCTAGAACTTGGTTGATCCACAATAGGAGAAATAATCATCCCCATCTCAGCATGACAAACAACCGCATCAGGTTTCACAGAAGTAGTAGGAGCTTCGACACTTGAAACAAGTAAAACAGATGGGAATGATGTACTTAGGGAAGCTTCTTTTTCATTTTCCAAATTGATAGGACTGTTTGTAGTTGTACCAGACAGTGTCCCTGTCAGATTACCACCAACTTCATCATCTTTAATAGAAATTGGATACTCCATCTCATGATTAATAACTTTAATGGCTGAAGATTTCAGAGACCCATTTGCAGAGTCATCCAGTTTCATCTCAGAAGGCTCTTCCGCAGATTTAGATTGCACATTTGAGCCATCCTCATTGATGAATGCATGTGCATCAGGAGCAGGGAGATCAAAAGGATCTCTGCAAGATGAAGCATCTTTTGTTTCACCAGTACTGAGTAGATTTGATTGAAGCACCTCCATAAATGTTGTAGGGTTTTGGTGTGAAGCCTCTGCCGAAGCTGCCAGAATTTCAGATGCACCGTCTGTTGTCTTGATTTCCAGCTTCAAACCATCCTTTCCTGGACTAGAATCATTCTTCAAAGTAGAAGAATTGTTCATTTCCATTCCAAAACCAACTTTACACGCAGATTGTGGAGAGTTCTCACTTGAAATTTCTTTAACTTGAGCTTCTCTTTCCAAAGTTGGTATGGTTGAATGAGTTACATCCTCTGAGATTTGGTTTTTCACCACCTCCAAATCTGTCTTGCTTGATACAGGTACAGCAGGAGCACTTTTACTTTCATTCTTACAAGGGTCAACAATTTTGGTTTTTGGTGAGCAAGACTCTGAGAAGATCTCCTTCATCACTCGAGCAACATCAGTAACATCAGCAGTCTGAATTCGTCCGAAGACCGGAATTCCACTAGCATCTTTTCTTTTTGGATCTTGACCAATGATGCCACTAGGTAAATTCCCTTCCTGGAATTTTTTTTGAGAAAAATCAAATATTTGTCAGATGTAATAGTTGAATTCTTCCACACATGGAAAACATGATACTGGATGTACACACAACATACTGATAGAACTCTCGATAGCTGTCCATAACATAATATAAACAAATTAATATACCTGAGGAAGATTTATCATTTCTTTTGGTTCGTTATCTTGCCTAATTTTCAGGGACGCAGCCTTGTTTACTGGAAAATCTCTCGGATTATTATGCAGATCCTGACTAACTGAAGTATCGACAGCAGGTGAAACAGGACCTTGTTTTTTCCCTCTACGCCTAGGTGCTTCTGCTCTATTTGCACCCTTTCGACCTTGCCTTTTGACTTGAACTGCATCTGGAAGGGTAGATTGTGGGGCAGGAGTGACCAAAATAGAGCTAGATTGTGGGGCAGTTGTGAGTGAAGTATAAGACATAATTGGCTGCAAGTTGGGACCAATCTTTGCAGAAGGATGATTTTCAGTACTTCCAATAGTTTCAGCAGCAGCAGAGTCAGGCAATGATTCAATAACTGGACCAAGAACTGCAGATGTTTTACTCAATGATCTTTGGCTCTGGGCCTCCTCCACAGAGGTCTTATTTATTGAGGGTGAAGTCAGGCCAACTCCACCTTCATCTCGAGAAAGTTCGCCCAATTTAGTTTTCGGCAAGCTACTTTCTACTGAAACTTCTTTTGTGACAGAAGCTACATTACAATTAGCAGTAACTTGAATTCCATCTGCACCATATAAAAAATAATATTTACATTGGGCTAGAACAATATCAGTTTCTACATGACATAAATGCACATCTCCTACCTGTAGACCTGGCAGCACCTTCAGGAATGGTTGATAGGCTGATTACTTCTAGGTGTGGAATAACTTCACCTGATTCTCCAGTTGATTTTTTATCATGAGCTGCCGTACTGGATGCATCCTCCTGGTTTACATTTCTCAGTTCCTGAATATTGTTTCCCTGGTTGCTTCTAGTAGCGATGGCTTTACTACCTAATGAGTCACTAGATTTAATCTGCGAGAGTGGACTTGAATTTGAAGGCTCAGATGAGGCTTCCAGAACAGAAGGTGATACCAAAACTTGCTTCCTACCACGACGTCGCGGTGCTCCTGTTCCACTTTGGTTACTCACATTTTGCACTTTCACGCATGGAGAAACGGCAGGGGAAGGTGAAGATGACTGTAAGGGAGAAGATACAGAAGGGTTTAACTGAGAACCCACCGTAATCACTGACTCGTTTTTAGCAGCTCCTCCAACACCTTCTACAGCAGAACTGCCAGGTAGATTACCAAGACTAGAAGGGACAGAAGCACTAGAAACATTTCCTGTGGGGCCAATGAGGGCTGTACTGACAGATGTACTTTGTGATTGTTCATTCTTTTTTGAATCAGGAACAGATAAATTCTGCTGACTAGGCAACAGCGCTTCCTGTTTCTTTCCCCTGCAACGAGGTGCTTGTACTCCACTCTGAGATTTCCTACCTCGTCCCTTTGATTGCACTGTTACAGAAGGACATGCAGGGATAGGTTGAGGAGCTGATGCAACAAAAACTGAAGGGGTAGGAAGTAGAGGGTTTGAAGAAATCTCTACGCCAGACTGCGGTGGGGCTTCAATGCTATTTCCTACTAAATTAGAAGAACCAGGAGAAGGATCAGGAGTACAAGTTTTTGAAGTGGAGTCAATTACTGTCGGTAAACCCAAATCAACTTTGCCTGCCTCAGAAGGAACCAGAAGTGTCGGAGTATTTGGAGATTTATCTAAAGCTACCCTTCTTGGCCTTCCACGTCCCCTCTTTTGGGGTGGTGTTACCTCTTTGCTCTGCTCAATAGGTTGAGGCTCTCTAGGTTGTGGTGGAGGGAATGGTGCCAAAGGTTCAGTGATCCTAATGGCATTCCCAGATTCCGTAGCATCTTTAGGCAAACTCCTCTCTACAGTTTCTTCCTTAACCTTTGGAGAATCAGGAGAGTCAACTTGACATATCTTCTCAAATTCCTCTTCAGTCCATTGCTCTTCATAGGATCGCACCTGAGTAAGTAAGATTCCAAAATAAAAGTAAGAAAAAATCATAATAGCACATGAGATGTATGATTTTCCTATAATAATAAGAATCAACACACCTCTCTTGCCCGCTTGCCCCTTCCATAGTGCTGGGTGTCAAGGTTGCCAAGGTATCGGTCCGTTCTTTTCACTCCTACATTAGATACTACTACTGGAGTCTTGGGTGCATCATATAACTTCATAGCCTCATACAATGCTTTCAAGTCATCATCCGTTACAAGGCGGGAAGGCAAATGAGGTAAAGGATCAGAAGTATGTATGCCCTGTGTCAATAACAAATTTTTCCATGTTGCCTGCAGGTTTATGAGATTAAGTAAGCAATTTTTTGAGTTGTGGCGAGCTATAAACACAAGCAAATTTACAAATACCATCTCCCCTTCTCGCCTTTGTTTATCAACTGATTCAAATATATCAATCTCTGACTCACTGCAAACATAGATATAAAATCATGAAAAGTTATACCTAATCAAGATGATCTAACCACAGACCAAAATATCAATATTGAGTAAATATAGAACTAAACCAGGATACCAAACAAAAGGTATCATAAATATGAAACATGTTTCTCACACAATCAAAAACCAAAATAATTCCTAGCGCTTTCAGAAGTAAGAGGCTGCAGTTAACAACTAAGCTATTCCAATTATGTACGAGTTCCTTCTTTGGTAACAACTAATGAATCTAGAGAGGAAGTAGTGCTTGTCTTCATCAGTACTTGTACCTTTTGTGGCCGACAGTAGTCCTTTGAATATGACAATATTCTTAATTTTGCTTATCTGGGATTGAAGTTAACAGTTAAAGAATCGATAGAGGAAGTAATTTTTGACTGTTTCAGTCCTTGCATTTGTTTGTGGAAAACAATAATCCTTTCAAAATGACAACATTCTTAATTTTGCCTATCCGGTTTCAAACTTGGGGGATAAAGAAAACAGTTGCTTGCTGATAATCAAGCCAATTCAGCTAATGTTCTTACCACCAATGTAGATTCCAATTTAGACCAACAATGAAGGTCAGAAAAAGCTTCACTTATTCTTGAAGCAACACCTGATTTGCAAGCATTTACTGACCATACCGAAAGAGAGATAAAGGTAACAGATGCATGCTAAAGACTAAGTCAATTAAACTCATGTCCTCACCACCAAAGTAGATTCCAATTTAGAACCAGAACGAAAGTCTGAAAGGTTTGACCTATTCTTGAAGAAACACTATGCACCAGCTACATCATGGTGTTTTACAATTTTGACATTTACCAACTGAACCATCACTTTAACTTAGCTTCTAAAAATTTGAGAATAAGAGCTACTAGAACCCCCTAATTATGTCAAAGTAAAAGGACCGGCAAATATATCACTAGAATGAAACAAATTTCACCTGCGGGCCAAGATATCATTGAGACCATCATCATCCAATACAGGGGCAGCTTCCTCTTTCTTAGATTCTCGCAGCAGTGATTCCAGATATTCTCTTCGATCTTCTGCACTGTTAGATGTCACAGGACAATTATCCAGGGCATTAGCCAGACCACTTCAAGAGGGCTTTCTATCTATGCAGGAAAAAAAAATTACAAAACAGATATCCCAATTCACCTAGTATTGTTGTCGAAGAAACCAGCAGTAATACTCTGATTAGCAACTCCCAATTTATGCTCAGCTGCTGCTCTCACTTGTTCTTCAACAGTTTGGACCTTATGACAAATGATAAATTCCAGAATAAGTGAAAAGAATAACAAGGAAAAACAGATTCAGGGATCAACGTAAAAGATGTCACATGAGAATGACTTCTAAGCCAATACAGCCTGCATCCCCAACTCCACAAGGAAGGTCATCGTAGAAACATCCTGGGCCTTAGATCCTTTAAAATATGCCGTGTCAATTCGTAGATTATGATTTGTCATTTACAAATCAGATGAACATATTAGACTGGATATCTTGTGGATTCAGAATTTCAGATTGTGTAAAGGTGTGGAAGATTCAAAAAGAAAAGAAAAGAAAAGATTTTTAACATTTAAAGCCATGACATGCATCTCAAGTTGAAGCTTCAACTCTTCTACATGAACTTGACAAAATAAGGATCCCAAAAATATCCACACACAAAAAATGGACAACACAAAAAAGATAGCTCTTCCACTTTAGAGCCTCTAGATCAAATATGATGCTACAAATTTCAAAAGCACAAACAAGAAGGCCTCCACCTCCATTCTAAAAAAGAAAAATATCATTTTGGACCAAATTAGCTGAAATAGGCCAAAATTTTCCACAAGATTGAAGGGAAGCCAAAAAGAGGATTAAAGAACTGCTACTTAGCAAGATTTCCAATTTATTAGCTTTCACTTGAACTGAAACAGCAAAACTTCATGAGGCAGATTTTCACATACGATGCCATATGTCAAACCACCGCTTGAAATTCCAGGCTTTTACTCTGTTATGGGCCCGTGCTTGGGATCGAGCCCAATGACGATTCTCAAGAAAGTTAATCTCTTTCCCCTTGTTTACATTGGTTCCCTTCCTTGCAGAACCTATTTTTGGTGATGAAGAACTGGCAGCACTTGTCAGGGACAAGGTCTGCCGAGATTAGGCTAAATTACTCTACTCCTAATTAGCTAATTTTTATGATAACTTCTTCCTTACTTTTATTGCATAACATAATAGCCCTATATAGGCAAAAAAAAACATAAAAGTTCCACCTAAACTAGGACTCCTAGAAAGACTCCTATTCAAGCTGTTTTTATTAACATAACTATAACATAAACTAGTGCAGAAATAATAGACTCCTACTCCTAATAAAACACTCCTCTAATAGACTCCTACCCCTAATAAAACACTCCTAATAAAACACTCCTCTTTGCAAGTAGTAGGTTCTTCCCACAATGCATCCATATCACACCATGATACTGATCATATAAAATTTACATGCTAACAAAGTCTTAGCTACAAATGGAATCTAAGGCCATCATTTCTAAATTCAGAAGCCCCAGAAAATAATGTAGGTGGGGAAAGTACAAACTGTTTCAAATCGAAGAACAAGCACATCCCTCTTCTGACCAATCCTGTGAGCCCTTGCTTGTGCTTGAAGATCCACCTGACAAATAACGAAGGGCTTAATCAGCTTTCGGATAAGCTACGAAGACTAAGAAATCAAGAGCAATGATCAAGTGTATAACCTGAGGATTCCAGTCAGTGTCGAATATAATCACAGTATCAGCAGCCTGAAGATTCACCCCAACACCACCAGCTCGAATGCTAAAACAATATAATTAACTATCACACTTATGGACATTAATTTTTAGGCAACATTAGGAACATAGAATCTAACAAAAGCACGGGTACACTTGAAATTCATTATTATGATTGTTAACATTTCACATTTTTTCTACAAGATTGAAAGAACGATACACAAAAAGTTTTCCAATATTAAATAATAAAATTTAACATCAGTCACTAGTTTTCACTGAACATTTAACTTCAAGCATCTTTCCTTTCTATTCAAATCAAACAGACTCCAGTAAAAACCTTACAAAAGCAGTAACATGATTTTGTTAAGCAGATTTGTAGAAGGATTACCTAAGTAAAAATATGAAATAGGGTGAATCTGGTCGGTTAAACTGTTCAATAAGAGCACCACGATCACCACCACATGTATGACCGTCCAAACGTAGGTACCTATACTTTTTCCAAGTAAGATATTCCTCCATGACGTCAAGCAACCTAGTCATCGTGGAAAAGAAAAGAACCTGCAGGGCTCCAGTTTAAGTGCTAAATCCTCAAAAAATAGAATAACTACAAAAAAAAAGTTGAAAATATACAAAAAAAGGTTCACATTTAGATGAAAAGAAAACATAGATATTCATAATATGCATTTCAGTTTAGTTTAAACAGATATAAAAATTAAAAAAAAGTGTCTTAAACTAAGTATATGAAGGTGAATAGCATGAGCGCGGGACTATTTCAAAAGAAATGATAAAACATTTTTGAAACAGTACCATCTTTAGGGAGGAAACAGTACGTTGCTGGCTCACCAGAGTTTTTCTTAACAAGCAAATGAATAAAGACTGTACACAAGAATTTAATGGAAATATTATCAAGATTAAAGCAATACACTGAAACAACAATAAAATTTCCAAGCAGTCACCAAATGCATTCACATTCAATTACTATGTATTGTATGCTAAGAATGCACCAACTCATTGGAGATGTCCATACCCGGTGGTCTGTTGCCTTCAGTTTGGGTAGTAATCTGTCTAACATTTCAAGCTTCCCGCAAAGTCTAATAATTGGTGGTAGAAAATGTTTTGGTATCAAGCTATCAACCTACAAAAGGCAACCAAATATTAGGGCCAAATTTAAAGTACCAAAAAAGAAATAAAGCATAACATGAAGCTCATAACATTCACATCAACTCCAAAGAGGGATTAATTGAAGAAGGAATAACAGACAGATTGAAACTGAAATCTCTAAGAAATTATACGGATTCTTTATATTTACTGTTATTCTAAATACAAAAACTCCAACTGAAGAATAGAAATTTGGAAAAGAGCATGCCTCCTCTGCATGAAGCTGGCTAAGATATGGATGATTGCAAATGTTGCGAAGCTCCATAACTGAATTGTGCACTGACCGGGACTGCAAAAATGTCAGTATTCTAAAGTCAAAATGCAGTGTTGCATATACAATAGTTTCAGCTCTCCATTAAAGAAACAGAACAGTGAGAATATCGTGAGTTGAAGGAAACCTTTGAATTCCCAATTGACCCTAGATTTTCTTCCACCCTCTTCATCAAAAGCTTCTGATAAGCAGAAGCCTCACATCTTATAAGTCTCTCAATCTTTTCAGGAAGTTCATTCTCAACCTACAAAAGGAATTAGAGAAATCAAGCATTTAAATTCCACAATTTCAGAGACAAATTGCAAAAGGAAAACAAAAATTAAAGCTAAAAACAATTTGTTAACATTCACTTAATACTGGGAAAATAGTTTTTGGCCATTAGTAGCCCTTTATTGAAGGGACTTTTCCACAGATTTATGCATTCACATCACAGAGCATGCCAAAAAAACCAAAGAAAATAATCACAACAAAGTGCCAATCATTATAAGACCTTATGTTTCAGTCTTCGCAGTACAAATGGACGAAGAACTTGGTGAAGACGATTAATGATCAACAAATTCTCCTCCTCTGATAGCAAGGCCTTGGTGAAGAAAGAAAGCAAAAAGAAAATAAGAACTTCCATTATCAAGAAAAAATTGACAGAGAAAAAAAGAAAAAAATCAAAAGAATGCCAGGAGCATAAAAAGTGCAATGACTTACTTCTTCAGCTGAATTATCACCGTTACTCTCAAACGGTTTGTTGAACCACTGAGAGAAGTCCTCTGATGAATTAAATATATTAGGCAACAAGAAGTTAAGCAGAGCCCACAACTCCTCGAGATTATTCTACATTCGAGAAGAAGAAAATGGATGTCAAGTTTATAACATGTGAAAACTGAGATGAGTCATCCATGTGGCTAGAAAAATGTTTATCCTAGACAGCATGCAAAACATAAAAGTTATATAAGAGAATACAAGATCAAATACAAGGTTTCCATTTATTTACCTGTAAAGGAGTTCCAGTTAATAGCAACCTGTGAGAGCTCTGATAATGCTTCAGGTCGGCATTCAATTTGCAAGAAGCATTCTTTATACGATGACCTTCATCAATTATAATATAATGCCAATGTATCTTACTCAGTTTTGGCCTATCATGCTTGTTCATCAAATACTCGTACGTAGTTAAAAGGACATTGAATTTCTGATGCACAATCTGTTCCCTGAAATGAACATAGACAACAGTTATGCATTGAACACAACTTTAAAGTAAAGGGAAGAAGGGTTGCCTTGCAATTACTTAAATAGCCTGCGCCTTTCCTCAGGAGGCCCGGAATACACAATCTTTTGTACTCCAGGGGCCCAAAAATTGATTTCAGACTCCCATCCAGGTAAAACTGAAGAAGGTACAACCACCAGGAAAGGACCTCTATCATTTTTTGTTTCCATCAGATAACATATGAGAGAAATAACCTTCCAAAAAAGAGAACAAAAAGAAAAAAAGAAGTCATGTCTCAAACTTCCAGTCTGAAACAATAGTACAGGTAATAGACTGGACTCCAAATATTTTTCCTGAATACCTGTACAGTTTTCCCAAGTCCCATTTCATCAGCAAGAATGCCATTCACATGATTGTTGTACAATGAAACTAGCCATCTTAATCCATTCATTTGATACCTGAAGGACACATACCCACAGTCGTTTAAGAAATTTTTGATCTGGAAAGCATTCATGTTTACACTGAGGAGGAAAATAAAAGATCAAATTCCATCCTGAAATCGAACATAACTGCATCGGCAAGATCCCAGGACACAAGGATGTCTTAGAATCACACGAATGACATACTCGGAAAAACTAAAAAATGAGTAACTGCATGTTCCACTTACTCCCTTAATTTTCCACCGTGAAGACAAGTTGGCTGCTCTGTGATGCTCTCCTTTATACTGAATAAAATAAAAAATGTCATATAAATTATAAAAGCTGAGAAGAAAGCATGATTTTGAGAAACACCTAGGCAGCTTTGAGGTAAACATTTGATGAGGCTGAATAATGAACCACTACACATATGCAACCACTACGTAAATAGAACAACTTTCCTTACACACACATGAAACAGCCAAAGTAAAGAAATATTCCAGAAGCCAACCACACACTTCTAGTCAAGCATACAAACTTGTACCCCATGAAACAAATTTATTCTTCATCAAAAAAGAAGTAAATTAATGGTAAAACATCAAAGAGACAATAAAGAAGTAAAGTTGATACCTGTGGGCCATCATATAGTATTTTTCATTGCTCTCCATATAATGCTGCATAGTGAAACAATGACAGAGGAATGAGCCAAGCATTCCAAAGCAAACTTGAGACAGCACACAGAGAAGAAACTTGCCTTTGCCTGATCGCTTTCATCTTCATTCTCAACAGCAGTCTCATTCTTCTCAACAACAGTTCCAGGTCCAATTTGTGTCTCATCCATATCATTTTCGAAGTCATTTGCCATAGTCTTTGCCTCCTGAAGTTTGGATCCCACTTTTTGAAGGTACTTCTCAGTTTCTTTGAGCAGTTGCTTTACCCGATCAGATTTTGCATCCTATACCATTGACAGGAATTTTCATAAATTTAAGGCAACAAAGCAACATGGGTTCAAATCAGTAAATTCTAATGAAACAATAACCACGATCTAACCTGCACCATTCGCAAATACCCCTCCACATCGTTTATTTTTAACAAGTTAATCTTTTCACGCTGAATTCTGTCAATTTTCTCGCGATGAATACGCTCCTTTCTCTTATGGAACTCCTTGACATACCTGTTGAAGCCCTTCCAACGTTCTCTCTTAATCTTAAACACATCATCCAGTCTTTCCCTAAATGAGGTTAACAACAAATCAAACAAAAAGCAGAGAACTATAGAAGTCTAAAGATTTCACATAAATCAATGAATATATAAAGAGAAAGTGAGCTAGATAAGACATACTTATGAACTTCTATCTCAGCAAAGAATTCCTTTTGTCTCTCACGAATCCTCTTTTGTCGTTCCTCTCTCATTTTCTGCTCATATTTTTCAAGTTGTTTTACCCTTCTACCATGTTTATGTTTTTTACATGACCTCAAACGCTCCACTTCAGAAGTGATTGGCTTGAAAAAGTCATTCAGAAAATCACTGTCCAAGACCACAGAAAAGTTTATGTAAGAAAAACATACAATTTGGATTAAGAAATTAGCAAACTTGATCCAGAAAGACATTTCAGTCTGGGATGGAATTCTGCAGAAAGATCATTTCTTAAATGATGGAAAATCACCTCCGAAGTCGGCGCTGAAGCTCTAATAATTGCAGCTTTTTCAGTTCAATGACGCTTTTGGTTTTGGCAGAAATATCTTCAGATGAGTTCACTGCTTCCTGCATGACATATATAAAGACCCAAAATGATGGCACAAAATACAACACATGGGAAAATATTTCTGTATATCCTACACATATTTTGCATTAAATTTCTGATAAAGGAACAACTTCCAACATAGGTTGTTCGTAGATTAATCAAGAAGAGATGAACAGGAATATGATTTAACATGTAATTTTCAGGCTAGCAATATCTCTCTCTAAGGCCATTCGATTTCCTCAAGTTGTTAATATTTTTGAACAGTAATTGGCCCAAATGATAAGAGGAAAGGGAAAGAAGGGCACAAAAGACGACTAATTGGCAATGGCAAACAAGAAAACAGAGCATCAAACAAACAAGGAAGGAATTTCAAAACAAACCTTTAACTTCTCAAAGCAAGTAGCAATCCTTTGTTTTTTCCTTTTTTGTTTAAGAAGCCAAGTTTGCTCAACTCGAAGTTTCTTTTTTTGATGATCCATTATCCATTTCTCTGACATTGTGTACTTTGGAGAAGGAGGAGACTCATTAGAAGCTGACCTATCCTCATCATCTTGTTCCAATGAGGATATGCCATTTCTCACTTTATCGTCAAGGGGCATAACGTTGCATCCATGTGAAGCATATCCTGTTTGAAATTCAGTATATTTCAGATCCTATAAACTAACGAACACAAGTAATCGAAGTAATTTGAAAACTGGTGTTAATGGTTTAGTTTCTTTTGGAGAAAGCATTAGTGCTCTGAGAAATGTGTTTTATCAATCATCACAGTGACGTCCTTTACTTGAGATGGCTATTGTCCATTTCTGAGGTAAGTGGGTTATCCCACAACGGTACTGGAATATAAAAAGAAATGAGCAGCAATTAGGTCACCTGAAGCAGCATTGCTATCAAGACTTTGAAATTGACTAGAGGTGTTATCCTTTTTGTCTGCCACCAATCCATGCTGAGTAACAGTTGATGGTAAGAATCCATGGGGAACCTCGTCATGACTACCAATTCCCATCCAGTTCATTGTCTCGGGATTCACCTGCTTATTTATACTCTTTGAAGAAGAGGCAAGATAAGCCTTTCCAACTTGATGGCCATTCTCCACATCATTCATAGCACTAGCAACAGTCAAGTCACCCCTTGTATTAGCGGACTCAGGCTGTCTCAAAGCAGTAAGTGAGAATGCCTGTGATTCCAACATTTCCTGCCCCTGCATTTCAGCCTCCAGTTTCCTTGCTGCCATTTGATGTTTCCTATCATCTACGGATAGATCAGATTGTGGACCACTTTTATCCTCAGTCGACTTCAATCTATCTGCTTCTTTCGTTAAAAAGTTGGTATCCAGAAATCTTCCACTAGATGAGGCACCTGGAGGTAAAGTGACAGTGTCCCTTACATTATTAGGCCTTCCAAATGACATTGTTTCTCGAGCATTGGATGGATCATTAGATGATTGTGCCTTTCCTTTATGATCAACCAGCTCTTTGTGAGGGCCATCTGAACCATCACCTAAAAGTCACCAAGTACAAAGACGGAAAATGATAAGAATAGAAGTAAGTCTTCTACAAATTGAAGCCAAATTCAGATCAAGATAGAGTTGATCATGATCCATGAGCAAAGATCAAGGAGGACTTTCACAGGTTCTCAAATTAGGACTAGGAGCTCATGCCTAGCCCTGTCCCACTACAGCTCACTAGAAATTGGCAACCTGGTTTGGGATGGGAAAGTGAAGGACCCAAGCCTAAGTTAAGATCCATTCAGGCGGGG
>JAOSBM010000206.1:42789379-42802639 GCA_027568955.1 Erythroxylum tenue
TTGGGAGAGCATGATTAGGGTATGAACACCCTTTAGCTTTTTAAGCATATCTTGATCTATAGAGCTCTGATTAAGATGGTTTTTGATTCAAAACAAACTAGAGACTTAGAGCTTTGAAGATGTCAAATTTAAATTCTGGTTTGAAGATTTCCAAATTCTATTCACAAATAAGAGAAATGAGTTCGAGCATGGTGATTGATTTGTGTGGGCACGTCATTGAATAAATTGTGAGGAAATTTTTGGGATGTTATGAGTAAGAAGATGAACTGGTGATGGCTAATGAGGGTTCAATGGAATAAACCTTCAAGGTAATATGCACGCTCACGTCTTATCATGATTTCGCAAGAGTTAGGTTTTGGAAACAAGCGGGATCCAACAGTTCAGGCCTATAGCTCTATGTTCAGTACTATACAAAGCTATTTCTAAAATTCTTATTAACCGGTTCAAAACTCACTTAGATGCCCTCATGGAACCTTCTCAATGCAGCTTCGTACTAGGTCAACAGATAACAGACAATATTATCATTACCCAAGAATTCATCCATACAATAAAGAGGAAATCAGCAAAGAAAGGCATGATTGCTATCAAAGTGGATCTTGAGAAAGCTTATGATAGGATGTCCTGGGATTTTATAAAAGAAACACTCATTGGCATTGGAATTTTGAACTCGATGTTAAATCTGATAATGAAGTGTCTCTCCTCGATTTCCATGCAAGTAAATTGGAATGACGAACAGCGATGTGTTCACACCCACCAGAGGCATTCGACAGGGAGATCCTTTATCGCCATATCTGTTTGTACAATGTATAAAAAGACTAGGTCACCTAATACATACCTACGTGTCCCAAGGAAGATGGAAGCCTATATAACTAAGTAGAGGAGGGCCCAAGATCTCCCACTTATTTTTTGCGGATGATCTTATTCTTTTCTCAGAAGCTTCCATAAAACAAGTGCATGTAATCATAGACATTCTACACACTTTTTGTACAACATTAAGCTAACGGGTAAGTTCAAGATAAATTATGTTGCTATTATTCCAAGAATATCAGTCATTCGAGGGTGTACTATTTAAACAGCGAACTGGGATTCAAACAGACAAATGATTTAGGCCGCTATCTTGGAGTGCCCCTTCTGCATCAACGAGTTACTAAATGGACCTATCAACATATTCTTGACAAGGCTCAACAACACCACCCGAGGTGGTCAGCCAGTCTATTATCGCTCGCTGGCCGAATCACGTTGATACATTCCGTCCTCGCAACACTTCCCATATATACTATGTAGACGGTTCGACTGCCTCAAAATCTCTGTGACGAATTAGAGAAGTTAATATGCAAGTTTATGTGGGGCTCGAATCAAGGCACCAAAAGGATCAACTTGGTAAATTAGGACTTGGTTTGTCAACCTAAAGAGCAGGAAGACCTAAGCATCAGGAAAATTTGGGAGACCAATGATGCCTTATTAATAAAACTAGGGTGGACAATGGTTTCCAAGCTGCAAACGCTGTGGGTATGAATCCTCTCTTCCAAGTATAATTTTGATGCTAACAATATCCCATCTTCTCTTGTGGCTACAGGTGGTTCGATGGTTTGGAAGAGTATCAAAGCTACTTGGCACCATATTTTGTAGGGTATAAAATGGACGATCGATGATGGTGATAGGACTCAATTCTAGTTAGACCCCTGGGCTGGAGATTGGGGTCCTCTTATTCACTATGTAGTGGCTCCTATTCCCCAAGCAACTATGGATCTCTGCGTTCAACACTTTGTGGACATTGTCAGCTTTTGGAAATGGGAAGCATTCCAATATCTGCTTCCTTCTATAATTTGCATGACCATAGTAGGTACATTACCACCTAGGTCCTACCTAGGCCCTGATAAGCTAACTTGGGGAAAGTCAGACAATGGGCAGTTCACTACTGCATCTGCCTATTCCATGATCATGGATCATGTCGACGATTCGACCACTAGGTATTGGAAGATAATTTGGCAATGCCGGAGCCCTCAACGAATTCAATCATTCCTCTAGATCCTCTCACATGATCGACTGCTTTCCAACCAACAATGGGTTCAAAAATAGATAACAACCGATGCTACATGCTATCATTGCCTATCAGAAGAAACTTCACTATATGTAATCCATGACTGCCCTAAAGCTCGACAATTGTGGAGCATGTTCCCTCCACCAGCAGTCTCCTCGGACTTTTTCACCATGACAACCCAGGAGTGGCTATATAGAAATCTACAAACACACCACATTATCCTTGGCTGGGATTGGTCAATCATCTTCGGTACTGCTTGCTGGTTTCTATGGACTTAGCGAAACATGGCCTTTTTTTAAGAACATTTTTTCCTGGCTGACTTCCCCAGCGCATCATGTTCTAGAGTTTGTACATCAGATCCACAAGGTGTCGGTCTGGCACAGTAGAGCAAACCTTGTTAATCCCCCCGGTGTGAACAACTTCTCAGATGGCGTAAACCTCCTCAGGATTGGGTTTCATTAAACACAGATGGAACAAGTAAATGATCACTCGAGTAGGCCACAACAGGTGGCCTGATTAGTGATAGTTCGGCTGCTTGGCTGGGAAGCTTTGTGCAGAATATTGGCTGGTGCTCCCCCCTCTCTGCTGAACTTTGGGGGCTTTACTTCGGACTCAACCTCGCCTAGAACTTGGGCCACCGGCGAATCGAATTAGAGGTCAATTTGCGTGAGGTTATCCATATACTATCCTCCCCATCTCAACGCCAAATGTCTCTTAATCCTCTAGTTTTGGGTATTAATGAACTGTTCACTCGGAACTGGGTAATCTTACCCCGACACATTTACAGGGAAGGCAATAGAGGTGCAGACTGGCTTGCTAACTATGCAGAGCATTTTGAGATTGGGATTACTACTTTTGATAGTTCACCAGTAGGGTGCCTCTCAATCCTTTTAGAGGAAATGTCAGGGGTTTGTCGCCCTAGACTCATTATGTAATTTGTATCGTGGTTCTTTCCTTGTATAAAAAAAATAATTCTTAATTCTTCCCAGCAAATGGTTTGAATCACGTACTAAAGACAACAGCAAATCGGCCTCTTCTTCTCCGCTTCTTTGTCAATAAATAAATTACTTTATTGATATAGGATTCTCTATTATCTCTTGATCTCTCTGGAATGTCCTAAGAAACTATTACAGCTTGCTCTTCAAAGCTCTTTCCTTTCTCTTTTTCTACCAAAACTCCTCTTACTCTCAGATCGTAACTGTTTTTCAAAAAAGGATCAACATTAAACATAAAAATGCTCTCAATTTCTGAGCCAAACAAAATCAAAATTTAAAAAGGAGTATAAATAGAAAAAGTTATAGAAGTAGCAGAAGATGAAGAGAAACGACTCCCAGAAGGAGTTATTGAAGTTCAACAAAGCGCCTTCTACATGCATCTCGCGGTTTGGTACTTTTACTAATTCCAATAGGAAATTATTTATATGTGATAAGAAAGAAGGTGGTGATCAGTGGTTAATATAAAGGAATCTGAAAGGAAAGCAAAAGCAGATGATTGACAAACAAGTCCAAGAGAGAGAAACTATGATTGGTCAAAATATACACATTAGTCACTGCAACTCCACTTTTGACGTCGATTACGACTCCTACAATGGCTTCAAAGCTTTCAAGTTTTAGCTTTTTTTACTTACCTCACTTCCTCCCCACCAACTAAAGGTCTCCTTTTCCTTTCTCTATCTGTCTTTTTTCCTTCGGTTCTGCTTTATTGATGATCTTATGGGCTTGTGTAGATTCTTCAAGAAGATGATGATAAACCTGTTTCGGATGGATTTAATTTCATTTCCCGAATTAGTTGCTTTCTAATCAATGGCAAGGGAGAATGTAGTGAGGAGCAAGAATCATGTAACGAGGATTTTTGAAGTTCAATGAGGAATTTGCTCGAATGCTACAGGTCATTTATTAGTTTTCATAATTTCAACATTATTTTATTTATTTTATTTTACTAGTAATGTTATGTAATGTGTTGGGATTGGGGTTTGGGGGTTTGTTGAGAAAAATTAAGATCTTTTGTATGTGTGATTATTTATTTCGTGAGACTCGAGAAGTAAAAATAATTTATATCCCCTCTAAGGCTATGTTTGGTTGGTGTTTTTATAATGGAATAAAATATTATTACATCGACTGGGAGGAAGTTTTATAATGGAATAGAATGAGATGGAAGAGGAGAGTTTCATATTACAACCTATTCCATCCTAAATAGTAAAAATAGAAAACCTCTAATTTGGGAGGTTTAGGATGGAATGTTAAATGATACACTATATTACATTAACCCTTCATCCAAATAACATTTCACTATATTGCATCATGAACCCTTCCATCCCTCCCAAACAACAATTTTCTAATATTATATTCATTTAAGTTCTATTCCATTATAAACCATTCTATTCCATTAAAAACTTTATGTCCGTTTTTCTTTATGGTCGATTTTTTTTCTCATCACGCTGTTAATTTTGATGTTCGTACCTATGTTCTTCATGATCCACCAGAAGATGTTAGACCCTGGCTGATGCATGATTTAGTTGGTGTTTGTTATCTATGTTAATTTGAGAATTGTGGGGCTTTTCCCCCTTTATTTACCAAAAAAAATTTATATCCAACCAAATATGGCCTAAACTTTTTTTTACCATGCAGATATATGACGATTGATAGTAAATGGGGTGGCTTTCAGAGTGTTGACTATTTATTGACTTATTAGCCTACTTTTTCTTTATAGTACGAGGACCCAGTGCGACAGGAGGCAACAAGGAAGAAAATTCCTAAAGAAGAGCTTGAGGAGAAAGAATTGTTTCCTTCGAAAAGGTTATAAGAGAAAGAATTGTTTCCTTAAAAAAGGTTATAACTCTTATTTCTTTCCTTATAGCTGGTTGTGAGATGAGTAACTATTAGCTTTTATCACTTTTGGGTTCTGAGAAGGATGTAATTGTGAATAATTGGATAAAACTAGCGATTAGTAAGGTCAGTTTGTATATAACGTAGTGGTCAAGGAACATGTGTGAGATATCTATATGTTTCTTACTCATTTCTAAATTGCATATCTGGTTGTTATTATACATAAAGTGATTTTATTTTTTTATTCTCCTGCTTCTAGTGGAGTCTTTGACCTTGGGTTTAACTTTTCAGGTTTATGAGTTTTCTATGTGCAAGTTCAGAATTTTTCCGATTCAATGATTCCGTGGGCTATTTGAAATAATGGATGATCATTTGAGTTGGATTGCATGATAATCATTTTTTAGAATGAAACCTCTGTAATTTTGTCACCAGGTACCTCTATTTCTTACTAACTTCGAGATTTAATCTTATATATTTTGGTAACATTTGTGATTTTGTCGCCGAGGACCTATGTTTCTTACTAACTTAGAGGTTTAATCGTATATATTCTGGTTCTTTGTGTTTTGCTTCTTGTTGGTAGTATTAATTTTTGGCTTTTGTGGTTCGTGATTTTGGGTGATTAATGTGGTAATGTATTTGGGCATTGGTTGGTGTGATTGTTTACTTTTGAATGTTGTTAAGAGTTCTAACTGCTATAATTTCTTTTGTTCAGTGTATAGGTGGAAATACAAGTAGTAGTAGTCAGTGTTTAAGACAGATGTATGCTCATTTGGAAATGAAAAATGTCAATAATGGCTAGGCATTTGGCTGAAGGAAGCTTATCACACACTCTTGTCGGTAAAGAAAGAAATGGTAAGAATCATCTGTTATTTGCTAAGCGAATACAGTTTTGGATGTTTCAATATTGTACTCGTACGAGACCTATTATTTGACAGGGGATGTTAGCAGATAAACACTGGCTTTTCAATGCATCTACAGAGAGTTACGTGAGGTAGATAGTGCTAATTTTCTTGATGAAGAAGGTAATTGTTTCCCGTTTATATGTTCAGTTAAAATGTATAGGGCCTTAGTTGTATCATGTCCGTGGGGTTGGAATTTTCATATCGTATGTTAAGGAAGATTATGCTCCAAAAGTTGCAAAAAATTTTCATCTTATTTATAACATTCATTGATGACTCTTTATTTAATTAGTCTTAAGTTCTTCTACTGCTTATGATTCTTGGTAGATATGCATATTTTTGGTTTGATTCCTATGACTGACCCATTGTATCTGGTAAGATTTGACATTGATATGAATTTTTGTAATGCCTTATTTGTTTATGCGTCTTTTAGTATTATACATGTATGAGCTATGGAAATTTATTTGTGCATTTGTGGGCATACAATTGTGTTGGTGGCAAGTGCATATCTATGCTAGAATATTTGTGGATATTTGTATCTATTGATGTATTAGAATGTTTGACACTTCAAAACCTTGATGGAAAATATACATCCACTTGAGTATTAAGCCTAAAGTGAGGTATGGTGCTTGTTATATATATGGCTGTTCTTTTATTTATATATTCATGATTGCATCTGCAATTGAAATACATTGAATTCTTTCTGTTTATCTGATTATGCAATGTAATTGTGAAGGCTTGTTTCAATGCATATAAAAAGCCAGTGAAGGCCAGTCAATATGTAGCTCATGCAGGTTTTAAGGGTTTATGTGTTTCAATTTGTCTTTTCCATTTGTTTGGGAAATTTTCTCCCAATGTCTTCCAGAAGTTAAACAACTTGGCTTGCTTATTATTATTGTCTTGTGATAGTTTGGGTGATGCTCTTAGTTGAGTTCTTTTTTTGTTTTTCCCTCTTATTGCCTCAGAACTTTGTAGGTCCTTAATTTCAATAGAAGAAATGTTGTAGTAGCCTTCTAGTGGTATTGGTCACAGGAAACCTCCTAGAAAGGGAAAAAATCACTAAACTCTTGTTCAAGTATCCTTTGTTTTGTTTCACTTTAATAGTTTAATTTGGAATTTATCAAGAACTAGTTGTTTGTTGAAGCTTTGCTTCAATGGCTACTTAAATACTTTTATCTCTCTTTTTTTAAAAATACTTTTCTCTCTCACTTAGATGCTGGCATCTCTAAAATCGTGATATCATGTATAGCAATATGGGGAGAATGAAGAGTCTTGAAAGTGGTCTCATCATCAATTCTTTCATTTGTAATCTTCTTGTTATTGAGGTCTTGCAGGCTGACTTTAGGGTTTTAGGTTATAGACTTATAGTCACATATTTTTATTAAAGGTTGGAGCATTTACTGTAGATTGAGATTTTTAGTTTTTATAACTTAACCATACTTGGACCAAACTGCATCAGTTGGACATCAAGAACAGTTGGAATCTATGTATGTTGATGAAATAGCTACCCTAGGATCTCATTTTGACATGAGACCCAGATTGCATTCTTCCTTCTCCATAGATACAAAAGGCGAGTCCTATTTGCTTCTTATTTTTAGTCGTTTAATCTCATGCTCTTACTAAAATTCAAATCATTTTTATCATTTTTTTTCTTACTTCCATAGTTAGCTTTGCAATCTTTTATGGTGTTTGTTTAGTTGAAAGAAGTTACTTTGTTAACCTCAAGTTTTGGCATTTCTTTGGTGTTACTTTTCTTAGGGATGGAGAGTTGGTTGTCACTTGCCAAGGGTAGCATTAATTGTTCTATATTGGTATTTAGCATTTCCTCAATGACAGAAGAATTATGTGCTCCTATATTCTTGGCATTTGAAGTAAGGACTTCAGTTGAACCTTTGAGCAGTCAAGTAGGTTACAGGAATTGGCAATTTTGTATTTCTACGTGAGATTGTATTCTCCAAGAAATGTACAAGGTCAATTGGTTTTTAATAGCTTTTTTATGCATAAGTTTTGTATTATTTTAAAGTTGTGTATCGTAATGCTTTTGTCTTGTAATTTAAGAAATCGTATAAGGCACTTTAAATAAGCTTTTTAGAGTTTTATTCAACAAGTTGAAATGCTTTTAGCATGCATTTCATGCAGTTAGTCTGACATGATTGGACAATGATTTTCTTCAGTTGTATTTTCCCTGCTTTTATTATTTAAATGGATGAAAAACTTAGTATTATGGTGTAAGTTTCTTAAATTTGCCTACACCTTAGTTTTGCAATACAAGTATCGCTCTTAGTTCTCAATATAACTTTAACTATGCAATATTTTATGGTCTTTGTTTAGTTGAAAGAAGTTACTTTCTCAACCTCAAGTTTTGGCATTTCTTTGGTGCTACTTTTCTTAGGGATGGGGAGTTGCTTGTCACTTGCGAAGGGCAACATTAATTGTTCTATATTGTCATTTAGCATTTCTTTAATGACAGAAGAATTGTGTGCTCCTTTATTCTTGGAATCTGAAGCAAGGACTTCAGCTAAACTTTTGAGTAGTCAAGTAGGTTACAGGGGTTGGCACTTCTGTACTGCTCTTGGAGATGGTATTCTCCAAGAAATGTATAAGGTCAATTGGTTTTTAATAGCTTGTTTTTGTATAAGTTTTGTATTAATTTGTGTATCGTAATGTTTTTGTCTTGTAATTTAAGAAATCGTATAATGCACTTTAAATAAGCTTTTTAGAGTTTTATCCAAGAAGTTGAAGTGACTTTTGCATGCATTTCATGTAGTTAGTCCGACAAGGTTGGACAATGATTTTCTTTAGTTGCATTTTCCATTCTTTTATTATTTAAATGGATGAAAAACTTGGTATTGTAGTGTAAGTTTCTTAAATTTGCCAACGCAATACAAGTATTACTCTTAATTCTCAATATAGCTCTATTGTTTGCTTGAAAATGTCCATAAGGAAATTCTACTTGTGTTGATGTGACATCAACGGTGGACGGTAAAAGAGTGAATCATGAGAATACAAACCCCTCAGCCTGTGTAATGCCACGTCCAATGAAACGCTCTAAATTGTATACTTACTTTGTTCTTTATAAGGTGTTATTGTTTCAAATTTCATTCATCTACTTGTGTTTCTTCAAGGAGATGGGATGCCCTGCATCTCATCCATGTCCTCTTTTTTTTGATGAATCATATTCTTTATGTGTCATTGCACTTAATTGTACAATTTTGTAAACTATGTTGCAAATTCTATTCAAATAATCAAGATATTGTTTTTTTAGTGCTTGTGAGAAACTACTTAAAATATCCCATTTGTGCATTTTTTATGTTGGATAAGTGATGCAACTTTTACCCATAGGCCTCAATGTTAAACTTACTCTAAAAATTGGGAGTGCTTGCATGAACTTGTTATGATATTGGTCTAATTTATATGAACTATAACCATAAATTTTGGAAATGATACATCTTTGCAACATCAAATCTCTCTATTCTTCATAAAGTTTTACTTTTGAACTGTTGTTGTGAACCTATCTAAATTTGTATATGCATTTCCCAAATATTACACAGTAGTTTTTTTTGTAGTGTATTGAATCAGAATCTATCTCAAGAAATATCTTTTTACTGAGCAGGCATTGAAAGCTCTCAGGTTTTTGATCCTTGTAAGTTTAACTATTGCTATTATACTAATATTGTTTTATAACATCTTATGTAATGATTGCCTTCCTTTTTATTCCTCTTTGGGAGTATATTTCACCAAAACTATTGTAGTTTACTTCTTGAGTGTTGGACTTTTATTTTCTTTTGTTAGCCAGTTTTTGTTCTCTTATTAATTCAAGTTTTTGTTTCAGTAGATTGGAAGATTGCTTAAACGATTGTTGCTTCTCTTATTGACAAATGTACATCCACGTACTATATTCCTTAAATGAATTAGAATGGGTTTGATGACCATTTGTATGCGATAACTTATGAGGATTATTTTTAAGTATTCTCCTTGTATAAGCAATGTGCCTCAAAAACTGATTTGTGTAATGGTGTTGTTTTTATTAAAAGCTCTCAGCATGCTTATGAATCATGCCAGATGGCAAGATGTTTTTTTTTCTATGTTTGTATGCTTTATATTGCTTTTATTTCTACTTCTAATAGTCAATAATTTATTCCCTATAATAGTTTTTCATGCTCATTGAACTATTCTTTCTCTTAGTTAGGAGTTGGTACATTATCCAGTTGAATTGTTTTTGATAAAAATCTATATAATTAAAACAAGATGTTCTAGTTCCCATTGCTACCAAAATATATTACTCTCAAAGGAACAATCATCTTCTGTCAGCAATTGGTAATTTGTATCATTTAGTATCAACTAAGGGACCAAGTGATGTGTGATGTGTCCAAAAGTATCACTAAAAGTTATAAAGGAATTCCAGGGTCAAAGGGGTTTTTCAAACGATCAAAAAGAAGACATGCTTAATAAGAAGGTTAGACCTTGTGTTTCTTTACAGTTAATCTAATAGGAGGGAAAACCTTATAAGTAGTCTTGTGACGACCATCTTGAAGTTGTGTTCTTTCAAATAGCTAAAAGCATAAAACAAATGTTCTACATAAAGTTCTTCTAGAATACAAGGCACGTATATGATTGTGAGGGCAAGTTAAGCACGACATATAAATCTAGTTGTTAGATGTAAACCTTGTCCAAAATTTATTTTTCTTTTCCCTGGACAATAAAATGGTCTCTCATTTTGAGGCCTCAGACTGCTATAGTCGGATTGCTTCAAAGTAAATATCTCTCAATCCTTAATTCTTTTGCAGGAAACTCAAGTATTTTGCTAAATGTCTACATTGTTCCTTAACTTACAAAGTATTCTAATTTCTAATCGACTCCATACTTCAAGGTAGCTAAATTAGTGGACATATTCGTGGACATTATGGTTACCATGTACTACAACAATTTTACGTAGTAATAACTAGTCCATATGTAACTACGTTCTTGAAAAGGTTGTTTACATGAAAGCGCTGGTACAACTTTTTATAGAGAAAATATTAGCCTATGTGTTTATCTTGTCTTAAAATGTTGCACAATGTAAAAGGCAATACCATCATGCTAACCTTTTTTCACCATTACCACTCAATTGTATTTTAATTTTCCTAGCAACATGTGTATGCTTTATTTCTTGTTTCATGCTTACATCTCTCTTTTTGTAGGAAAATTACTTCAAACCATTCAACGGCCAAGTGGAAATGTACCAGTTTTAAAGGAGTTCTCACTAGCTAGAATTTTGGTTGAGTATAAATGTATTTAGGAACATATATGTCAGAAAAAAGAACTCTAGTACCATATATGAGTTTAAGATCCATTTTTTAGCTAAGAAAGCAAATAAATGAAATTGTTTCTATACCATATATGTTAACTATCTCTATATTTAAAAGCAATGAAGGAAATGACAATATTGAAAGTTATTCTCTTGAGATTTTTTTTGACTTGTCCAATGATGCCTTGATTGATTATCATGAAGTTGGAAATGGAAAACTGAATATGGAGCAGAATTAACTTTTTTAAGTTTGACATGATATTTCAATCTTTTCAAAGCACATGAAATCTTATACAGTAGAGACTTACTTAAATTTCAAAGGTTATTTAAGTCATGAAAACATGCCCCTGTTATATTGGAATTTGGTGGTATAGGGGGCCTCATGCTCCATTTCAGCCAAAAAATCAAGTAGGAATCCTAGAAACTGCACTTAATAAGTTGCCACCCAGAAATTCCCTGTTTAAGCAGGTAAAAGTGTTCGTGGATAAAGTCATGAAAGCAACAGATACCAAGTGCTTTTAGTGCTTGGGGTTGGTATCTCGTTTGGGATCCATCTTATGATCTGCATAGAAAAAAATTATGCTATTCCTATTCATTGTCCCTTGTCCACCAATAGAATTATCCACCAGCTTAGTATTTCGTTATTATCTTGTATTATATGTTCTTTTATGCCAAGTGGTTGGTGGCATTCATGCCATTGAATGCCAAAACTATGGGTTCAATGATTTTGTTGTCTATGGATTCTCTCTTTTTTCCTTTGGTTTCTAAAATTAATTTTTTTCCTAAAGTTTTAAGGCACTTAGCACCATTTACTCTTATTTGTAAAAGTATCCCAAACTTGATTTGTAGACTTTGCAGTAAATCAAAAGCCGGTGATGAAGAGGTACTTGTTGTAGAGTGTGCTTATAGCTGAAAATTTGGAATAATCCAGACTGCATGTGCACTCCCAAGGTCTCTTCAGTTTGCTATGACTGAAGTTAGGAAAAGATTGATTGAGAGACTATATACCGAATCCAAAAATACACCTCTAGCTTTTTTGTCATCTTAAAAGAGTTCAATATTGGATCTTTTTTCATTCGACAAAAACGTACAATGGTTTTAGTGAGGGTAATATGGTCAATTAATTTAATTTTATTTGTTTTTAATCTTACTCATAATAGAAAACCCAAAAGTCTATTTACATCAACACCATTTTTCACCAACTCCGAAACAAATAAAGTACATGTTTATTGATCTCGACACCAACAATTCACTTGGTGATGTTCTAGACACGACCAACGTGGCCATGGTAGAACTTGTGAGGCATGCCCTTGTGAATGGCGTTATTACCCTTATTGTCGACGTAGTCACTGATCTTGTAGGTCTTGAGAAACGTAGTCAAAGGGATATAACCTTTGTTCTTAAAGGGTTTAGCAAACATATCTCTAGTTCTCTCACAAAATCTACATGGCAGACTTTTTATGTGCTACAGCAAGCCTACTGCTTTCACAATCATCACTAAATATGTTGGGCCCCGAACTTTTCTTGAAAGCTAGAACTGTTAAATGACGAATTTTTGGCGATTCTTCATGTGTATAAAAAAGGAGAATTCTTGAAATTGAAATGAAGTAGAAAAGATTGATTGAATCAAAGTGAGAGGATCAGTTAAAAGAGTAGGTTGGATATTTTACTAAATATACTTCAGTATTTTGATGATATCTTGATCTGTAAAGCTCCAAATGAGTTGATTCTTGTTTCTAACTAAACTAGAGACATGGAGCTACAAGTTATCTGAAGGAATCGAATTTCAATTCAGTCTTTAAGACTTTCAATTTCTAAAGTGAATTTGGGTATAGTGTACAGTCTCGATTTAGTAACAGTCCGAAAGTGTTTGAGCCATAACTTTTGCTCTAGTTATCCAAATGAGATTATTCTTGATTTGGATTAAACTAGGAAGATAAGGCTACAAATTTTCTGATGAAATAAAGTCTTGATTCAGTCTCTAAGAGTATCAATTTCTGGATGGAAGTCAAGCGAAGGATAATGTTTCAGTATAAGAATAGTCTGAAATGGTTGGTGAATAACTTTCAAGTTTCTGAACCAAATTCAATGATTTTGATGTCATTAGAAAATTAAGACAATGAGGAACATTTTTCTAGAAGGAAGTGTTAGCAAATTCCTTCAATTGCATTATCAGAAAGATGTCTTGATTTTTGGAAGGAGTTAGGC
>JAOSBM010000206.1:42869851-42888931 GCA_027568955.1 Erythroxylum tenue
TCTACTAAATGGGGGGTATGGAGGATTCCCCCAAAGTGGGATATCAAACCATTACCTCTATAATCATAATCAACAACTAACCACTCACTTTTCATTCCATACCCATTAACCCCTTCTCAAACCCATCAACCAAGCACCCCCTCAAGTCTGATTAAAAATGAGCAATATAAAGTCTGATTGAATATGATTGGATACTACCAAACATATTCTTTATTTTTCTAAATTAAAAATTACATTGTTTAAGATAAGACTCTGGGTACAAAAAAAATATAGAACAAACCTTAATATTTTCTAGCATTTAAATTAAATCCTAATATTTTAAAAACATTTAAAACATATTATAAGTGGATGAAAATTTTAACGAGATTAACTCCCCGTCAATTAAACATTAAGTCAATACTGACGTGACATTTTTATTTTATAAATAAAAGTAGACGCTACTGTTACATAACAAATGAGACAACTGTCTAAAATATATAAATGTGTGTCATATTGTCACGTAACAAGTGGGATCTACTGTCTGAAATGTATAAAGAGTGACTCTTTTGTCACGTGATTGTAGGATCCACTTTTTATTTAAAAATATGACATTTAATTGATAAGGATTTAACTCATCAATTTTTTCGTCTATTTAGAGTCTGTTTTAAGCATTTTGAAAACTTTATGAATCAAATTTGAGCACTTTAAAACGTTAGAATTCAAATTGTATTTTGTTGTAAACATTGAGGGTAAAAATGCACTTTTGGATTTACATAAAATGTTGTAGTTTTAACTTAAAATTTTTGGTTTTAAACTTAACTAGGTTGGATAGTTTGAGTCCAAACCTGACATAAGATGTTAAATTTAGAGGACAAAATTAATTAAACTCTACCTAGAACTTGGTCTAGTCATGTCATATATGTTAACTTTGGATTGTGTTAATTTTACTGAGTCTATTATTTACAAATTGAATTCAACTTAAAAGTTGATTAAATTCGAGATACTACCAGATCGAATTGTTACAAAATAAGAATATAAAATAAGAATTTTATAAAACAAAATAATGCTATTTTGTAACCGAATCTTTTAGGTTGAGTTTTAAATTAGGTCAAATTTTAATTAATTTAAATTTAATATACGAATTTCACTTGGATTGATATAATTTATAATTGAATTTTGTAAAATTCTTGGAATTTTTAAATCTTTTAAATGTAAGTCTTAAATATAGATATAAATTTATAAATTGTTGATTTCAAATCGTTTTGATATGATTTTTAATTTGATTTTTGTTTCAGGAAAATTTATTAAACCTAATTTTAAATTCAAATAGATTTAAATTCTTAAATCTAATTTTACTTAAATTGAACTTTATTTATTAATTTTGAACTATTTGTATTGAGTTTAAATTTCAAAAATCATATTTACTTATATCAGACTTGTACTTATTTTTAAACTATTAACTTATTGGGTGGTGTTATCTAAATTATATAATTTAAACATATATAACTAAATAAGTATTTAATGTATTTTTTACACAATTCTACTATTAGTTTCATAAATATATAAAAATAAATTCATCAATTCTCGCAAAACTAAATTTATAACCATATATATCTTCTATATTTTATGACAAATACTATACTCTCAGTCTAATGAAAGATAATGTATTTTTAGGAGAATCGAGGCTTAATTTTTTGCATTCTTGTAACTCCCAAAATTTGAGAATATATATATAAGGGTTAATTACTAAAAAAACCTTAAAATTTTGTCAAATTTTTAATTATAATACGAACTTTAAAAAGTAGCAATAAATATCAAAATTTTTAATTTTTTTTAATTATAGCCCAATGTTATTTTTTTTAATTACTGTTATTTTTTTTAATTATAGCCCAATGATTACTAAAATGGTGTGTAAATTGAAACGACGTCATTTTAACAAATGAACGACAAATATGTTATTCTCTTAATATGTTATTCTCTCTCTCTCCTATTAAATTTCCCATGTTTTTACTTTTGATTTCTGGTAATACCTACGATGACCTCCTTTTAGTTCCTCATCCTTTTTTCTCTTTTTCTTCTTTTCTGAGCGTGTGTGATTGAATCGATGAATTTTCTATTTTGAAGTACTTGTTTTTAAATTTCGTTATAAATTGGAGCTTTTTGGGTTGTTTTTCTTTTTGCTTCCTGATCTATTGTTATCATTGGGGGTGTTCCTATGCTTAATTTTGTTGATTCACTGTTGGGAAATCTTATGGAATTATATGATGCGGGTGAAGCCCGTATTACTAATTTTTGGCTAGATTTGGAGTTTTTAGGTGGATTTGTATTGATTTCACATGTCGTCATAAAAATGTCCGTATTTTTTTCATTTTTGAATTAACTTTGGTTACTTTTGTTCTTTTTGATCTATCCATGAGGTTTCTTCGCTAATTAACTAGTCTCAATTGCTTGCTCTTTGTATTTGAGTTGGCTTTGATACCACGCGTAAGCGTATCGGTCTGTTGGTACGTAGACACAGGGAATATGATCTCACTAGCTAACCCTCACAAGGTTAACTCTGTTCTAAACCACTCACTAGTTGAAGACATCGACTCTCCAAAGTTAAATTGGAAGTGTGTATCACTTATAGGCCGTCCAGATATCGGAGACTTACACCCCTCAACGCCCTCCCTAGGCTCACATGCACGGGGCTTACTACTCTCGCCTTTTAGGACTCCTATTTCACTCACACACTCTTATTCTTCATTCCTCGTTAAGGCTTCTAACTCAAGGCAGCGGAAATGGTTATAAGCAAGATAGATTTACCAGACTGTCATCGATTTTTTGATACACAGGATCCTTATACATGACAAGTATAGAGCATACTCATCTCTGCAATCTTTCACAATAGTATGCAATGGGCCAAAACATTTGTCGTTGCCATCAATTACTCACTATGCTGATTGACGAAGAATGGGGAGTTTATGTCATAGAGAATGGTCATCTTTAACTTAGTATTGGTTCATGGAAGCACTAAATCTGCACCTGGAACCATTGGTTACTTGGGTGATAGAGCACCTTCCTGTTGAAGTCATTTCAAGAGACACAATAAGCTCCAAGCCAAATTTTTTGTTATGAATAAAAATGAAGAATGGAAAAGATAAGGGAAGAATGGAAAAGATAAGGGAAGAGTCACAGAAAGAGAACAGAGAACTTAGAGAGAGAGAGAGAGAGAGAGAGACAAACACACAAAACTCAATCATTCCCCATAATAGAAAACGACTACATTTTTATACGTAACAATCCTTTCTCTTTTAAAAAATCTTATCCTCAAGGTTACGGAGGTTTACAGAATGGACAAAAAATGAATAATCCGATTTTCCGTTCACCACCTATCTTCTTCACAGCATCGCCAGCTATTGCTCCAGCCGCACAAGCAACGTAGAAAGCCGGAGAGTACATCTTGGTCTTACTAGGCTCGTTAGGAAAAGGGACGACTAAGGATCCATCACATGCGACGTCTTTGTTATTCATGAGAGGGGTGGACTCTATGGCCAAAAACTTGATGAACTCCTTCTCTTGCATGGGTTGCTCGTTCTGATTCGTGAGCTCCGGAGGAACTGCAATAGTGGCGTCCACTTCCACTTCTTCTTCTTGTGGCTCCAAAAATTGTGTCCCCACAGTTTTTAAGCTGCAGCAGATTGTTCTCCAAATTTGTTGTTCTGTTTAGGGCTTTCAGAATCATTTGCTCATACCTGCTTTGAAATTCCAACAACATTTTTTCGCTTCTGATCTGTGCTTCCATCAAGTTTTTCATTTTTTCTTCGATTCCACGCAGAATCGACTGCTCTGATACCATTTGTTACGAATAAAAATGAAGAATAGAAGAGAGAAGGGAAGAACGGAAAAGGGAAGAGTCAGAGAGATAACAGAAAACTTAGAGAGAGAGAGAGAGACAAACACACAAAACTCAATCATTCCCTAAAATAGAAGAAGGTTACATTTTTATACGTAACATTTCTAGAGGATATATTAGTGGTTATGGTTGACGGAGGTGGCTGGTTCAATGGGAATGCTAGATTTGGGTAGCGATCGGTCACTAATGATAAGCTGTTGTATCACACCCGTCGTTCCAATTTATTGTTTAGGGATTTAGGTTACAAATTGTTCAAAAGATGTAGTTTCAATAATTATATTAATTTCTATTAATTATGTTGACGTATCTGATTAACGAGAGTCTTTGACACGTGAAAGTGTCACGTCAATAAAAATAACGGTTAGACTAAAGTCGAGCTATGATTAAAAAAATTTAAAATTTGGATATATTTTTAATTCGGGTTATAATTAAAAAAATAACGAAAGTTTGAACTTTTTTCAGTAATTAACCCTAAATATAATATAATAACTTTTAAGTTTTTTTTTGACCATTTAAATTGATAAAAAATATAAAAGTTTAGGGATAGCAATGGACTAATTCATAGGTCGGTCTAGCTAATTTTTTAAAATAAAAAATTTAAAATTAAAAGTATAAAATAACAATTTTTTTTATTGAGTCAAAATTAGATTGTCTAGGCTCAAGCTTATCCGAGGCTTAACTCTTCTAAGCAAAATAATGTCGTTTTATTTAAAAAAATTAGATATCAGATTGGTCTAGGTCTGATTTGACCTATAGGTTGATTTATTAAAAATATCTGAATTTAAGTTGCCAACGCATTACCATCCTTTAAAAATAAACATATTTATTTCACCTTGAGAATATGGTTTAATTGACAATAGTGGATATTATATGCTTATTAATTGAAAGATTTTGCATTCAAATATGTGACTAAGAGATTATTCATTTAACTAAATATATTATAATATATGATTTTATTTTACTTTTTAACTAATGCATTTAGATGTATCGTTAGAAGCCACATTTTACTTTTAATTATATTTAGTTACTTTATAATCGTTACCTTTTAGAATTCATTTGATTTGTATTTTTTATAATTTAATTTATATGTCATCACCATCAATATTATTTTATTTACTACTTATAATGTACTTTTATTTTAAAACAAATTCGCTTCTCTTAACAACTTTTTTGATAAAATAAAACAATTCGGTAAATTGTAACCAGAATTCCTCTATTAACTTATATATTATCTTTTAATAAATAAACATTTTAAATTAAAATTATATTTAAATAATAATAAATATAATAAACTAATTAATTAAAAGATTTAAACAAAATAATTGATAAATTAGGTTTTAAAAGTATAAAATGTAATTAAAACTTTTTAAAGATTAAACTTAAACAATTGTTTGTATTTATTTTTTTAATCCAACTCTTTTAGAAAATAAAATCAACAAGGATAATATCAGTAATTACAAAAATAACTTGGGTCTGAAATCATCAGACAAAATATATTTTAGTTGAAATATAAGTTAAGTTAAAGTTTAATATTTTTAAAGAAATTTTGAAGTGAGCTTTGAATTTTAATTTATATTTTAGATTTAACTTAATTAATAAAAATAACGAAGACATATATCTTTTGAAAACAACTTTTTTATTAATTAAGGATAAGATTACATACTACTAGACCTTTACAAACTTTGCGCCTCAACGAGATTTATATTAGATGCTGTTGCTATTATTATCATTATTGTTGTTGTTGTAATAAAGGAATGCACTTTTTTTCAAATTTAAGAAACTTTACACAAATTCTATAATATTTAGATTTTTTAAAAAAATCCTTCAATTTTGAAAAAATCTTACTAATATTATAGTTAAAAAATAATAACAAAATACACACAATATGATTATCATATTAGACTAGTTAAATGTCACTGTAAGCCAACTCAAACTTTAAAATTGACCCTAATCAATTAAAATTGGCTTATATTAATAACTATAACAAATATTAGTTTAAGTCGAGTTAGGGATGTCAGATTTGGCTTGGCCTGAATCGATTTTGGCTAAGGTTAATCGGGTCACAGGTTGGGCCGACTTTTACTTCAAAAATTATATCATTTTTGTAGTTAAAAAAAAAGGTGGGTCGGGCCTATTAGTGACCCATTAGGTCATGGGCCAGTTAGCCAGTAATCAGGCCGGATCAAGGGCCACTTAGCCAGGTGTCGAGCTGCTCCTGGCTCGACCCGACTCATTGACATTCTTAAGTCAAGTTTAGTTAGTTCAGTTCGAGTTTAAAAACTAAGTTAGATCGTCTTAGAAACAACATTTGAATGATTTATCTATGATGTTCATATTGTGTTTGTTTCATTATTATTATTTAATTGATGTCTAAGAAAAAAAGTTTTTTTAAAATATTAAAAACTTTGAATTTTTTTTAAGAATTTTAAAATTATTTTTTAATTTTACAATCTATAGGGAAAAATCTGTTTTTATCATTTATTTAGTGAATAAAACAAAATAAAATGTCTAAAATTAATAAATAATATCGTTTTAATAAATATAAAATCTAATTGGATTTTGGGCTGCTCATTTAAAAGAAAGGATTGGATAAGCTGTACCCAAACCCGGGAGGCCTCCAATCGGGCGGGAAATCACAAGGCGGGAATCTGATTCAAGAATTCACAGCCGTCTGATCACAGCTATTACAATCTAACGGACAGTAAGAATTAGTGAACATGTATCTCCCGCGTATATAATAAAGGGCCCGGATAATCGTACATTACTTTCTGCCAATTTAAACCTCTTTGTTTTGGTGAAACCCTCGATCGGAGACGAAGCGAATTCGGAGCTCCGAATTTCTCCATGGCCAAGGCTTCGAAGCAGCAGACGTCGTCGTCCGACGAAGCGATGTCCAATGGCTCCAGTTCGGAGGAGGAGGAGCGCGTTAACGAACAGATCAGCGAGGATGACGAGGAGGAGCTTGAGGCGGTTGCTCGTTCTGCTGAATCCGATGACGACGAAGCTGCTGACGCCGGAGATGAAAACGGTCATAACGCCGACGGAGACGACGCAGATGAGGTAAGTTGCTCCGAGTTAAACAATTTATTGACGGTTTTGTTCTGAAAATGGGGATCTGTGTAGGTTTTAGTTGGATAGCGGTGGATAGCGTTAGGGTTTGGGTTGGGTTTAGCGTTTGTTTGGTTGCTGATGGAGACAATATGGATAGTTCTGGCTTTGGAAATTGATTTTACCGTAAGGAATGAATCGCTGTGTTGAGTTTTTCACTTGTGGATGAAAAAATAATGTAAGGAAGGAAGGTACTTGCAAGTGTTTTTTTTTAAGAGAATTGAGGAAAGAGAAGAACACCGGTAAGTTTGGAATTTATAGTTAGGCTTTTGCTCTGGACGTGCTTAAAAATTTTCTACATCTTTTTGGCTTATGCGAGTTTTTGCAGTATTTTGGGTACCTTCTCTGAATGTATGATTCGGCTTGTAAGTATGACCACATATGCAATTGTGCTAGTTTTGAAAATCTTGAAATTTTATTATTAAGTCTGTTTGCGCCTTGTGCCAACGTTCTATTGGCCATTCTTGTTGCAGGACGAAGATAACGATGGCATTAGCAAGCGAGAAAAGGAAAGGCTCAAAGAAATGCAGAAATTGAAGAAGCAAAAGATTCAGGAGATATTAGATGCCCAGAATGCTGCCATAGATGCTGACATGGTACGTCTGTTTTAGAAAACTTTTCATTACTAATCTGTCTATATTGACTTGAAAACTTAATGCAGATGATTGTCTGTTAGTTTATTGATGTTGAGTTTGATGACAGAATAATCGAGGGAAGGGGCGCTTGAAATATTTACTTCAGCAGACAGAGTTGTTTGCTCACTTTGCTAAACCTGAACATTCAACATCCCAAAAGAAAGGCAAGGGAAGGTATAACTCGACTTCAATGTTTTTGAAGAGTGTTCTGCTTATTAACTTCATTTTTTCCCCTGGATATGTTATTTGCTATGGTTTGCACAGTTTAATGCATTTTTCTCAGTAAACTAAGAGCAAGGGAGTAATAATTTGATTTCAATAAAGCTGTACTTGTAGTAACTTTATGTAAGTGCATACCAAATTCAGAATGCAAATTAAATGGTACTATGATGTTGCCATACCTGAATGATATGGTTTTTGAAGACCGACATTGCATGAAAACATTTGGAAGGGTAGGACTTGATTTCAGCTCAAACATAGGGAAAGGGATTTTTGAAGTCAATTCTCTTTTCTTTTTTTTTTGGGGTAGTGGTTGGTTTGGAATTTGGATACTGGATGATGGTTATATATTTAGTCTAATCAAGTCAAATATGCCTTCGTTTGTCGAAATCCATTTATACAGACTTTAACATGAATCTTCTGCCAATGTAGGGGTCGGCATGCATCAAAATTAACTGAAGAAGAAGAAGATGAAGAATACCTGAAGGAGGAAGAAGATGCTTTAACTGGGACAGGAAACACTCGGCTGGTGACACAACCCTCATGTAATTCTTTTGCTTTTACTATCTGGAATGTTTTTGTCGATGTCTTTCTTCTTGTTGGGGATAACTTTCTAAAAATTTTAGCTATATATATCTCCTACCGGTTCCAATGTTCTGGCATGTTAAGGCAATTGCTGTTGCTGCAATGACTCTCCTCATTCTTAATTTGCCTTTAAGGCAGCTTGCATATGCTGCAGCATGAGCTGCATTGCCTTGGATCAATTAAACTAAGTAGCTTCTAGTTTTAATTTGTAATCAATTAAACTAAGTAGCTTCTAGTTTTAATTTCTTTTATACTTCAAAGAAGCCAGAACTTGTATTTTATCATTGTTTCTGTTCCTGTTAAGGTCTTGTACAGTGATATATTATTCTCTTTCTACTTCTGTAGGCATTCAGGGTAAGATGAGGGATTATCAACTTGCTGGTTTGAATTGGCTTATAAGGCTTTATGAGAATGGGATAAATGGAATCCTTGCAGATGAAATGGTATGTATTAAAGTCTTATTTGGAAATTGGCTCTTATATTTTCATCTGACTCCATTTGGTGCTGCAGTGCACGCGTGTTCTGTTCATGGTTTGTGTATATTTGTATGTCACGAAATAATTGGTTATTAATTATTGTTTTTACTTCCAGGGTCTGGGTAAAACTTTACAAACGATCTCATTATTAGGCTACTTGCACGAATTCAGAGGAATCACTGGGCCTCATATGGTAGTTGCTCCAAAATCTACCCTTGGTAATTGGATGAACGAGATTCGTCGTTTTTGTCCAGTTTTGCGTGCTGTAAAGTTTCTTGGTAATCCTGATGAAAGGGTAAGTTGCTTAATTCTGTTTCCATATGTATTGAATTTTAATTGGTTTGGTTGTCGGGGAAAAACAAGGAAAATAATTATTTTATAGTGTCCTTAATTAATTTTTCCTTCATTGCAGAGACATATCCGTGAGGAATTACTTGTTGCAGGCAAGTTTGATGTATGTGTTACAAGCTTTGAAATGGCCATTAAAGAGAAGACTGCGTTACGTCGGTTTAGCTGGCGCTATATTATTATTGATGAAGCCCACCGAATCAAGAATGAAAATTCCCTCCTTTCTAAAACAATGAGACTTTACAACACTAATTACCGACTCCTGATCACAGGAACTCCACTTCAGGTATGTTTGTCTAGTTGATATTTGCAATACCTGTAAGATAGTATCTTTTCTTTTGACATGAAAATGATGTAGCTTAAGATTCTTATGGTGGATATATGGAACTCAAAAAGGGTGTATGAAGTGTTAGGTTGATGTAGGCTGAAATGATGTTGCTTTGTGTTTTTGCTTCTTCTGATTGCATATTAAAACTATTGTTGCAGCCTACATCATGTTGCTTCGAGTTTGTGCTTCTTCTGATTGCATATGATTACATAATCAAAACGATTGTTGCTGAATATATTCTTACAATGTTTTGATCTGCAGAACAATCTTCATGAACTCTGGGCTCTTCTTAACTTTCTATTGCCTGAGATTTTTAGCTCGGCTGAGACTTTTGATGAATGGTTTCAAATTTCTGGTGAGAATGACCAACAAGAGGTGGTTCAACAATTACATAAGGTAGGCTCACCATCCTATAAGTGATTACTGATACACTTGCTTTAACTTATTGATTAACTCTATGACTTGTGCATTTTAAGGTCCTTCGGCCGTTTCTTCTTCGAAGATTGAAGTCAGATGTAGAGAAAGGTTTGCCTCCTAAGAAAGAAACTATACTGAAGGTGGGTATGTCCCAGCTGCAAAAACATTATTATAGGGCACTACTGCAGAAAGATCTTGAAGTTGTAAATGCTGGTGGAGAGCGCAAGCGCCTCCTCAACATAGCAATGCAGCTACGTAAATGCTGTAATCATCCTTATCTTTTCCAAGGTGCTGAGCCTGGTCCTCCTTATACTACTGGTGATCATCTGATCACCAATGCTGGTAAGGTTCTTTATTTGATAGATATGGCTGCATTTCCTTTGTGATTACATATCCTAGAGTAATTTGGTAATTCATTTTCTCAGGAAAGATGGTTCTGTTGGACAAATTGCTTCCCAAGCTGAAAGATCGTGATTCTAGGGTATTAATATTTTCACAGGTTGGTTCTGAACTCTAGGATGACCGACTTCTGCTCTTATAATCTATGTATACAATATACGAAGCCATAGACGGAGTTAGTTGGGGCCCAGTGCCCCAAGAAGGATGGAGTTATTTGGAGCCTAGTGATGCATTGGGCCCCCCAAGATTTAAAAAAATTAAATATTTGGGCCTTCCTATTTTAAATTCTTGGCTCCGTCATTGTATGAAGCAGTATACTGTTATGGTCATCCTTGTGCAATGCTTGTAATTTCTCTCTTACTGTCTACGCTTATATGATTTTCTTGTACCTTTCTAATTATTAATTTGATTTTGGAATGTAGATGACGAGGTTGCTTGACATTCTTGAAGATTACTTGATGTTTCGTGGATATCAATATTGTCGGATTGATGGAAACACTGGTGGGGAAGATCGCGATGCATCTATTGAGGCCTTTAACAAGCCAGGAAGTGAGAAATTTGTCTTCTTACTCTCGACTAGAGCGGGAGGACTTGGTATTAATCTTGCTACTGCAGATGTTGTTATACTGTATGACAGTGACTGGTAATCTCTTATCTCTAATTTATTTTTGTGGTTTCTTTTCTTCATTGTATTTTTTAGTTTTCTTGACATGGTGTGCTTTTGTTCCAGGAATCCACAAGTTGATTTGCAAGCACAGGATCGTGCTCATAGAATTGGCCAGAAAAAAGAAGTTCAAGTGTTTCGATTTTGCACAGAGGTTTAGTTATTGTTCATCTCCTTTCCTAGAAGCTGAGTAATACTTATGTGGTCTCTCATTATTGTTTATTGTGTATCACAGTATACTATTGAGGAAAAAGTAATTGAGAGGGCTTATAAAAAGCTTGCACTTGATGCTTTGGTCATTCAACAAGGTCGACTTGCAGAGCAGAAAGGTAATGGCATTGCTATTTTAAATTTTCTGACATTTGGTTTTAGATGTATGCCTGAAAAACTGTCTTTTTTTCACCATGCAGCTGTCAACAAAGATGAGCTGCTTCAAATGGTAAGATTTGGTGCTGAAATGGTTTTCAGCTCGAAGGATAGTACAATTACGGATGAAGATATTGACAGAATCATTGCTAAAGGAGAAGAGGCAACAGCTGAGCTTGATGCTAAGATGAAGAAATTTACGGAAGATGCAATAAAATTTAAGATGGATGAAAGTATGTGAATCCAACAAGTTTGCTCTTCCTCTCGTGTATCTCTGTCTTTTACATGAACACAGGTGTAGCACACCTGTAATTTTGTTCTACTCTATTCATGGGTTAAATATAAGATGCTCACATTAGTTTTTTTCTTTTCACAGCTGCTGAATTATATGATTTTGATGACGATAAGGTAGAAGCAGTTGTTTCCTTTTTTTCTTCTTTTCCATTTTAGAAATTTTTATTTGATCTAATTTTACTTAGATTCTTATTTCATCAGTGTTTCTTTCTTGGGGTTTCCTTTTTCTATACTAACAGTTTTTTTCCTTATATTTTGATCTCTTATTGAAGGATGAAAACAAGTTCGACTTTAAGAAGATTGTGAGTGAAAATTGGATTGAGCCACCAAAGAGAGAGCGAAAGCGCAAGTACTTCCATAGCTCCTTGTCTTCTGCTTGAATCTTATGCTTTAAGTTTTGATTTATGACTTTCAGAATTATAACGGAGGTCGCTATTTGCTGTAATTTTATTTGGACAGTTACTCTGAATCTGAATACTTCAAACAAACTATGCGCCAAGGTGGTCCAGCAAAACCAAAAGAGCCTCGAATTCCCCGCATGCCACAATTGTAAGCACAGCCATACACGAAATGATCTCAGTTTGAATTCTCAAAGACATTTAAAATGTTTTTTTTTCCTGTTTTCAGACATGATTTCCAGTTTTTCAACACGCAAAGGCTAAGCGAATTGTATGAAAAAGAAGTGCGATATCTCATGGTGGGTATTAAATTTATTGTAATTTTCAGTAATTCAATCATGTGTATGATTTTAAGAGAATTTTTTGTTGCTTATTTGTTCAATTAAATATTTCAGCAAACACATCAAAAAAATCAGTTGAAAGACTCAATTGATGTGGATGAACCTGAAGGTATATGAATTTCTCACTTGGTTATTGCGAATGCCTTGAAACATATTATTGATTGATTCTTGATTGTTTAGATGGTGGAGATCCATTGACTGCTGAAGAACTGGAGGAAAAGGAGCGACTGTTGGAGGAGGTGAGTGTGAAGTTGGTGCAGAGTAGTATCACCTTGAGTGGCTATTTAATTACTATTGATTGTGTAAATGCAGGGATTTTCTTCTTGGAGTAGAAGAGACTTCAATACTTTTATTAGGGCTTGTGAAAAGTATGGCCGGAATGACATTAGAAGTATTGCTGCCGAAATGGAAGGCAAAACTGAGGAGGAGGTTGAAAGATATGCTAAAGTTTTCAAAGAGCGCTACAAGGAGTTGAATGGTGAGCTGATTTTGGACTTTTCCAGTGCTAAATTGGATTGAGCTTTCTTTATCACTCAAAAAAAGTACAGCATTTTAGTACCAATTTGGAGATTTTTCTGGTTAAACTTGACCTGAGTATCTGTTAATCTGTGGTCATAATCATGTATTGCAACTGCTAGGGCTCCTTGTATTGCATTTATTTAGCTTGAATCACAAGCTTTTCTAATTTATTGGAGCTCGAAAGAAATTGATTCCTTTTAGTTATGGCATCCTTGCAGATTATGACAGGATCATCAAGAATATTGAAAGAGGGGAAGCAAGGATTTCTCGTAAAGATGAGATCATGAAAGCCATTGGGAAGAAGTTGGATCGTTACAAGAACCCATGGCTTGAGTTGAAGATCCAGTATGGTCAAAACAAAGGGAAATTGTACAATGAAGAATGTGATCGATTCATGGTATTTTTTGTTTTCTTTTGTTTTCTTTTTTGGAAACACTCAATTCTGTGTTTCATATTGTGATAATGATTTGGTCTCCCTTTTACAGATTTGCATGATTCACAAGCTTGGGTATGGGAATTGGGACGAGCTTAAGGCAGCATTCCGTACATCACCCATGTTTCGCTTTGATTGGTTTGTGAAGTCCCGCACAACTCAAGAACTTGCAAGGAGATGTGATACTCTTATTCGGTTGGTTGAGAAAGAAAACCAAGAATATGATGAGAGGGAGAGACAAGCTCGTAAGGAGAAGAAGCTTGCAAAGGTTATTATGTTTTCCCTCGCAAAACCTATCTCTATATGCATTTGTTAATGCATTTTTGGCTTTGGATTATCGGTATGGTGATGAGAATCTGCACTCAACTATCTATCATTTTCATTTATGTTTCAGAACATGACACCTAAGCGATCAATGGGAAAGCAAACCGAGAGCCCTAATTTGCTTAAGAAGCGGAAGCAATTATCGATGGATGATTATGTGAGCTCAGTGAGTTATCTTCCTGCTATACATTGGCTTGTAGATAACTAAAGTATTCTGTAGGGCGACGAATGACTAAACCTGATGATTTGATTTTCCTTTTGCAGGGAAAAAGAAGGAAGTAATGGAAGTTAAACCCTAAGATTTTTAGATAGGGTTACAAATTAATGATTATTCTCCTCCCTAGTGATTAGTTTGTGGATCCTTTTTATTCTGGTAACCACCACTGGCTTCACGACCTTGTGATTGTCCCCTTGGAGGCTAAGTAGCTAAGCTAAGGTTATAGGCAAAAAGGACTATGTTTTCTTCTTATCTTAATGAGAAGAAAATCATTTGAGACTTTGTAACAATTATCATATGTCAATACTATCAACGGCTGTTCTATCTTCTTTGTGATGTGTTACTCATTAAAATAACATGGTTAAAGCATGAAATATTTGTAGGATACAGATGGGAAGAACAATTAATCTCCAGGGGTATGGGAATAAAATTGTCAAAGTGGTAGATCAAAGATTTGGAAGAATTCGGATAAAGGATGGAGACATAAACACAGGTAAGTAGGAAAATTAATTAAATCGCAAAGCAAAAGTACTGAAAAGAAGAGGTAATGAATAGAATTGTTATTCACGGAATAGAAAAGAAAAGACGGGGAATATGATAGAATTTGTATTATTTTGTTTAGTTTAAGGCATGAAATAGATAAAGAATTTCTATTCTATTGTTTGGTTTGAAAATATAAACTTGGAATAAAAAAGGAATAACTAACTAAAAGACTAAAATATCTTTATTCTTATTCTTATTCTTCTTCTTTTTTCTAATTATTATTATTATTATTCTTCCTTATTATTATTATTATTGTTGTTGTTGTTGTTTGTTATTTATATTATTATCATCATCATTATTATTATTGTCAATAATTGTAATTATTATTATTATTATTATTATTATTATTGTTATTATGTATCTTAAACCACTTCCACCGATGGTCCGAAGAATTTGTTGGTATTGGCATTTTACAAAGTTTAAAAAAAGCTTGCCTATTCATTCTAACCATTGAAATACATGACTCATCATTGTCATGCAAAATTTACCTCACATAATCTCGATTTGTATAAAAATTGAGAAAATATCTTCTAACCCTTGGCCTATAACTAAACAAAGAAGCCTTTGATGCCAACAAAATGAATAGCGAATTAACAATATTATACAATTGTAACCATATAGTCAAGACAACCACAATCTTTCTACGTAAACTCAAACTGAAACGAGTCATAACTGCAAAAAAAAAATCTAATGTTCTTTAAGCGTCATGGAATACAGTATTTATTATCAATGCAGCAAAAAATACATTATCGTCAACGTAACAAAAAATACATTATCATGAATGCAACAAAAAATCAAGCACTTGTGTAGGATGCTTGAATGTCACTGGACTATCCTTTTTGAACATTTCCAACCTTCAACCTTTACTATGGAACCTTAACCTTTTCGATAAAATCTATTGAAAACTTCTTTATTCTCTATCCTCTTCCTAATGCTCTCCCTTTGAAGTTTGTCTACTTCAATCAAGACATTTTTTTGGCTATATCTTCTTTTGGAGATGTAGCCAATTATTATTATTTACCTAACAGTGCAACTGGTAACTTATGATAGGTGGGAAGGGAATTAAAGTTTTCCTTGAGGTCAAGGGGATATAAAACTGTTTATGGGCATTCTTGGGTGTTGAGTTTGTTATGTGAAGTTCCTTTTAAATGTTTTAGATGAGACCTTTATGGTCATTGACTTTTTAAGTATTCGTATCTGCAGCAGCAAGAATGGTGAGAGTTAAGAGTTTTGAATGATGCTCTCAAGAGCATGTACAATGCAGAGAAGCGTGGGAAGCGTCAAGTCATGATCAGGCCTTCCTCATAAGTGATCATCAAGTTTCTGCTTGTGATGCAGAAGCATGGTATAACTTACACACTCTCTTTGTTCTTAATTGTGTATTTGCTTCTTGGTATCTAATAATTTGTGAATTGTGCTGATTTCTGAGGTCTAATTCTTTGACCATTCATTGCAGGTTACATTGGTGAGTTTGAGTATGTAGATGACCACAGGTCTGGTAAAATTGTTGTTGAATTGAATGGACGATTGAACAAATGTGGTGTTATTAGTCCTCGCTTTGATGTCGGTGTTAAAGACGTCGAAGGTTGAACTGCAAGGTCACTTCCCTCAAGACAGGTTAGATTAAAACTAAAAATTTCTTTGTATCCTACTAATACCACTATGTTTATTGAAAATGTTCCTTACTTGGACGGAACTAATTTGGCTCATTGCTTTCTTATTTAAATCTCTCTTGACATTGTAAATTATCAGATGAAGTTTTTTATTCCCATGAACTTTACCTATTCGAAAATTCTTTTCCGATGTTCCTTCCCACCATAGGCTAATGAGGTCACTGTAACTTACATAATCGAAAATTCCTTTCCGATCTTTCTCCCCGCCATAGGCTATGAGTTATATGGCTTTATGTTATGACAGTGACCCTTCATGGTCTGAAACTTGCAGTTTGGATACATTGTGCTGACAACTTCGGCCGGCATTGTGATCTGGATCACGAGGAAGCAAGAAGAAAGAATGTTGGTGGGAAGGTGCTTGGTTTCTTTCACTAGGCTGATTTTTGTGGACTTGAGGAAGAGTGATTTTGATTATTATGAGTTTGTGTTTGTATCTTGGGACTTGGTTTACTACAGAATTAGTTCTTCCTTTTTCTTTTTGTTTAGAATGGCTCTATTGAATGCAGACATATAGTTAGAACCTTACATTTATCTTCAAAGCAGTTGAAGTTTTTATTTGATACTTAGCATTGCATTCCCATGATTGATTCTTCAATCATATGCAGTGTTGAGTTATACTATTTACAAAATCTTGAGTTCATACTCAACTTGGCCCATGAGATGAGACATTTTTTAAACTCAAACTTGATTCATTACAAAATTTAAAGTCTGGACCTAGTTCATAAGATTTTTTAATTATATGTATAATTTATAATAAAATTAATGTATAAAATTGTTTTAAAATAACAATATTTTATAATAATATTATGTAATACTAACTTGTATCACAAGTTATTCGATTCCTTCCATTTGGCTTTATATGCATATTCTTGAGCAAGACGGTCTGGGAATTAAGATCCTTAGGAAGAAGTTAGGAGAACAATCAAGATGAGGAGCAGAAATGTCGTGTTCAAGTAAATAGTACGTAATGGGTTGGCGTTGCTTCGCGAAAGGAATCAATGTACGGATCACTTGGTATTTATCGCTTCCTTCGGGGCACCGAGTCTTCATATCCTTCCGGAGCCACCCAGGAGCTTTTTGGATGCACTACACTGCGACATGCACGGCACGCTTTACACTAGATCCTTACGAAGGGGAGTCGATGTTCGGAGCTAGTCTCCTTTGTTTTTATTTTCCCTTGTAAAAAAAAAAGATTAAATACCTATTTGGATGAGCATATATTAATAGAGTTTTTTTAAGAAGAGTCTTTCTAAAAAATCAGTTGACTGTAAAAGAGTATTTTGGAAAGAGCTTCATACAGTAGACTGTTTGGTAATATAAAAATAAAAATATTTTTAATTTTAATGATATTTTATTTTTTTAATAAAACTTATTTATGCATATAAATATTATTTAAAGTATATTAAACAATATGCAAAGTATAATATATTAATTATTATATAATTTTAAACAATATGAAAAATAAATAAAAATATATCTAACCAAATCTTTTATATGGATTATAACATAAGTAAAACTAATATCAAAAATAAATATTAAAACATATAAAAAAGTCAAATAATATTATATAATTTTCAAAATAAAGGTGAAGATGAGTTTGTGGTATTGTGGAAATTATATATAAAACATAAGGGCAAAAGAGACTAAAAATAAGCTCATTAATTGATTTGAAAAATCTACTGAAAAAGTATTTTTTTGAGTAGCTCTAAATTTGAGCTTATTGAAAAGCTGTATTTGAACTGCCAAAAAAGTTATATCTATTAAAAAAATACTATTTTGTTTTACAGTCAAATACTCATTTTCTTAAAAAAACGTTTTTGCGGTAAAAAAAGTACTTATTCACCTTCCAAAAGCTCAACCAAACAGACACTAAAACTATTTTATAAAAAATGTTCACTTAAATATTAAAATAATATTATTTTAATAAAAGATTTTCTGTATTATTGTAATTGTAGCTTAGTTGTTAAAACACTCTCATTCTCTCTCTATGCCAATATTTAGTAATTTTCAATAAAGTATTAAATTATTAATTAAGGAAATTGCTTAAATTTCTATCAAATTAAATATTAAAATAAGATTGATTCTATTTTATATTAAGGCCCTGTTTGGGAAACAACTGATTGTATTAGCTGATAGCTGATTCTAATAGCTGATCTGACCAACGAATTTAATTAGCCGTTTGTTAGAGATGTTTGGTAAAATTAGCTGTTTAGTATTACTTGTTTATGTGTAAAATGACTTATAAGAACATGACTTTAAAAAAATTATAAGAGTGTGAATATTATATATCTTAGTATTTCGTTGAATATTCTTATAAGAATTTAAAATTTAGATATTTAATTCTACAAAAATTAAACTTATAACTTTACTAAAAACACATAACATTTAATAATAATAATAATAATAATGGATTCAATTAATGAAATTATTAAGTTTTTTTATATTTAATATGATTTGTTTTAATATTATTTATATATCACATAAAATTGCATTATTTTTATTTTTATATAGAATTAAATTATTAAATATTAAAAGTTTAAGAATTAATATTAAATTACCTAAGTAGCAAATTTTTATATTTCTTTCAAATTTATGTAATATTGGAATCATGAGAACATTTTTTTATTGTAATTAAATCTTGGAATTGAGGTTGAAAGTTGTTGGTGGGCATCGTCAGAGCGATGGATGAAAATTCTTTTAACATCAAGACTGTGTATGGCAATCTAAGATGTAAAAGAAACGAGAGTAAATTTAAATGAGGAAATGAAAGGAAAGAAAAAGAAGTGAAATTTAATTTCCTTCGTTTGTATTAGAGTTTCTTAAAATAAGTGAGAGGAAATAAAATTTCCATTGTTTGGATATATAGATGGAAAAGAATGAAAATTAGGTAATAATATATAAATTTGACAAATCTGCCCA
>JAOSBM010000206.1:42889031-42902471 GCA_027568955.1 Erythroxylum tenue
ACCTTATATATAAGATGGATGTTAGGGTTAGGTTTTCACGTAGACTCCTACCTCTGCATGGGAGGTCTTCTTCGGCTAATGGGCTATGGAGAACGTGGATCGGGCTTGGGCTCAACATATTTGATGAATAGATCGACCGGCCCACGGATCGTTATGTCCGAGTCCAGGCCCAATATGACCAACCCGACCACCTTCCATTTCTATCCACTTTTGGACGAAATTTTTTTTTTATTAAAAGAAAAAAATTGAGGTTTAATTTTCCTATCTTTACTTTCCTTTATTTTATTAATAAATTAACCGTACAAGAAAATTTTAATTAATTTCCTTTTGGTTAAGGGTTTTCAGTCCGCCGAAAGCTCTCAGCCCACTCCTTTGGAAAACCTCCCTGCCATCTTCCTTGTTGGTTCCTCCAACGTCGGCAAACAAACCAACCTCTCTCGTCGCTCTGCTCTCTTTTTTCTTTCTTTCATTTGTATTTCAATTCCTAACAAAACGTTCGAGTTGATTAAAAGCGTAATATTTTCCGTTCTAGGATTACTTTCAGTGGATTTCTGGGACACTAGTGATGATGCATCATCCTCTTCACAGATTCTTTTTCATGGGTTCATTTCTTTTCTTCTGATTGTTTGATGGTTTCCTTCTTTCGAGGAGGCGCGGTGGAGAGGACGAGCAGCTGGTGGAGGCGCGGTAGAGAGGGAGATCAACAGGCGTGAGAAGTGAGTGGAGAATCATAAATTTTTATAACTAAACAATTCAAATTCATCTCTTGATTTCAAACTGGACCGAACCGGATCCGGGCTATCTGTCATCCCCACGTAAGAGAACCAAAAACCTATTAGGGTTTTGAGCTCTCGTTATTACTTATTGCCTCCTAACGCTTGAACGGTAAAACAACGACGGCCGTAGGGTATATTCAATGGCTCCTTAGCTCTACTTATTTATGAATATTTTTGCTAAAAGATCGGTTATTGACGTGTTTTCTGTGTTGTTTTGTAGGAAGAACAAGAGGATTTCCAAGGACAAGAAGGGTGGCAAAAAGAAGGCGTGAGTTTTCTCGCTGACCCTTTTTTTTTTATTTCTGTTAATTTGTTGTGTCATTCATAGTGAAATGAGGATCTTCACGATTAGATACGATTTGGGCAATATTTTTGAACAAGTTTTGCTTGTTGGAATCTATCTTCACAAAGTATCAATTGATTTGGATTTTTCATCGAGCAACCCAATTCAAATCCAAGGACACGAAATTCCGAGAGGGAGCTGCATGAGAGAATTTACTTTTGTCAATAGAGCAAGAAAATCTACCATAAAGCACCAAACTAAATGAGAGATACTCCGTGTCTTAATCTTCTATGTTCTCAAGCATTAGTATCTTATGAACAAGTGAGACTGCTAATGAAGATGCACATGCAAACTTCACCGAGTTAAAGACTCCTAGCATGAAAAGTGTACTACATACCTGTTGCTAACAGTAAACATCTCCTCATTTTGATTCATGATAACATGGTCAAGAGGGCAATACTTCTCCCCTGTTTGTTGGTCATGAAGGACTGAATGTCAATTACTAGAAGTACCTCTTTTCAACATCCTGACCAGTCAGTCGAACATGGTTACCTTCTACCGGCAACGTAGTGAGCACAAAGAACTTCACCAAGTGCCCAGTCAATTCCTTTCCCTGTTTCATTCATTTGGGTACACTGTTCATAAACGTTCTTCACAACGCTATGAGGTTTAAAGTTTTCTGGAAGACTTGTGATAGCTTTGCCCATGTTCTTCAAAATATCAGGCTTCACCCTGAATAACACCATACCAATTTAAGGATAAATCACAAAAGAAGGATTTGATGACAGCTAACTCAAAAGAAAGAAGCAATTCAGCACCCAGTGTCTGGGACACAGGAAAGCTGTTCTGGTGACAAACCCAGACCAATGGGATGAAAGCCAATCTCTCTTTTTTGGAACATAATCTTTGGTAGCCAAAAATTTTTCATTGAGGATTGAATTGACTTTCTCCTGTATCTTGTTAATATCTTCTTGTGTCACCTGTCCAGATTCCAGAAGTTTGTTCCAGAAGTTGTTTGTGTACCTGAAAGAGCTCTGTTTGGTGAAACTGCACACTTGAATTAATCTGTGCTTTCATGTTCGAAGTTTGATGTTTATTCTTGGACCCTGAAATGGTTTAGTAGATTATAACTGTTTATGGGTTTTGTTGGGTATTGAGTTTGTAATGTGGAGTTCCTTTCAAATGTTTGCAATGAAATCTTTCTGGTTACTGACTTTGTAAATATTCGAATGTGTGGCAGCAAGAATGGTGAGAGTTAGTGTTTTGAATGTTGCTCTCAAGAGCATATACGATGCAGAGAAACGTGGGAACCCTCAAGTCTTGATCAGTTGTGTGACTTCTCGAAATCAGAAAGTTTAAATCTTTAGTTCCACTTCTTATTGTTCTTGCCATTTCATTCTTTGATCTGATCAGTAATGGGAAAAGGAGGGCTAATTTGGGCAACAACAGAAGATTTGGCACGGAATAGAGGGAAAGTTCTGTCACTATATCGCCAATTACTCCGAGGCCTCAACTCTCCGAATTTGCCTCTTAATTATGCAGCAAGAATGGCTAAGAAAGCTGAGGTTCGCGGCATCTTCATAATGGCTGCCGAGGAAAGATCGCTTCACAACATCAATGACCTTATCGATACTGCTGAATATGTTCTCTCTTTTCTCAGAAAGGGGCAGCTTCCACCATTCCATGTGTATTAGTCAAACTTTGTATTTTGCTGTCTAACGAGGAATTTTTCTCGTTAAAAGTTCTGAGTTTGATTCATCTGTTAGTTTGAGCTGAGAATATATATGAAGTCTTTAGGAGTAGTCTACTTTGTAAATTCTGAATGACATATTTCTTAATAAGGACACTATCCTATAATTTTGAAATTAATAAAAAACGCAATATAAATTAAAAATGTAGAATTATGATTATGAGTTCTTTGCATTACACAAACAGAAACTTGATGGGTTTGACCCGATTTCTTGTAATTGTAATTGGTTGGTCTAATTTTATTTTTAACAAGATCAAGTTCGAATAATTTGAAATTGAGCTCGATAGTTTGAAGGTATTCCGCACATTTTAATAATAGCCATTCCAGCGGATTCTCTATTCTGTGTTTGGTTACAAACCAAACATAACCAAACACAGGTTTATTATTATGTTAAGAATAGGGTAGGAATAGAATTCCTATTCTCTTGTACCAAACACGCTCTTAGAGTTGGGTAGGACATGAAACCTTAAAGGCCTAAGCTGGAGTGGGTTAGGACTTCCGGACATCTCGGAAAGAATAGCCTAAAGTTGGGTAGGACATGAAACCTTAAAGGCCTAAGCTGGAGTGGGTTAGGACTTCCGGACATCTCGGAAAGAACAGCCTAAACTTTACTTGTTGGATCCTGCTTGGAGTTTGGAGTATGTCGACATAGGAAGGATGTTTTATCCACCCTTGAGACTCAAAATTTGTGGTGAAAGCATTATGGAGCTTGAATCAGGACATGGTTGGAAATTATATACACACACACACACACTAAAAAAGTAAAGAAGGGGAATTAGAATACACAGAAATATTTATTTATAATACGATAAATACACAACAGGAACAGAACAAATATGATGAAAACTTTGTGTATAAGCCGAAACATGACTGACTGACTCAAATCCCATACACAAAAGACCGTATCGAAGATGTTCAAGTTGCTTACACCACCCCTCCCACACCAAGCCCACTCACTAACTTCTCCAAATAATACACCATTTGGACATAATTTTTAACTCTTTTTTTTCCCTTTATCTTCTCACCGACTTCCTGTACTCATTACATATTCTAACAAAATAATACCCTTCTCCTCAACTCAATCCTCCTTTGAACTCTCCTTCCTTCTTTCTCAATCTGTCTGAGTCAATGCTGGATTACAGAAAGTTTTATTTCCCTTTGTTCCAAGACATTTTATAGGATGGTGCATCTGCAACTTCACTTTCTTCCTCCTTACTCTCAGAAACATACCAAATGTAATTTCCCACAAGACCAAAGGCCACATAAAGCTAACTTCTTTTTGGTGTTGATTTACTCATTCATACCGTCGAAGCTTCCCGTTGCATATGCCCTCTTTTTCTCTCTCAAGTTCTCGCCCCATACTTTTGCCTCCGCCACTGCACGCTCCCTATCTAAATCACGGTTCCTTGTTCTGCTTCCATTTACAGGACTTTCTCGTTGTCCATCCCCCCGTTGCTCCGAGTGGCTGAGCCCCCACTTCCTCCCAGATCCTCCACCAGTCTCATTTCTTACTAGTTCTGTGCCACTGCTCGATTCCCGTTCTCTGTAATCAGGTGAATTTTTGTAAGTAGAAGGAGAGCCGTGCCTTCCATCTGGACTATCTACACCATCTACCATATTCCTCCGTTCATCCCTGCTCCTAGGAGTAGACGGTCCAATCCTGTTACTCTGATTTGGGTCGTAGGTTTGAGAAGCTAGATATGTGAGTGCGGTCACCACATCACCAATTAGAGGCCTTGTAGCAGCTTGCTCTTGTAAACACATTGCTGCAACTGCAAGCGCTTGATATAGTCCTCGCATTGGATAACGACCTTGAAGTAGTGGGTCAGCCATTCTTGGGAACTTTCTTCGATCTTTGAAAAGTGGCCTTGCCTGAAAACCATTTAGAGAGAAAAATGATAGACACCTTTTTCAATTTAATGCTAAAGGAAAATGTTATTCTTCATGCTATGTTTTGTAAATGGAGAAGAAAAGGACAATGATTGAAAAGCTTTACATACTGTAGAACATGAGAAACACCTACCCAAGCGACAAGATTATGCTCTCCATGAGTTCGCGCATTATCAATTGCTTTTCGCCCAGTGATAAGTTCCAGAAAGACAACTCCAAAACTATAAACATCAGACTTAAGAGTAAGCTGGCCAGTCATAGCATACTCTGGAGCACAGTAACCATAGGTTCCCATAACGCGAGTTGAGACATGAGTTTTGTCACCAACAGGTCCGAGCTTTGCAAGTCCGAAATCGGATAATTTGGGGTGATAACCTTCATCAAGAAGGATGTTAGAAGACTTTAAATCCCGATAAATAACCGGGGGATTAGCTTTGTCGTGCAAGTATTCCAACCCCTTAGCTGCACCAGCTGCAATCTTCATCCTTGTGTTCCAGTCCAGAGGTTCCCTGTCTGGTGGAAGATCTGAAAACAGGACAAAAAAACATTCACAAGAGTGTTCAACAAAACGAATCCAACAGCAATGGTTAAAAGAACTTAGCATACAACTGAATCGATGTAGTTTTACACAATTCTGCATTTCAACTTGTAACAGTAATCGTACCAAATATCAGCAACAGATATTCAAAATCCTTAGCTATTTTTATGAGCATATATAAGGAAGTAACACGGTATTGTGCCAACTAATGGTAGACTCGTTAAATAGAGCAACTGTTGCAATTTAATTACCAGACTTAAGAGAGACTCTTATCCCACCTCGATTCTCATGAATAACCAGCAAGAAACATCTTTTCGCATTCTGTTCAAACTAGAGACAATTTCTTGAACTCCTGATGACATTAGTTATCTACTTATCCTTCCCAGAATGACTTACACTCATTTGTTGCATCTTCAACACATGTTAAATTTAATCAACTCCAGAATGCAACACTACCTTCTTGTCAACACATTCATCAATCAATCTATTATCAGTTTTACTATCTGAAAAGCACCAGAGCTCCTCCTTATATGCATAGACTTCCAAGGAGTGCCTTTGATAGCCAGGGTAATATATGACATGATATCTTATCTAGTTGCATATTCCAAGGATTTATAATCATTCTTCTTGACAAATACAATGCTCAAACAATGGTCTAACAAGCTTCCCTCAAAAACATAACAAAGACAATTAATTTGAAAACCCTCCATGATATGCTAGCCATAATAGTGCCCGCGAGTCATGTATCGGGTATAATTTTACGGAAGTTATATCCACTCTTATGTGGCCATAATCATAAACCATCAAACAGGAGATATTATTAGAAGAATCAATAAGGTACCAGAGTTCCCACCAAAGAAGGATATATTTAGGGGTGAACAATAGTCCAAAAGAGGGGAATATCCTTTAAATAATAAGCACTTATGTCATCTCTTACTATTTGATTTCTTCTAGGCAATCCTGTGGCATGCCATAAACTATTCAATAGCAGTGTATGATAAAGTTTGGAACATTTCTTCATTTTTGTGGGATACAAGTGTTGGAAGAATAAAACTAATATCGGGATACTGAACTACAAATTTCCAAAAAAAAAACTAGTGGAACTACAAAAACACCCAAAATCCTTATCTCCACCTCTAAGCTGGTAGCTGCAATTGCTTTACATGATCCAGGAAAAATTGCCTAAATCAACAGTCAAGGTCCAAAAGTTCTAACTAGCACCAGAACATCATATTCAACTGCAACAAATACTTCACAAAATCGATAACCTAATAATGCTACGTCTTACTGGTAATATTATGAGAATGATTAAGCTATATCTTACTGCTGGTATTGAGCCAAACTACTCTTTTATAACACCATTACATTAACTACAATTGCTGAACTTCCCCTTATACTCCCTCCTCAACCCCTCTAATGCCTTTCATTTGCATCAAACACCTCTCTCATTGGTTTATGTCAACCTCTCTTGTGGAGAGGCCACAAAACTACAAGCAACACTAACGACTTATTTCAACATGAACTTAAAATCTTGATTATAAGCTTAAACATCCCAATCATTAATTTCAGCATCTCATACTTACCTTCCAGCACAATCCATATCCATGCTTTGTATCATGTTACTTTAAAATCAAGAAGTATAGCTGGTCCTTTACTATTTACAGTTAGAGAATGCAAAAATTAGATAAGATTGCTCCATAATCTTAATTCATAAATGAATTTTCCTTTATGAAATAAAATTTCACAACTGTCAAGGATATCACAAAGATTTTTTTAAAAAAGAGATAACCTTGCAAAGTTTTGAAGGATCATAATCTTGGAGGTTGAATTTGCAACCCAAAATCTAGACCGGAGAGGAAAGATGATCATGAAATAGCAAAGACACAACCTTTCAACCAACAAAGGTGCATGTTGAAATCCTTGTTTTCTAAAAGAATCTAACCCTCTGACTCACTGCTTTAGACTACTACATAGTTGCCAATTCACTGACTCACGCAACTCATTTACGTCAATTTCAAAAGTTTTATCCAAAGACATACACACGTTTTCGAAAGTATCGAGTTATCAATTAAGCTCACAAATGCACGATATTTACATGCATGCTGAGATAAAAAGGAACCATGTTAATGAGCACGAAGTCAGGCTTTAATCACCTAGCCATGCCCTAGCTTTCTCTTCAAAAATATATGAATAGAACATATAATTATGCAGACTTTAGCAAAAGTAGATAACTTGTCAGCAAGAGAAGAATCATAAGCCTTTATATGAGTTCATAACAAAGTGACAATCCAGAGTGATGCATTATGACATCATTTTGAACCTTGTAGCACTAAGGTCTAGTATTTAGCATGCACAATAGTACAAGAGGCAGCAAAAGCTAACCATGTAAATGATCCTCCAATGACCCCAATGGCATAAACTCATAGACAAGAAGGCGTTGATCTCCATCGGCACAATATCCAATCAAGTTAACAAGGTTTGGATGGTGTAGCAGGCTGAGCATTAGAACCTCTACAAGAAATTCTCTATTTCCTTGTAGACCATTCCGGTCAAGCTGTTTTACAGCAACTACCTGCAAACACAGTCTCATCCATAGCAAACTATCATTAAAAAGGAATTTCAACTCAGAAGGTGCATGGTTTAGTTTTGATACAGTTGATAAACATGTAAAAAGTACCAAGTGATTAATATTGAAACTTAGTTTCAGATTCATGGATGAATGCACACAATAGGAAATTCATTCAGTTAGAACTTACCTGTCCGGTACTCTCCAAGCGACCTTTGTAAACACGTCCAAACCCCCCTTCACCTAACAGGCAATCTTGCCTAAAGTTCTTTGTCGCTGCAGCTAGCTCCCGAAATGTAAATGTTTGTGCTGCAATATTAGCTGTTGATTCATCTTTCGGAATTGATGGCTCCTTCTTGAGATCAGAACCACTTCGAGATTTCGATTTGTCTGAATAAGTAAAAGAGTTTGATGAGATAGACATGGGAAAAAGAACTAATGATGTATTCCTAAAGATTACAAAATTATCAGCACCCAAAAATTTCTAAAAAACTGCATAGAAGCAGCAGAACGTAAACATTTTTCAGAACTATTACACCTTTCATTGGTCATAGGTCCTTAAAGGACCTTAAATTGTAGAGAATATGCAAATGTGCAAATGATACTACATCACCGAGTCATTATACATTTCTCTGCATTCTAAAGTGAGCCATTTCAGAAAACAATACAATTTTGACTGGAAAGAATCTCCACTTCACACTGTTCATAGAAAACTGAAACCCCATCGAGAAAATTTTAAGGTGGCCATATGAAATGTAATAATCAGCAAACTAGTTCACCTATAAACGACGAGCAGATCCCCAAACTGATAAGCAAGAGACCAATCAGCAAAAGAACACAAACAATAACGAAATCAACAACTAGCAACCCATCAAATAAGAACTAAAAGGTCAGCTAAAACCCTCAAACTTCATAATGAACCCAGATCAAACAGGCGGAAAAAACAGAACATACCAGCAATCCTGTACTGATATACTCACAAAAAAAACCCATAATTCAACACAAAGAGCAATCAATCACACAATCAAAAAGAGGAGAAACATAAAAAGATCCCCAAAAATCATTCACCAAGAATTGTTATGAGAAAAAAAGAAAAAGGAAACTTACCAGAGTTAACTCTCCCAACATGGTGTGACTGAGCAACAGAACCTTCTTTCACCGAATCCTTCTTGGCCACCTCTTTAACAACTCCACCACTACCACTACCCTCCTTGTTTGATGATCCAAAACAAGGAAAGCACCCATCCATATCAAATCCAACCAAATAAAAGCCGACCCACAAGCCTCAAACTTTACTGCAACAACAATCGAAAAAAAAAAACCCACCCAACCCCAGGAAAAAAAATAAGCTTATAATTGCAAAAGTTTGAAACTTTATCAATCACCCATCCAAAGAAAAAGCAAAAAAAAGAAGAAAAATTTACTGATACAATTCACTATCAAGTGACTCACTTTACTTTCTCCTTTAGCTTCCTCTCTCCACACTTTCTCTCTCTAGGATCTTTAGTGGCCATTGAAGGGAAAGATCGAGAGACTGACCACCAAAGATTAGATCAACAAATCAAAGAAACTGATGTGGGTGGAAGCAAAGCAACAAAGAGAAGCTAAAGGAAAATTTAATTATACAAAGAGAGAAGAAAAGTGTTCAACACATAAGAACTTTCAATCAAATAAACATAATAAAATTACAAGTAAATCGAATCAAGATAAAATTTTGTGTTCAAATCTCAAACCCAAAATAATTAAATTTACACAAAATCCTTTCTTTCAAACGAAATCTAATACAATCTACGTATGTATATATACCAAATCCCCACAAATTAATTAAGACAAAAAGACTATTAAAGAACAAACCTTTGAAAAAACACACATTCACTTATTCACCCCTCAAAAACGTAAAAAATTACGGTCTTATGGTAACTATCATCATCACGGTCGGAAGTGGGACCCACCCCCCTCTAAGAGATGTGCTTCCACACACTCACGAAGGACATTCTCAACACATGTTTAAATATTTCGTAATGTTTTGAAAATCATAGAATAATTATTTTAAAAAAACTCAAATTTTTTAATCATAGCTCTAATTTTAAAAATAATAATTAATTTTTAAAATTTTTAAAATTCTAACTCGAAATTTAAAATGTATTAATAAAATATTCAAACTTTCAATTTTATTCAATTTTAACCGGATTTTAATGTTTTCATTAAAATTACTAATGTATCTTACCATGTATTTCAAAAATTTTAACTATTAATAGACGTCAGTTAAAATTAACACAATAAATAAATATTAATGAATCGTTGTCGTTGTTTAAAAATGCCTTAAATCAAATTATGCAGTCCGGACAACCTTACTCTTTGAGTTCAATTTTTTCTTTTGTTTTCAATTTTTTCTCTCGACACCCTTACACTAAAGGTATAAGGAGAACGAACTAAAAACGAAAAACTTACTAATGCACCATGATGTAATGCGAGAGTAATTTGAAGCGTTAAGAGAACAAATAAAAACTAAATGGCTGAAGACATCAGGAGAGCAACAAATAACATGGGGCTATAATTGAAGAAAATTGAAAGTTTAAGTATTTTATTGTCACTTTTTAAAGTTTGGGCTAGAGTTAAAAAAATTGAAAGTTTGAGCATTTTATTGCTACTTTTTAAAATTAGGATTATAATTGAAAATTTGAAGAAAAGTTTGAGCTTTTTTTAATAATTGACCCAAAATTATATATAATAAAATAAGAGGTTTAAAGTTTAAAAGGTTTAATTGATATTATATCGTTGAAAAATTAGTTAAAGATTGAGTAAAATTAAAGAATTTAAAATATAATTGAAAATATAATTAGTTAAAGAATTTAAATTTTAATTAAAAATTATTAAATACAAAATTATTTATTTATACAAATGAAATAGCTTATAAAAATTTACCAACTGATTAATTTTTAACAGATATTAAAATAAATCAAATAAAAAATTAAAAAATGATCTGAAAAATTAATTAATTTAAGTTTATTGCATTTTAATTTTAATCGAAGATATTTGTACGAAAGGGGGGTTTGAATTTTGAACCACTCACGGGGTTAGAGCTGTAATTTCAGGGACGACCAGTGCCAAATGGGGAGGTGGCTTATTATATGTCCCTTAGATTCTATACGTGACGTCACGGTGATTGATCCAACGTCTGAGAAATGTTTTCATTTCCCTTTTTCTTCCTGAAAAATTGTTCCCATTTAGGTATATTATATAATAAGTAAAAGTATAACGAATTAAAAATTAGTAATTTTTATCTTAATGCTCAAAATTTAAACAAATTTTAGTTACAAGCAAATTTTAAGAATTATACAATTAATCTTTTAATTTTAAAATTGATTGTATAATTTTTATTTATTAACATGATTTTAAAATTTTATGTAATATTAATAATTATATATTTATAATGTATATTTATAAATATTATAATTCGCGTAATTTGTCAATTACGTCAATAAATTATTAATACAGGTCGTCGTCGTCGTCAACGCGCGCTTGAATTTTTACTAAGATTCTGAGTCTGGAAAAGTCCGACAATACACAATCTTACTTTATATAATGTGTGATGAAGATTCTGCAAAATTAAAAATAAATGCGGATATATATGCTAAACAAAAATAACTAAGTAAGATAATAAAATAAAATATCAATGCAGATATAACTTTAAATTAAATACTAAAATTAAAAAATTAAAAAAAAATTGATGGTTGGTGGTTCATCGTCTCGTAAATAAATGAAAATGACTACACGAAAATTTGACTTTGTGGATAGTTCTAATCTGGCGACCAAAAGACAAGGGTTTCCATTATATTAATTAAAAAACCATTTAGTTGCTTTCCGTAACTTAGGAAATAATTAATAAATAAATTGTTTTTAAGTCAATGATGAATAAAGATATTAAAATTAGTAAAGTTTACGAGGTTTGAATTTTTTGTACGTATGTAAATTCATTTAATTCTGTAATAAAATAAATTAAAGCATGGGTTACTTTTCATAGATGTTTTTAAAACCCGGTCGAAAGCTAAATTGGTAAGATAACAAGTTTAAAAGGTTTAACCGGTATTAAACTCTTAATTGTCCTTACCGTCGAAGAATTTGAAACTTAATTGAAAAAAGTGATTATTAAATAAAAATTAATTGATTTATTTTAATTTATAAGAATTTATTGATTGATAAAAATAATCAATTAATTAATTAATTTTTAATAGAAATAATTATTAAAATAAATCGAGCTGAAAAGTTAAAGATTGAACAAAAAAATAAGACGGGTCAAGATTTTTACGGTTGAATTGGTTGAAGGATTTTTCAATAGTCGTTTTTCATTAATGTCATGAGGATAGTGGAATGAGTCAAACAATTTGAATACAATGAAGAGGGAAATTTTGAATTTATATGAATGTTTGACCAAATGAGGCAATATAATTAAACAAATAAAATAGTTATAATTATAATATAATTAAAAAGAAAAAAATGTTAGATTTGGTTGACTTTGATCACTGATATTAAATTATTAATGTTAAAATTTTTAAAAATTAATTAAATTTTGATGATATCCCAAATCTAGAATTGGCAAGACCTCCTCTTACTTTTATAAAAGGCACATATTCACTTTTTAATGATACACCTTTTAACAATATAGGCTAATAGTATTTGAACCTTTCTTTACCACTTCCAATTGGTCTGGTTGAGATTAGAAAAAAAAAATATTATATTATATTTGTTGGTGGAATTGTTTAAATTACTATACAAAAATTAAATTTTTTTGGTAAATTATACAAAAATTAATATTACGTGCAACAACAACAATAACAATAATTTAATAAAAATTTTACTAAAACGCGGATGTAGCACGTAGCACAGGCCCTATTACGTATCCAGGATCATACATGAAAGGGTAAAACGAAGGAATTGCAGAATACTTGTTTTCGGGTCCATTCCGACTTTCGAAGCAGTTTTCGCCATCCAAACGAGCTCCGATTCTCCCGAGCTAGTTAAGGAAGTTGTCCACCGTCGTCCGGTCTAGACCTTTCTATAGTTTGCTCAATCACGAGCTCTCTTAACCGATCAGAGAACTTTATACTTGTGAATCACTGAGTAACTGCAGGAGACCTTAACCTTTATATAGTTTCCATATCGGGCTTTCTCATCACAAGACTGATATAGATCAGGTCCACACTGAAAGAGATCCATTTTTCTCTCGAACTTCGACCCATTAATTTAGATCCTTAATAGGTCACTTTATTACCCTTATCTGGATTGAATTACGTAACTTACCCGGTAATTTATTGAAGACCAAAATTATAATTAATAACTGTCCATTTAAAAGGAGAAAGACAAAAATGTCCTTAACGTCAAGGGTAAAAATGTCTAACAGCGGAATCTACGAAGGTCCGGTAATGTGAAACTTTATCCTTAACTAATAGATAGGTTATTTCTGAATGACCGACATGAAAAAAATAATAATTTTTAAAAATGACATACTATCATATATTTTAAATATACATTATTATCAATGTAAACGAAAGCAATATACAAGATGTCCAAAATTTCTTAACATCAAGATTTCAATAATAAAACTAAATTTAGATTGAGGGGAAAATTTACATATTT
>JAOSBM010000206.1:42933729-42955419 GCA_027568955.1 Erythroxylum tenue
ACTAATATTTATATTGCATGTATTTTATAATTATTTTTTAATTTAAAGTTAAGAAAAATTAGCGTTTTTAAAAAAATTAAAACTACACAAATTTTTAAAAAATAAAATTAAAGAAATCATTTATTGTCACATTTGTATGTGGGTCTACTGGAAACAACCTCTCTACTATGTAGGGGTAAGGCTGCGTACTATCAAATTTCTTTAGACTCCGCTTTATTACGGGACTTCAGACCAAGTGTGACGATGATGATGATGATCTATAGAGGAATTCCATATATATCATCTTCGTATATGAGACATACAATGTTGGTCTTGGTACATTAGAAATTAGGTGTTTTGTATGATATTTGTGTGCAATATTCGATCCTTAATTTGCTTTTTCTATGGAGCGACGAATCAAAAACTCTTCAAGTAATTATCAGAAAGTGATCTCGAAGCCGACACCAAACATCACATGGAACATTTCTCATTTGGCTTCACTATTATGGAACCTGTTCTTTTCTAGATTTTCTTTATGGATAAACCCAACTTTACAGTCTCCAAGAAAACCCTATAAATGGCCGCATAACCCTCGTCCATGCTCAACCACTCCGGATCCACACCAAAAGCCTCAGTTGTCTTCCACTAGCTGTATACTTGTTTCACTGTTCCATTTTCTCGTCAACTTTCTCAGCAAACAAACACTAGAAAAATATCATTATTAGCATTGCATACCCCAGTTGCTGGTTTTCGATTTATCAGCTTCATCTTCACAAATATGGATAGAATTGAGCGAATGGTAGAAGACAGGCCAGTCGTGATATTCAGCAGGAGCACATGCTGCATGTGTCATACCATCAAAACCCTACTTAATGACTTTGGGGTTAACCCGATGGTCTATGAGCTCGACGAGATGGCCGGTGGTCGGGAACTTGAGCAGGCGCTGTCGAGGATCGGGTATCGTGCAATGCCAGTGGTGTTCATCGGCGGTCAACTTGTGGGTGGAGCAAATGAGGTGATGAGCCTTCACCTTAAGAGGACCTTAATCCCTATGCTTAGAAGGGTTGGAGCATTATGGCTTTGATCATTAGAGATGCTAGTTACTTAATTGGATCATCAGGCACAAATAATGATAGTTAATAATCTTAATCAATGCTGAGATTAGCGGTGTCTGATGGATAGTTGCGTACTAATCCACGAGTCCATCATCATATGTAAGAGAAGCTACATTTGGTAACTTCACCACTTCCATCCTTTTTGTAATGCAATGATATGCCACCTTTTTACTAATAAAAGTGATATCATTTTGAGTTTAGAGTTGGTAAAATAGGTCGACCCAATTTAAAGTTATAATAAAAATTTTCAAATTTTGATTGAGTTCGAAATCGAATTTTATGACCAATTCACTTCGAAGTTAAAATAAATTCGAGATCAATTTTAAATTTTATGAGTCGTTCAATGCCAAAGTACTATGATCAATTGAGATTAAAATGATATTATTTTATTAAATTCGTCTGATTTAATCCAAATTTGGTATCAACCCATTTTCATATATAGCATAGTCAATATTTTAACAATTTTTTTTCTTTTTCATTTCTCATTTTGGTCAATCTTGCTTAACCTAAATTTAGAAAACTAAAAAAAATGTTATATTCATGATTCTCTAGTTATTGACAAAAAATTTTTGTATAAATATGACTTGGATACATAAGGGATGACAATTGGCTGATTTATAGGTTCAAACTCGGCTGTTTTCAATATGTTGACTTATACATGAGGCTCAACTATTTTACGCAAAATGATATCGTTTTGTTTAGAATAGTTTAACATCTAGTTAATATGGGTCTAGGTAATCGAGGCTGTGACTCAATTATTTTTTTTCTCAAATTGAAAAAAAAAGTTTGCATTTTCATCTTCTTCCTAATAACATTCACATATGTGAAGTTAACATGGAAAACAACTAACTCAATTACGAAACTTATTCTAATATGATTATCGCTATATCAAATGAATCAAAATGTTAAATTACCTTACAAGTTCTAATAAACCCTTTATTAATGTTGTTATATAGTTTAGCAGAGAAAATGAAATATTTTTAATTATCAGTTTGATAAAATAGCCTATCAATCAGTTAGAGTTAGACTATATATTACTAGATCTCTCCAGATTTCGTACCTCAGCGAAATTTCTACATAACGAGTGTTGTTGTATTTCTAATAAAATAAATGATACGAGTGTTGTTATATTACTTTTATTAAAATATTTAAGTAAGTTTATAATTATATGTTGTATATTAATATTTTTAAAACAATACTAAAACATCTTAAATTTTAACGGAAATAAAATTTTATCAATTCTTAATTGCTAGACCATCAATTCAATTTATAATATAAACTTATTAAATAATAACATAATTTTAAAACAATTATTTCAAATATTAATTAAAATTTCAAGTGTAATAAATATTATTAAAACATAAGGTATTAAAAATAATTTGTATAAAATAATCAATATGTTTTTTATTTCATAGAGTTTATAATTTTTATTAAGTATATATTAATTTTTTCTTAATCATGTGTAATAATTTATAAATTATATGTAATATTGTGGTTATTTAAGCTTGAAATTAAATAAAATCTGATTAAACCAATAAAACCCTCGTGTAGGAAAAAAAAGGGTACCATACCAACCAAAAATCCAAAACATGCTTTTATGTAAAAGGGTGTGATGATTATAGAAAAAAGCTGTTGTGATTATATATATATATATATATAAATATATATTATTTCTCAATAACACGTGGGTGGGGCAGATTGGAACTCTATCCCCAAGTCCCGAGACATCTTGCAGCCGATCGGGGCCCACTGCAATAAATGTGTCAGCGACCACCCCCTTTCTTTAAGACAACGGACACTTCTATATTCTTATTTTTATATTAAAAATTCACATTTTATCTTTTAAATATATATATTAAATTAATATAAATATTTAAAATATTGAATTTATCCAATTAAAACGAATATATTTATTTTTAAACTCTTAAAATTTTGCTAATAATTAGTTGCTTGAATCTCTTTTTAAAAATAAATAAATAAAATTTTAATATAAAAATAAATTAAATTTGTCTTTTTAAATTTCTATCTTAAGAGTGTGTAATATTGAAATTTTTTAAATTTCCATATAAGGAAAACTATAAAATTAATTAACAACGTTTTATTATAGTCTCTTATGGTGGTAGAGTTTGTTGAGTAGAAGGTACGGAGTAAAAAGGTTCTGTATTTAAATCTCCCTATTTACACTCTTTCGATCGAGCTTGTTGTACAAAATTTGCTTAGTACGAAATACTCGGTTGGCGTGATTTATAAGCTATTGCGTCAATTCAAAGATTTACCTAGTGCACATCTAAAGGATAGCAGCCGTGGGTTATTCGTTTCTTAAAAAAAACTTTTTATTATAGATAATAAATTATCAAGTATACTTAAAATTATTAAATATACACTTAAAAATTTCAGTTTTCTACTTTGGATCCCATTCCTAAGTTTATCAAATTTCATTTATATTCTTAAAATTTTAGGGTTGACATGAGCAAAGTATGTGTCTTTAAGTCGTGTCTAAACATGTGCAAATTTGGACCAGAGTCACAAATGTAGGAGACAGAGACAAAAAGTGTCACAAATCACTTTCCTTCTTAACCTACGCACCCCCTTCTTTGTCTCTAGTCTCTGCTATTAACTTACAGCTCATGTGTTATAGGGACTGTCCTTAACTCTATCAGCTCGCCTCCTGAGTACTATCATTATCACTTTCACCAACCAATCTTCTCCTCTCCTCCTCACATCAGTCGCTGCATTGTTGTTTCTTATCAAGCAACTTACTTTTTCTGTTTTTGATTCTGAGCCAATCCGAAGAAGTGTCCTTTTTATCATATTTACACAGTTTTCTTGGCTTCCAAACAGTATTTTTTCTATATCATTTGTTGGATGTTTCCCTTTTTGTTTCCTTTTTCCTTTTTCTGATTTTGTGTCAACTTTTTCTTGCTGGGTGAAATTCATGACCTTTCACAACATGTCTGTTCTTGTGTTGTTTAGTTCTTGGAACGTTCGTTGACTGTAGCTTCTTCGTAATTTGTTCTTTCTTTCATTTTTCTCTTTGTTGTTGTTGTTGTTCTGGGTAGTGGGTGCTTTCAGGTTTCTTTGTTTCTGGGTTGTGCTTGATGATAAGAATGGGTGCAGCATTTTGATAAATCCTAGGGTTTTATTCACTAAGAGTTGGTTAGTATAGAGAGGAAGGTCTTGTATTGAGTATATACAAGATGTTTGGTCTATCTCGTAGACGCACCAAGCTTGGAAGGTCAGTTAATGCAAGTCATTTGTTGACTTTGAAATGGGACTCTATAGTTTCTTAGCAGTAAGAGATGTTTCTGGTTGCAGAATGTTGTTGTTGTGTCTGTTTCTTACATGAAAATGTCTGTGGTCTTCTAGGGTGAAGAAGGTACAAATCTTAGACTCCACACCAGGAGGTAGAAGTCCTTTTCGACAGCAGAAAAGGGTTAACAATAACAATGTAAGGATTATAAGTTGTTGGTATTTAAAGTTCAATGATCTCCAGTTCAAGGTAATAATGTTTTTGCGAGTTTTTGGTGCAGAGTGAAGGTGTTTCAGCTACCACGAGTGGTCAATCTGATGAACATGAGTATCAGTGCTCGTCAAATCCACCGGAGGTTCATGGCTCTACGTCAGGGAACTCGGAAAACTGGATGGTCTTGTCCGTTGCTGGGGATAAACCTTCACCTCGATCCAATGTAACTCAATCTTTTAGTAATATTCTCACTGGACTGCCTCTGCCTTTTCAAAGACGAAATTTCACTTTTTTTTTTAATCTCCTTAAACAGCATGCAGCAACTGTAGTTGGGAACAAGATGATTGTTGTTGGTGGTGAATCAGGAAACGGATTGTTGGATGATGTTCAGGTTAGATATCGAATGTCTTCATAACGCTCAGACTATGTGATGGATGCTTATGAATATTTCTGTTTCTTTTTCTTTTGTTTTTTCTGTTCAGGTGCTTGATTTTGACAGGTTTAATTGGACTACTGTTTCTTCTAAGCTTTACTTGTCTCCAAGTAGTCTGCCATTGAAGATCCCTGCATGCAAGGGCCACAGTCTGGTATTCTCTTGTTTTCTGTTACTAGGATTAAGTTACAGCTTTCACCATATAGCATTTCTGGTTTATTGTCTATTGATTGGCAATACTATGTATTTTACATCCAACTCTAGCTTAGTTCCTAGTCCTTTTAGCTATTTCATGTTATTGCTATGCCACTGATGAGCTTGAGCCACACTAGTTTCTAATGGTTCATCTTTCTTTGACTTGTCCAGGTTTCATGGGGGAAGAAGGCACTTCTGATTGGTGGGAAGACAAATCCTCCAAGTGATAGAATTGCAGGTAACACATTGTCATTCTACTGGTTTTTCCTAGGTAAATGGACTGACTCTAATTTTCTCTCTGGCTTTTTCCAGTTTGGGCATTCGACACAGAAACGGAATGTTGGTCTCTCATGGAAGCAAAAGGAGACGTTCCGGTTTGTATTGATCTTTTGCCGATCTTTCAGTGACTTTCCATTTGGTTGAAGCTTTTGTTGCCTGGGTCTTAGTTCCAGGCATTATATCTCAATTCCTTTTATTTCCTTCCCTTTTCTCTCTACCCAATTGGTATATATAGTAACACCATTGCCCTGAGTCTGTGAACAATTAGAACTATATGAGGTGAAGCTATTCATTTGCTGACCAGAAATTGCGTGCCTGTTGCAGGTTGCTCGCAGTGGTCATACGGTAGTTAGGGCAGGCATAAATTTGTTCTTGTTTGGAGGTGAAGATGCTAAAAAGAGGAAGCTGAATGATCTTCATATGTTTGATCTGAAGTCCTTAACATGGCTCCCTCTACATTGCACGTAAGTTGGCTTTCATTATATCATTCTGCATGTGACACAGACTTTCTAACTAACTACATATCTCATGTGCAGAGGAACAGGGCCATCTCCAAGATCAAACCATGTGGCAACTCTATATGATGATAAGATTCTTCATATATTTGGAGGATCCTCGAAGTCAAAGACCTTGAATGATTTATATTCACTCAACTTTGAAACGGTGATAACTTCATTGCTGGATCGAACTGGTTGATTAATTTAGTGTCACAAATTGATCATGAGTTATGTTTTTCAGATGGTGTGGTCAAGGATAAAGATAAGAGGTTTCCATCCATCCCCTAGAGCTGGTTGCTGTGGAGTTCTTTGTGGTTCTAAGTGGTATATAGCAGGGGGAGGAAGCAGGAAAAAGAGTATGCTTCATTAGCCAAAAAATGTTTCCTACTTTTTATGATCAATTCTTAGTTTCTTTGTCAGGCACTATTTTCATAGGCTGTTGAACTTTGTGTATATGCAGGACACTCCGAGACTTTGATTTTTGATATTCTTAAAAATGAGTGGTCAGTGGCCTTTGCATCACCTCCATCCTGTATAACAACAAATAAGGTGAGTTGCTTAGATTTTCCTTTCAGAAGATCTGAATCACAAACTGTCTTAATATGACCTATTGTTCCTGTCATTCATGATTTTCGTAATAAGATCTATAATAAAATCGCAATCGCTTCATGTTAGGTTTGTCGGGTTTTGAACTTGCTCATTCATATGATCAATAGTCATAATGAAGCTGCAATGGTTTTCTTTTGTCTCGTAACTTCTTCTTGAGAGAAAAATAAGAGTGGCTCTCCTGCTCCTTTAACCAATAAAAGATTCATCTTGTACCTGGTTGCTTAGTGTTCAATAATTTAACAAAAGCATAAATCTGATGTGAAATTTCAGATCTGTATTTTGATTTTCTTATATACTCTTTGAGATGTTACCATTCTTGACCAGAGTTTCCTTTGGCTTCACCTGCAAAACATCCATTACCCAGCACAATCTATTGACTAAAAATTTCTAGATGTATGATCACATATCTTGCAGAGTCATGTGTTTGATTTAGATTTTACTGCTGTTTTCTTTTTTGATGTTAGCATGAACATGAATCTCTTTTGAATTTACTTTCATATCGTGCATATCTGGTGATTTCGTGCTGTTTCTATGTCTTAGGGTTTTAGCTTAGTGCTTGTGCAGCACAAAGAAAAGGATTTCCTTGTTGCATTTGGAGGATCCAAAAAGGAGCTTTCCAATCAGGTCAGTGATTAGAATCAGGATCTATAGTTGCTGTCAAATTATCGGTCTTGTTAATATTTCATTACAGGTTGAGGTGGTGGGCATGGAGAAGAATGAATCATCAGTGGGTCGACGGACCACTACGATCAAAGGTCCTGGAGCTACGCTGTCTGAGAAACTTTTGTCATCCACCGGGTTGGGTATTCAAACCGGTATTGGTTCTTCCCACCGATCGGTTGAGTCATTTGGTAGACAAAATTTAGCATCTGCAATTGAACACCATGGTTCTGGTAGAAAATCCTTGTCAGAGTTCTCTTTCATTGATTCAAATGCTGTTGGAAATACTTCACTCCGCAAGCAATTTCATGAGGAAGAACAAAACACAACCACTAAGGGCACAAAGAATTCAGAAGATGGAAGTGCACCGGTAAGTTTACAGAATCCTATTAAGTTTACAGAATCCTATTTTTTTTTACTTTTTGGTCTTCAATTTTATGTTGAATGCCAACAATTCCTTCTGAATTTGTTTCGGATGCTTGTCTAATTGTGAAAACGGGGTTGTGGGAGAGCAATACAAGCATCGTGATGCTATGCAAAGCGGTATATTGCTGTTATAGCTCTAGGAGTTATCGTTTCACTTTTACAGTTATTTTTCCTTAAACAACCAAGAGTCGCTCGCCAGAGTTAGTGCCTGCTTGTTGTATGATAGGTTCCTATCTCAGTCTATGAATGCCCGAAATGATGAAGTTATCGGTACGAAACACATTGCATCAATAACTTGAACATTCTGTTGATTTCAGGCAGTAGAGTACCAAAAAGTTAAATCAGATTACTCAATGCAAGCTAACAATACCATAGGCAAGATTATCACAGAAGATATATCTTGCATGTCAAATGCTGATAATTCTGATTTTCGCAACCAATGTTTTGGAAACCCTCCGGTTGAAAATGAGGATATAGTAATACTAGAAACAGATTCTACAATGAGAGGAGTTCATTCAAGTGTATACCAATTGTATGAGACAAAAATAGCCGCTCTGATGAGAAAGAATGGAATCCTGGAAGGGCAATTGGCTACTGCACTAACAAGTCAAGAAACTGCAGAAAAAAATTTATCCTCTGTTCTTAAGAGCAGACAAGAGATGGAGAAAAAGTTGGCAGATACAATGAGAGAGATGGAGTTGCTGAAAGAGAAGTTGGCTAGTCTAGAGCTTGCCCAGGAGGAGGCCAACAACTTATCAAATATTGTCCATTCTGACAATGTACGGCTTGAGCACGATGTTGCTTTCCTTAAGGCAGTTTTGGATGACACGCAGAAGGTATAATACATAGTGCAGATTCCTGTGCAGGTACGCCATGATAATCATAGAATAACTTTTTGATGATTGATGGGGTTACCTATTTGTTGTTACAGGAGCTTCATTCAACTAGGGGAGTCCTTGCAGGGGAGAGAACAAGAGCATTTCAACTACAGGTACTATCTGAACCAAACACTGGGACACTTTGACTTCCAAAAAAAGTAAGGAGGAACTCAGTATTCCCAACCCAACTTGATCTTTAACAGTCTTCTTCTGATTAGGAAGGAAATTTTGCCTTATCAACCCCCACATCCTCTCCTCTCTACCAAAACTCTTCCTTTTACATAGGAATTGTGCAGAGGAGACTTAAGTGTTTCGTTCTTTCTAGCATGGTCAGTCTCTCTCTGTCAATGTAATTACTGGAAGTTCTGATGCTACCATTCCCATGGTCTTGCAGGTCGAAGTTTTTCATCTTAAACAAAGATTGCAATCCTTGGAAAACAGAGTTCCTACCCCAAGAAAACCATTCCACGTCTAGTAAGGAGAAGTTTGAAGGTCAGGGTCTTGCAACCCAGGAGCTTGTGAATTGCGAACCATGTGGAAAGATCCTGTTCAACCCTATCAGCCTGTATAAAACAGCCAACGACCATTGTGGCCCTATATTTTGTGCTAGCCTCCCTAGTTAAAGATTATTATTTTGCTGAAATTATCTTTGTACATAGGAACTAAATGTAAATGCATGCTCAGTAGTTTAATATTCCTTATTTTCAATTCATTGTGGAGAACTGGCCACATGCCTGGAATGTTATGCACACTTTAAGCACCTCAGACGCAGCTATAACATTTGGGAAATGCTTTCAGCCATATTGTACTAATACTATCCTGGCAGCCTAAGCTCTCAGAAATATGGAAAAGGAGTTTCATTAGTAATGAATGCGACCAATTTCAGATGCTAAATCAGAAGAAAAGTAAAGAATTGGAAAGACAGGCTTGATATCACCACTGGAGTTACCTCAGGCATTTCCGCAACTCAATAGCAAAGATCCCAATCAAGGAGAGTGAGTACATGATCCTTCGAGACTAGTTGAATTTGTCTCTTACCCTGCAGCTATGCCGAACCAGAACGATGTAGGAGGATCGTAAGGTTTAAGAAAGAGAAAAGTTCTTTAGTCTCAGTTGAGCTATCCTATGATTGATGAGGCATATGTTAAATCTTTTGATTTTATGAAACTTAAAAAGAGTGATTGAACTTGAGCATTGTTCACAGTTGGCAGTTGCAGCTTAAATTGATAAGGAACAAAGTATCCCTACAAAGCCCTTGATTTAACATAAATCTTAGGATTAGCTGTTCCCTTAATAAGAAACTGATGAGCAGCTACTACCCAAGTAATGGACAAGGTTGAAAAGAGTAATCAGGATGGGAAAGATATCAAACATTACAACAGCATTGCATTCCATAGAAAAGATGTGAGCACTTATGCCATCTGTATTGTTCACACACAGCTTCTTGTACATCAGCCAGAATACATAAATGATAATACATTGTCACGCAGTAAGAGATATAATTGGTAAGAAATCCTTGCCTCTATTGAGAGTCATATCCAGTAAAACCAAAGTTAAGAAAACATTCTGGTTAGTACATGGTCACCCTCTACATGGTACACAAGGCTACTCTTCTTCTGGTTCTTCCTCTTCTTGAAGAAGATTTTCTCTATTATCATGAGCCCAAAATCCGCGGACATCTATGAGCATACTGGCAACTGTTCCACCTTGTTTACAGCTTAGCAAATCGTTGAGTGTAATCCTCAGTGCATCAGCTGGCTTTACCATGTCCCAAATTTCATCTCTTACATCCTCAATGCACAATTCATAATTTCCTCCCTCAATCCATTTCTGATGCACATCTCTGTTTCAAGAAAATCATGAAATAGCTTTCTGAGATATCCATATCTTGCCAAGTTCATTTAGAGAGTCACTTGCAAGATTGATGTGTTTGCTATCCTACAGGTCACATAAGTACACATTTCTAGTCCTCAACTATTTCAATACTAAAGAACCGCGTAACAGAGGTAGTTAATACAATATTCCATCCAAACAAAAAGCTTTGGGGTTTATGTCTCTGAAGATTTGAGACTTGTAGAACTTGCTCAACCACTACAAGCAGGAAACTGCAGAGATTTGTTTAGGAAGACTGAATCAGGAAACACCTCAGCTTTTTGATGCTCCCCTTCTTAGCTTCCATGCAAAGATTCAACTAGACAAAGCAAATATGAAGAATTTAGACACAAACCTGAAAAGTGAGTGGATATCGGCTGTTGTAAGGAATCCTCGCCCATGAAGATCAAGACATCGAAATAAATATGTCAATCCTTCAGTAGTATCCTTGTTTTCTAAGGCCAGAACAAAGTCGAGAAAGCTCTCAAAGTCCATCTCCCGGGAATTTCCTCCCCCACTTTTTCCACGACGGACATGTTCATCGAATACTAATTTGAGAATGAAATGAAAATAATGAAATAAGACAACAAAAATGAAGGGGAGACATCTCCAAAAGTGTAAGAAAAGAAAATCAAGCAACTGAATAAAGCACAACATCATAGTACTGTGTCCAACATATAATGATCTCAATTAACATATTTTCAGAACCAGAAATTCAATTGGTATGCTCAATAATGTAATGCAAGCAAAAAGAAGATGAGTAATAACAAGAACAAGCAACACAACCACAGAAATTTGGACTAGTTTATTGTGCAACTGCTGTGGAATAGGTGAAAATCTTATCATGGACAGACACATATAATGACTTACTGCTAAACTGAAAATGTTGGCAAAAGCCTATGCATAGCAATCTAAACAAAGGCTCCATATAAAACCTAGGAACTTACCGTATTGACTTTGAGAGTTCCACCAAAACTGTTTAATTAATAGCTAATTTAGCTTAACATAATTGTGAGCATCTATTGGGCTGAAAGCTTGCACATAGACATTATAGCAATTGCATTGCAAGGTAATAAAAATGCCAAAGAATTTAACACAATAAGCCATGAATGTTTCATAAAAGCATGGCAAGTGAAACTTTCTCCAACCTCTTTCAATAAAAATGTCTGTCAGTGTTCCATCAGCATATTCTCGAAGCTCTTGCTTGCTCAATGTTCCATTCATATCTTTATCAAGGGCAAGGAACATATCTGCAAAAGAACCATGATTCACTTAGATATACAATGTAATGTTATTAACTAAATAGGCTGATCTGCAATTTCACCATTTCCAAGATGCACAACCACTGTTTATGAATATGAACAAAAGTTCACGTCTGGATTGTGCACTTAAGAGCCCCTTCACCCGAAAAGATAGGAAAAAGAATTAAAAAAGAAATGAAGAAGCAAATGACCTTACGAAGTCGAGCCAATCAAAATTGGACTTAGTTTCTACTCTTCCAGTAACTCCTCAAAGCAGGGTACCACATAAAGACATGATAATGGTGCCATTATTTCACCCATTGTTCACTATGCTACCCCTTTTACTAGGGTCCCCAATATGCTTACCTCACAACCACCTAACAATTACAGTGCTTGAAATCATATCCTAATCCAAATTCTTTCTAATACAGTATGTAGTTACTTTGAATTAGTTACAAGGTTAAGAAGGCTCAACAACAGCAAGGAATGCTCCCAAAGTTTGATCAACAACAACAGAAGGGAATGCTCCCAAAGTGTGATCAACAACAACAGCAAGGAATGCTCCCAAAGTGTGATCAAATAAATAACAAGGAAAGTAGACATACATAAAGCCTGAGGTGGGGGTTTGTGAGACAAATTGCTGCAGCAACAACTTAGAAGGAGGTAAAAAGAAAGAAAAGGAAGTTGGTAGCCAAAAACCCACCACATATACGCTGTGCAGATGTCAAAGAAAACCAATTTTCAGCTTGTTCAGTGTCGGTGACTTCTTCCTCACTTTCCTAGTATCAACAAAGGTTAGATCAAACAAATCAGCCAGATGGGTATGTGTCATTGAAACATTACTAAGTTCAACCTCATGATCGGCCCAAAAAAATAGAAAATACAACTGATAAACCGAATACACCTCAGGTATAAAATCTGATTTTCATCAATAACTTTTATGTTCATATGTTCACAAAAAGTACAAAATTGCATGTACCTGGTGTAGTTCCATTAGTTCCTGAAGACAGTTACTAAGCAGCACCTTCTTTATACAAGCTTTCCCTGCAAGCATAACCAACAGTCGAAATACCCTGAGCAACAAAAAGAACTTGAAAGGATAATGATCAAGGGTATCAAGCCATTTTCATAACATTATTTATCTTTAAAAGAAAAGATTTGACAAAGAATAGACAGGTAATGCAGATAACCACAGACTGCTGCAGTTTGGTTTCCTAAGGATATCACTGGTTTTTTGCAAAAGTTATGTGCCAACTCTGCAACACTCATTTAAGATAGTTAGAAGCACAAATAAAAAAGACAAGATAAGTTCTATTAATTTTGCAAGAATATCTCTATCCTCACACATCAATCTTAACTGCAGGCTGATCTATGTGCAGATTCCTTCTCAAACTATCAATACCTGCTACAACCCTAAGAAGCAAGCACATGTTTAAAATTTTTTCGATCTTATGTTTATTACTGATCTTCCTCACCATGAGCCAATAATATGGCCATCTATTGTTACTAACAATGCTTGTTGGTTGCATCAGTTCTCTATTGGAGTATCGAAAAAATTATACACTTTCAAAATCTAAAACCTAAAGACCAATATTGCTTTATATCACATAAGAGAACATTTTAAGAAGATCTCTGGATTTGATGATCCTTTATCAAGAATATAACAATAAAGAGGAACTCAACCAAACGCAGTTAAACATCCAATATTTCACACTTTGAGAAAAGGACAAAAGCAAATCATAAAACTTGATTAAAATAGTACTAAAAGATATTGCCACATTACTACTAAAAAGGAAGCTGAGCAAACCTCGCCTATTAGGATCACAAAAAAAGAAGAATTTATGTGCAGCAATGCGGCAATACATTTGAACAAATGCAGCAGGCATATCCCGTAGTTGTGCTAAATTAGGGATCAGCCCTCGTATATAGGCCTCCATTTCCTGTCAAATTATATATACTAGAAGGTTAACAAATGAGATGCTAAAGTTTAGCTAGCAACAGATATGATATAGATTTTCAGCAAATATTTTCAATTTTGACGATGCATCAGATCCATACATGTGGTTGAAGAAAACCATCAGAATCTTCATCAAGCTCACTCATATCTATTCTTGCCTGCGTCAGTGATACCTGAACAAAATAGATAGCAGGCAACAATTTGTGAAGGTTAAGTCCAACTCGATCATTATATCCGGGCCTCTACATATCAATCTTATGTCTGCAAGAAAGGATCTTTAGAACAAGAATGAAATATGTACTTACAGTTCGCATCACATAAAGGTAAAAGGGCAAAATCGCAATTCTCCCAGATTCATCTTTCTCAAACTTCATAAAATTAGATGGGCTAAAAAAGCGTCGACATTTAGGCCCTATTTGCTCTGTACACACGGAGGCTATGTGACAAAAATCCTCATAATTCATCTACAAGAAATTAATAAAGCAGTAGTTAACATCACCAAAGACTAAAACAAATGGTTCAGCAAGTTGTAACGCCACAACGGTAAATTATCAAGGAACATAAGCAGAGCTTAACTAAAGTGCTTAAAAGAATAATTATGCAAGCACAAGATAGACTATTCTGAATCTTTGTTGCACCTTTCCATAAAGAATTAGCAGATCAATACACCTACTGTCTCTAACATATATTTAATATGGAATTGATTGTAAACATCTTCAAGTAATGAGCAATTAATAGTCCATTATTGACATTACAGATCAAAATCCAGAACTAATTAGGGCTAAGCGATAGCTCATTCTAATCCACTTCTATTTGGCATCAAGAGGATAAGCTTAGAGTAATAATGGACCCACTAATACTATTCAGATTTTTAACACAACTTAAAACAGTTTGAAATAGCAAGCTCCACATACCTTTTCTGCGCTAGTGGCATCATCAATCACACAGTTCTCTCTCAAGCAAACCCACATTGCATCCAGATCATCAGCATTTAGCAAAAGATCTGATTGTTTCTGCAAATTCAAATGAATGATGTCACCAGTAAAGCAGTAAGCCAAATGCTCCACACAATCAATAGAGTGAGAACAGCAAGTAGCCCATGCAAGAAGTTGAACACAATCAATAAAGTAAGAATAACAAGTAGACCATGCAGGAAGGTAAATGCAATCAATAAAGTAAGAAGAAGCAGATGATACAGGAAGGTAAATCATACCTTTAAAAATCGATACTTTGCCAATCTTTGGACCCTGTGACTAATTGATCCTTCTTCAGGTTTCTGTACAAAGAAATCACATAATAAGAACCAACGAGCAACCAACCTTGTAGCAGCAAGAGACCAAGTCAATAATTGCAGATCATGCCTTTCTATAGAACGATGGTATAGTACCAGCTTCTGCACTCTTTTGCTGCTTCTCCTTAAAAATATCAAGCAAAATCCTCTTTGTCTCAAGCTCTACGTGACATAAGAAAAAAAAATGAGATTCAATTTTCAAATAACTAATCTTTAGGCTATGTTTGGTTGGGAGGTTATTAATAGAATGTAATATTATTTCATCGTTTGGGAGGAGGGTCTATAATGGAACGGAATAAAATAAGATAAAAGGGAAGGGTTTCACATTACATCCCATTACATCCTAAATAGGAATAAAAAAGGATAGAATAGGAGGATTTCACATTATATCCCATTACATCCTAAATAGTAAAAATAAGTAACCTCCGATTTGGAGGATTTAAGATGGAATGAAAAATGATAAACAACATTTCACTATATTACATTATAAACCCTTCTTTCAAATAACATTTCACTATATTACATTATGAACCATTTCATCTCTCCTAAAGAACAATTTTATAATATTATATTCGTTTACATTTCATTCCATTATAAATCATTTCATTCCATTAAAAACCTAACGTTCCAACCAAACATAGCTTTAGTTAGAAGAACATATACTTGGTCTCAAAAAATAAACCCTAATAGGACGATTGTTCCAGATATTCATGATTTCGTATTGTGTTGCATTACAATCTACCAAAGACTACATATTTAATTGCACAAAAGTAACCAAGTAAAATGTTAGATAAAAATATCATACTTCCAAATTAACCCAACAAAAAAAAATTGAAACTTTGATCAAAGTACATGAATACAAGACTGAATATGACTTAAAATTTAGAGAGTAAGGAGTAATGAGCAAAGAGTTTGACTTTGGGAACACACCCATGAGTGCCTCAGATCCGAGTCCCGCACCCGATCCAATATACCGGCGGAGGTTTCGAACCCATAACATAGACGAAGCCGGCGGGATCTTCCTCTGCGAGTTCGCCTCGTGGTTCTCGCCGTCGCTTGAACCGCTGTACATGGCGGAGGCTAACGAATCAACCGAGCTGAATCCGGCTAGTTTGGAATTTCAATTAGTGCTTCAAATCTGCGAATGAGAACTCTAGAAATACAGGCATTTACTGAGTAATATGGAACCCAGAACCTAAGGATTTTTGATGAGGTTGCAAATTTTTGAATCCGTTAACTAAGGATTTTGCACTAGTCAATTGGGGCTTTTTGCAGTTTCAACTACACGGGTTTGCCCAATGAGAATTTGTCTAGTATTCCTTAATTTTTAAAATTGTAAGCTTAGCAAATTAAGCAAGCCATTTCAATTAAATTAAGGTGGATTAAAAAAATTTTAAAATTTGATATTATTTTAATTTAATTTTTAAAATGTGATTCTTTTCAATTTTTTTAAAACGAAACACACAAAAAATTATTTAAAGTCAAAATAATATCATTTTAAAACGAAATAAACAAATTTCAAGTTTCAATTTAGTATGAAGTGATCAAATTAACGTCCATTGAATTTTAAATTGAACTCAATTTTGAGTCTTGACTCGAACAATTCAAAAAAAAAATTGAGTCTTGACTCGAACAGTTCAAAAAAAATAAACATTAAACATTAAAATAACACTATTTAAAAAATTTAAATTAAAACAATATTATTTTGAGACAATGTGAAAGATAAGGCTCAATATATTACCAAATTTTCAATGAAATATACTATAGATTCTACCATTTGTATTTTAACCTCTCTAAATTAAGGTTGAAAAAACCAAATCACTTGATTGAACTTATAATTAGGTTGAGACTAGGGGTCAATTCAAGCTACTCAATGACCAATTCAATATGTTTTAATCAATTATCCTAAAATAATATTATTTTATAAATTAAATCAAAATTATCAATATCTCAACTTGAAATAAAAAATTAAAAAGAATAATTTTTAAGAAATTTACATTTAAATTTAGATTAACTTAAAAATTGATTCAATATATTTTTAAAATAAATATAATAATTATATAAAGAAATATTTAGTTAATGTATAGATCAAAAATCTAAATAAAAGAATTTTAATTAGATCCAAACTTAAGGCTTTCCTCTTAGAAACCCTAAACTGATCAATCTTTCCCCGTTAAAATATGACCTTAAATGGGATCTGTCATACAGTCCTAAATTGTCTAAAACGTTATGATACACAAGATCCTCACGAGGAGGCAAGTATAGAACATACTTGTCTTCTATGTATGACTGATGGGTTACATTATTCAAGACTTAAGCTTTCATAAGAGAAGAAGTCTTAAAGAGAAGCCATGAAAGGAAATACACTCAAACTTTCATTCATCTCAAACTTAATCGATTTCAACCTCTTGATTTTAACCTCTCTTTCATCCCCTGGATTTCAACCACTCTTTCATCCCCTCTATATACAATGATAGACAAATCTTGCTTTTATAGGCGAAGCAAGGGAATACAAACAAACTACTTTAGATAGCGAATATATTCCCTAAGTAAAATCATGACAACTTTAAAAAATGAAGATGCCCTAAGTACAATTATTACACACCTTGAAAAATCAAATAGTAAAAATATTCCTAAAGGATAAGAAAGAATTTTGGAAAGTGGGTGTAGACCCCAAAGATTCTCTTATCAACACACTAAAAGACACACAACTATACTAGACTATAATGATGTCTAAAAAGGAGTGTCCCACATTGAGGCATGGAGTCCAGCCTATCATTTATCACAAATTGTTTTGTGCCACGACTGGAGATTGGATGGAGAGCTTAGATCACTTGAACTGTCAGTATCAGAATAAGCTCTGTAGGTCTTTTGTCTTTTGTTAGGACTGGCATCATCTGTGTGGAGTTTTTGTAGGGATTGATTAAGTTCTTCTTCACCGGGGATGTAAATGTCATCATTAAGGTCTTGAGCATCCTAGAAGAGAGAGATTGGAGGTTGTGAAGGTCCTGCAGTATCTGAGGCATCTTGGACTTGGGTTGTTTCATCAGTTTCGGAATACATTGAAATGTTGGGCCTGATATGCCGACTTCTGGTGCTTCAGGTTCACCAAGAATAAATTCTCCTGGGTAAGGTCCAAGAGAAGCAGAAAAGACAGGTGTATGTCAAGGAAAATGATTAATCTCCTTAAGAAAATCCCTGAGAGATTTAAGAACATTGTCCTTATACCTGAGCCAATAAAGTGAAACAAGATGAAACAGACACGGTTGTTAAAATAAATGGAACAGCTATTTCTATGAGATATAGACGATGGATAATGAAGAAACATTGTGTAGATTTTCTCTTGTAAGATGCTTCCTATAATCGATGTTGTTTAATGACTATGGAAAATTGTTTCTTCCATTGTTCTAGTGGTTGATACCACTCAAGGAATGTCCATATAGAAACCTTTTTATTATCTCAATCACGCAGATATTGGTAAACCTGTAGAGGAGGTAAGGTAATAGCACACGCATAAAGGGTTGAGAGTGCCCAAAGATATCATAATGCGTTCTCAGAAAGAAGGCCATTAAGAAAGAATACAATAAGGTAGGGTGCTTTGAGGTTAAACAATGTGGTGCTGTAAGGTGAGTTGGTTTCACTGAGGAAGAAGTGTAAATAATAGAACAAGCTCATGTAAGCAAGGGATGCAACTTCAGCAACATTATTGGGGGCACTAGCAATAGGAGGAAAGGATTTCTTTGTTTTTGCAGTAAGAGGAAGGTTAGCTATGGAAAGGAGGAAAATAGCACTAATGAAAGGGAGAGATAAGAAATCAGTTAAGATGATATCTTTGGTAAGATGGATAGAGTATTTATAGCGGGAAATCTTCTTATGAAAGATTCTTGAAGGATGTGCGCACATTGACTTTAGTTGGTGGATGGTTTTAGTTTGTTCCGAATTCCAAAGTGGAGCATTCTTTTTTCAGTAGCTTGGATATGGACGATCTGTAGTCTTCCACATGTGGCATGAAATCTCTAATATAATTAATAATCTCAAAGAATTGTTGAATTTGTTTAACACTGAGATTATCGTATGAAAAATGTAATAGCTCTTGAACTATATGTGGATCTGGCTTTAAAAAAATCCATCCTTGAACTGCATACCCAAAAACTCAACTTCCTTGGTTCCAACGAGACTCTTTTTCATCGAAAGCATAATGTCATACCGTTTAGTAAGATCCAAGAACTTTTGGAGTAGGGCCTTATGTTCTTTATGGGTTTTTGAGTATAGTAGTATGTCATCGATGTAGATGAGAGAATTGTGGAGAATGGGCTCAAAGATCTTTGTCATTGCTCTTTGGAACAGTGATGGGGCAATTTGAAGTCCAAATGACATAATAGTTCATTGGTACTGTGCATTGGGAATGTAAAATGTTGTCTTGTAACGTTCATGTGGGTCAATGCCCAATTGCCAAAAACCTGTTTTTAAATCAAACTTCGAAAAGATAACAACGTCTTTAAAGAATAGTACTTGTGTATTGATCTTGGTAGATGAAACTTATCATCTTATAGGAATGCATTGAGAGGCTTGTAGTCAATAACCAATCTCTTTTTACCTCACTTTTGTTCAGGCCTTTTATTAACGTAAAATGCCTGACAAGCCCAATCAGACTTCGCGGGCTCAATGAGTCCTTGTTGAAGGAGAATAGCACACTATTCTTGTGCTAACTTGAGATCATTAGGGTTCATCCCTGGATGTGTAACCTTTGTCAAATTGATATCCTCATTCTTCTTAAAAGGAAGATGGACGAAGAATTCAACATTTTTCTATAAAGATTTAGGATGAGAGAATTGTGCATGAGATTTAGGACAGTAGTTCAACAACTGATCTCTCATAGCTACATGTGGCGTAAGACCCTATGTAAGCCCGAACACATTTTTTATCTCTATGTATGGATTGACATAAGTTGGACACTTGAGGCCTATGAGTAGGATCTATAAAGGTGAGGCTTTACTGTATACGTCCGTCCCAATTAGAATGTCTGGGCCAGGTAAATGGCTTACAAGTACTTTAGTTCACACTGTATACTGAGGAAATAATCGAATCCCGATCTTTCTCTTGGTGATAAGCCCAATCTTAAATGAGTTAGCACCATCAGCAGCAGTGAAATATTCATCATGAGAAGTTCATGCTTCAGGAGGTAAAATACTGGGCTTCATGACTGTTCTGTTGGATCCAGTATCAATAAACCCTATTATCCATAAGCCTTTATGGGTCTATCATATTTATCCTGTCCAAGATGTTGGATCTGGACATACGAACGAGAAACTTTAACTGGTTGAGGACCCATTTTCAAACATGTTTGTTGTAACATGTACAGAGAATCATCCTCATAAGAGAACGAATAATAAGAAGAGTCGTCATCAGAGGAAGTAACTGAAACAACAAACTTTGTATCATTGTCTTCACTTGACTGTTCCTCAATAAGGTTTTCAAGGTTATCAGAGGAATGAATAGGCATAATTGACTGAATTAATTCCAATAACCCGATATCCTTTTTGCTTATGTGAGGACTGAGAACTTGCATTTTGTCATGTTAATTCTTTGTGTTTTATGTTATTTTGGGAGGCTTTTGTGATGTTTTGCTTGTATTTCTATGGTAATTCGTGTCTTTGTATGTTCTAAGTGATGAAATACCAAAGTGATGCAATTTGGAGTGAAATTGGCTAATCTGGAACTGAAGAGGATTTCAACATGACCATGTTGAAGGTAACACCGCGCTGGCACATTACTACCTGCGAGTTTTGACTTGATTACCTTGGGATTTGGGCCTCAATAGCACAACCTTCTTTGCTGACGAAGTCAAGTTTTGTTGAAGCCTTATTTTGACATTGATTTGGGCCCCACTTTGTACATTAAATAGGAAGATTTAGACTATTAGAGGGGGGGGGCACTTCATTTAATGAAAGGAAGAAAAACCTAGGGATTGGGGACTGACTAAGAGGAGTGGCGGCAGCAACAAAAAGGGGGGATATATTTTATAACAAGAGAAAAAGAGGGTGGACGACAGTGGCTTTGGGGGCTTGAGAGATTTTGATATTTTTACTACCATTAAAGGCACGACAGTGGGCAGCAGCTTTGAGGGATTACAATTTTTATCACAAAAGAAAGTGGCGGCTGCAACTTTGAGTTTTGAGGAGTTGGAGAGATTTATTTTATCACCATAAAAGGAGAGTGGGCGACGACAGCTTGGGTGTTGGAGAGAAGAATTGATATTTTTATCAAAATCAGCTCTAGAGAAGGATGACGACAGCAACCTTTGGTGGAGATTTATATTATTCACAATCAACTCTAGAGTGGACAACGACGGCAGCAGCTTCTGGTGGATGAAACGAAGACAACGACTCTCATCTAATAACATTGTCTTTTAATATTGCTATGTGTGGCTAATCTTTTAGCACTAGACAAGGTACTTTACGTTTGATTCATGTAGTTCGTGAGATTCCCTTGGTTTAATTGTTTTCGTTTATCCCTTATGTTTATTAAATCTTCGCGCTTTAATCGATTTATTATTATTGAGTTTGTTGATTAATGAGGCCTGTTAATTAATTGACTTGGTGATAAATTGCCGAATAGATTAGTTAATCCATGATTGTTGTCTATCGAAGTGGCGAATTAATTTTAATTAAGAAATTAATGAGTTAAATAATTTAGTCTAAATAGATTGCGGCTTTTTCGATTCTGTTGGCTAAGACAAAGGTCCATTAGAGCCTATTGCTGCCATAGATTATATTCTGCGGAGCTTTACTCGGG
>JAOSBM010000206.1:42968133-42996602 GCA_027568955.1 Erythroxylum tenue
ACTAGTATGCATAGGACTTGCGTGAAATTATATACTCTGACACTGAAAGTGAACGAGACTGGAGGCAGTGGTCACAACTATAGTGTAGAAAACAAGGTTTTGACGATTACAGAAGTCATATCTTTCTCCGCCTTTTGGCTAAGATAAAGTGTAGTATCTGTTCTATCAGTTTAGTGTCTGATACACGGATCGTTGATCCAAGTTTCAATTTTTTGATCTGATGTTAACCCAGGTAAGACTGTGACAGATGAAAATGAACTATCCAACAGAAGAAAGAAGCCTCTCATGGCGTTATATACCATGGCCCACTTCATATATAAGCTTCAGAACTGCAGCCATTTCACTTCCGCAACATCTGCTCATGCCCATCTGTTCAAGTCTGGGCTTTTGGCGTCCGGTACGTTTACCGTTAATCATCTCAACAACTGTTACGTAAGGCTCCGGAGAATAGACTATGCTCGCCAACTGTTTGAAGAAATGGCTGAACCAAATGTGGTCTCCTGGTCTTCGCTTATGGCTGGTTATATTGACACGGGCAGGCCTGAGTTTGCTCTTTGGCTCTATGCAAGAATGCGAGAGAGTTCGGTTATGCCAAATGAATTCACGTTGGCAACGGTGAGTAACGCGTGTTCATTGCTTGCGGAACTCAAAACTGGCAAAAAACTCCATGCCCAGATTGCGATTTTGGGGTTTCAACACAACCTTGTGGTGTGTAGTTCATTGGTTGATATGTATGGTAAGTGCAACGATGTGGATGGAGCAAAGAGAGTCTTTGATTTGATGGGTCACAGGAATGTGGTTACTTGGACTTCGATGATAGCTGTGTATGCACAGAATGCAAGAGGGCATGAGGCACTTCAAGTTTTTAGAGAATTCAACTGTTTGATGATGGAACGTCCGAATAGTTTTACATTGGCTTGTGTCATCAATGTTTGTGCGAGCTTAGGCAGGCTAGTTTCTGGGAAAGTTACACACGCAGTAGTGATTCGGATTGGATGTGAGTCGAATGATGTGGTTTCAAGCGCACTTGTGGACATGTATTCCAAATGCGGAAGCTTTAGTTACTCAGATAAGGTGTTCAGGAGAATTCATGATCCTTCTGTTATTCCATATACTTCTATGATTGTTAGCGCTGCCAAGTATGGACTTGGTGAATTGTCCCTCAAGTTATTTGAACAGATGATTAGAAGAGCAATAAAACCTAACGATATCACTTTTGTCGGGGTTTTGCATGCTTGTAGCCACTCCGGACTTGTGGATGAAGGTCTCAAATACCTGAATTCTATGCAGACAAAGCATGGTATCGCTCCCAGTGCAAAGCATTATACTTGTGTTGTTGACATGCTCGGTCGAACTGGCCGCCTCGACGAGGCTTATCAGTTGGCAAAATCTGTCAAAGTTGATGCTAGTGAAGTGGCTCCTATGTGGGCTGCACTACTGTCAGCCAGTAGGCTTCAGGGACGAGTAGACATTGCTATTGAATCAGGTAATAGGATCATTGAATCAAATGAACAAGTAGCATGTGCATATGTGACTTTGTCAAACACTTTTGCATTGGCTGGTGAGTGGAATAATGTTCATGATATGCGAGCTAAGATGAAGAATGCTGGAGTTTACAAGGATCCTGGATGCAGCTGGATTGAGGTTAAGGATTCGATATATCAATTCCGTGCAGGAGATTTGTCGTGCGAAAGAGGGAACGAGATCTTAAGTTTTCTGCAAGAGTTGGAGAGGAAAATGAGAGAAAGAGGGTACGTGGGTGGTGGCGGCAGCACAGGATTAGTGTTTGTTGAGGTAGAAGAAGAGAGCGCAGAGCAGATCGTTGGTCTGCACAGTGAGAAATTGGCCTTAGCTTTTGGTTTGATAAGCATACCTAAAGGCATTACAATTAGAATAATGAAGAACTTGAGAATGTGCTCAGACTGCCATGAAGCTTTCAAGCTCATCAGCCAGATTGAAGACACAGAATTTATAGTTCGTGACATCAATAGATTTCATCACTTCAAGAACGGATACTGCACTTGCAGGGACTTCTGGTAACCAAAGTGTGAAGAGGATTTACCTCCGATTTAACTGTCTAGACACAGGATTAACAATGAGTCAAATTGAATTTAGATTCAAATTTTATTTTTCATATATTTTTTTTATTTTGGATTCGAGGAAATTCCATAGGCGGGCCAAGCGGGCACACCTCTCCGAGGGCCCAACTAGTACACCACCTCACAGGCAGGCCAAGGGGCGCACTTCATCATTGAGGGTCCAACTAGTTCTCCACCTACAGGTAAAACTCCGGCTGCCTTAGGCTCTTACAAGAGGGGCTAGCGTGGAATCGAACCTGGGACTTAACCGAAGCTAAACTCTGCTCTCAACCACCGAACCACATCCCTTGAGAGCTTTTCATATATGTTATCGAGTCCAATCTAATTAATTAGACAATCTTAAACTGGATCAAATTGAGTTTTTACGAGTTGGTTCAACTTTAACATAAGCTAATTGTCTAATTAGAAATTTAAAATTTAATTAATAAAAATAATATTATTATCCAAAAATTATTTCTAAATTATTAATTATTAATAGAAGTTTTCTCATATGTACAATTTTAAATAATAATTAAGAATTCCAGACAAGAAAAAAAGGAAAACAAAGTAAAGATGAGAAACAAACAAATTTGAGACAGGTCCCACGTTGTCTCCTCGTAGCCTCAGCCGCACGCGCTGTAAGACATGACCACATGATTGACGCAATCCCAACTGCTGTCGTACGTCTATACCATAGCAATACAACGCCCTTCAATGATTATAATATTAAATTCCAAATGTGTATTTCGAAACGACGAAACTTAAAAAATTATAATATAATATAATTTGTATTTTAATATTTTACAGCATTCAAATTTAATTATAATATTTTCAAAACTTTAGAATAAACGTTAAATGGATATAGATTTTGACAAAGTTAATTTTGGTCAATTAAAGTTAATCATATTAAATTTTTTATCTATATAAAATTAAAGTTTTAAAAATGTAATAAAATAACTAGATACATAAAAAATAAATAAATAATTATAATAAATAATAATAAATAATTAAAATAGAAAAGTTACAGCTTCAAAAAATGCTCCAAATCTTCATTTAGGAGATGCAAGTTTAAAAGACAAAGTTATTAAAAAACAGCAGAACATATACACCTGATATACTACAAAGTTCTACTTATACATGATATGCTGCAAAGTTCTGCTTATCATATCTCGAGTTCTGCATGTCATCTTTGCCCAGAAGCCATGCTAATATGGTATGTAATATTCTAATTTTATCGAATATTCTCGGAAGGACAACTAGCAACTGTTACGTCATAATAATTTACGTTCTTATTATTCTAAATTAAATGACTAAAATACTTTTTACAAAAACAAATTTTCCCCTTTTCTATTGATCATTAAATATACATTAAAGCTAACATTTCATTACAATGTCTAGGGGAGATTTAACATAATTTTTAAAATTAAGTTTACCAATAATTACAAGTGAAATTCATTTGAATATGCCTGTGCAATTTTTGATTTTAAAGCATTTCATAGCTTTTCTTCAACATTCATGATTGTCTCAAGTGCCTACCATCTTTGATAAATAGCCAAGTCTCATTCAAAATATAATACATTAACTATGTTTATATTTTAAATAATTTATTTATATTACATGATTTATAATATCTAATAATAATTGTTGCAATTATAATTTTTTTTAATGTATGCTAAACATCCTCTAAAATTTATAATCTATAAGCTAAGATATTGTCTTTTATTACTCAAGTTCACAATTCCAGTTGTGCAAGCGATGATTAAAGAACTAAACCAGTTCGATCAGTTCAATCGCGAAAACTTTAAATTGTTTAATTTTTTAGTTTGATTTTTAACTTTTTAGTTCAATTTATTTTAATAATTCTTGTTGATAAAAATCGATCAATTTATTAATTAATCATTCAATTTTTTGTAAATTAATAAATTCTTATAAATTAAAAGTAATTAATTAATTTTATACAATATTTTTTTTTCAATTAAAGTTTAAAATTCAGCCTCTTTTAATTATATTTCAAAATTTTTAATTTTATTTAAACTATGAAAATATTTATTGAATTTTTTAAATCTAAACTTTTTTGTCTAACCGATTTACTATTTTATCTAACTTTTAAAACATCAACAGAACAATTAATATCAGAATAATTCTTACTTTCAGGTTGCATTATTAACAGGGGTGATCATTATTCGGGCCGGGCCGGGGTAATAAAATGCTAAATTTCGGGTAATTAGGGCCGGGTAAGATGAAAAAAATTCGAGCCAACCCGATTATCCGAATTAGGTTTTAAAGAATTATGAAAATACATTTCGTTATTTTTTTGTAGAATTAACAGATTAATTATACTAGTTAATTGAAATATTTGATTATATTATTAGTGAATTCAACTATTTATTGAGATATGAGAATGTAATTCAACTATTTAGTTATTTTGTGTAATTTTTGAAAGAGAACCAAACAAAATTTCGGGTAATTCGAGCTTTACTGAACAAAATTTGGGGTAATTCGGGCTGGGTAAGTTCGGGTAATGAAATTTCGAGTTCGGGCCAAGTAAGATGGAAAAAATTTCGGGTAATTCGAGCCGAGCCCGAACGATAAAAATTGAGCCCAAATTACCGAATGCTCACCCCTAATTATTAAACTTAAAATTAAAACAATAACAATAACAACAACAACATCTAATATAAATTTTACTACTTTTTAAAATTTTAAAAAATTTAATAATACCTTTCCTTATTCTTCACTTGCAAGAAGAAAAAGAAACACACAAACAAGTGAAGGGACAAACAATGATAATTATTACAAATCAAACACAACAAGAGCAAGAAGCCAAAAATGTTGTCTTTATAAAAAAAAATTGTGTTCCTTTTTTCAATAGTGAAAAAGGAAAACTTCATAAGACTTTCAAAAGTTTTCTTTTGAGAAAAGAATTCACATTCGATCGCATCACTTCATGTTCTCTTTCTCGATCTTTAATCTTTCGCTACTATTTGGTTAAATTCCATTTGTTTCAACTTTTAAGGACACTTTTTTTTTTGTTGGGTTTTATCAAGTGATGATAGCTAGATTTCACCTTCAGTGTCCATTTTCATCAACTTTCTGAGTGTCCATTTTGTATGGATTTGGAAAATTTCCAAATCCGAACGCTCTTTAGCTTCCTTACAGGTGAGCTTTCCCGCTTTTAGGGTTTGTTGTACATAGTTGTAAATGAATTGGAAAGTGGGGAAGGGGGAAAGTTTATGTTTTTTTAAAAATAAATTTTATGATGGCAGCTTAATTGAAATGGGTTTTTGTTCTTATTTGGTGGGTAAGAGGGTTTTGAAGTTACTAGCTGTTGGTTTTTTTTTTTTTGGCAGTGAGGAAATTCAGAAAGTAGGGTGCTTGTTGAAAGTTTTCAGTGTGGAGAAGGTCGGACCTTGTAATCCGCATTGGGAATGGATTCGGGGCTAGCAGATGATGGCGGAGGAGATGCCGGCGAGGTTTTAACGCGGTTCGTGTGGCCTCATGGTGGACGAAGCGTGTTGTTAAGTGGTTCTTTCAACAGGTTATCTTCTTTTTACTTTTGGTTGTTAGTGTTCTTTTTATTTTCATTGTGTTTATTGTATCTGAAGACTGGTTGCTGCTCAGTGTTTGTGAATTTATTGATTCATAAATGATGCGTGTGTATTTTCCTTAATTTGTTTTACCTTTCCTTCTCTCTTATGAAGATGGTCTGAGCCTGTCCCCATGTCTCCAGTTGAAGGATGTCCAAGAGTATTTCAGGTCATTCGATGGCTAACACCTGGTTATCACCAGGTGGGTTTGGTTTAATGGGAATTATACTTTTTGGAGTAATCATTTACGTACCTTGATGAGAAATATTAGAGAAATTGTAAGGATAGTTAGCTGTTGTTGAGGATTTATGAAATGCCCATTAGAATTTGTCTACAGCAAATTGTACACGATATTTGAATTAGTTCATAGCCTCAGCATGAAGCCAAGGGGTTGAAAAGAAAAAAGAAATTAATGGGCGATTAAAATTCAGTTGGAGAATATTATCTTATTTATATTAGGATTGTCGAAAATGGATGCTATTATGCAAAAGTTCTCTTTCCCAGAATATATGCCGGTGGTTTTCATCACGGCAGTTATAGGCTTGAAGTATCTGTTATTGTTTGAATTTCACAAAACAGTCAACATTAGCAAGAATAAAAATGTGCCTACTGTCCTTTTATAAGAAAAGTGTCTAGCAGTCTGCCAGACTTACCATGTATTAATGGCTTAATATGTGCTTGGAATTTTCGTGCAGTACAAATTTCTGATTGATGGTAATTGGCGGTATGATGAGCATCAACTTTGTGCACCTAGCGAGTATGGTGTAGTCAACACTGTCCAGGTTACTGCAAATACTAATTACAATCAAGCAGTGAACCCTGGGATGCCTATGGAATTGGACAACAATGGTGTTAGAAGTTTGGTGAGATCCAATTCCACCATATTAGTTTTCATGAGCAATGCCCGAAGTATGCATCTTTACATTCAGCTTTCAATCAAAGGTTTTTTTTTTTTCCGTAGCATCTGCATTATGCTAGTGGCATGCCACAGAGCATCAATCTAGGCTACTTGCCCCCAATTTGTAAACTTTTTGTATGTTCTCGTAGGCGCATACTTGCTAAGTTTTCTAGTTTATTCAGTGTAATAGTCTGACATCAGTCTAGGCCACTTTTCCCCAATTTGTAGACTTTTGGTATCTTCTCATAGGTGCATACTCCCTAAATTTGCTAGCTTATTCAGTGAATAGGCTTTGTTATACATTGGTTTTGAACCACATTTAACATTTTCAAACATATTCACTACTTTTGTTTACCTGGTTGTGATTTGCATTATAGGTGTCTGCATCAGATGGTACATTGACAGGAGCGATTCCAAGGATACCGGATTCTGACTTGCAGGTCTGTCGTCATCGTATTTCTGCATTTCTGTCTACATGCACTGCATATGAGCTACTTCCAAAGTCGGGCAAGGTTTGGATCCTTTGCCACTTACCTTCACTATGATGTCCACTTTTTTGGCTGCTTGAAACTTTGTCTCAATTCACTTGCTTATTCTGCTAATTTAGAATATGTAGCTTACAGGTAGTAGCTTTGGATGTTGATACACCGCTAAAGCAAGCGTTTCATATTTTGTATGAGCAGGTTTGTATTACTAAGATTTCCTTTTATTATCCTGTGATCAGACCATGTTCAGTTGTACTTTTGCTGGCTTATTCAGAATTTTATTTGCTGATAGATGTTGTTATGGGCCCGTGTATTAAGTTAGAAACTCATTTGTAGAATAGGTATGATGGGAAATTGTTTGCTTTTCTCAATGGATACTTCTATTTTGGTCTTGTTCTGTATTAAAGCATGCCCAGACTCCAGATTGATTTAAAGTTCTTTATAAATTTATATAGTTAATTTTCTATTGTGAATTACTTTTACTTGGCACAAGTGTGAAGCTTCTTCAAATGATATACAAGCAAAGACACCCTAATGATAAAGTTATGTGGTATCAGGCGTATATCTCTTTACATGGGTCTGTTTGACTGGTATGATCCACACAGTTGTGCCTTTGATTTCCTCTTCTAGCCCTGATTGATTGTTTCATACTCCAGACTGGCTGTTGTACTTTGCTGGTCTTGGGCTTTTGTCACTTAAAATGTTCAGTTAGCTTTCCCTTTGTTGGTGATGTTTTGTATATTTGTAGTTGCTGAAAGCGATCTTTGATCTTCTATTCTTCTGAGTCAAGGTTTTTTCAGGGAATTCCTTTGGCTCCACTATGGGACGCCACCAGGGGCCAGTTTGTGGGAGTGCTTAGTGCATTGGATTTCATATTAATTTTGAGAGAGGTATGCACAACTAGTAGTTTGTCTTTGACCATTGAGATTCCAAGTTGAAAACATTTGCAAATTGAATTGTCGCATTTTCAACTCATGTTTCTTTTCTGAATGTTTCCTTCTTGAAGTTCACTTTTGAAATTATGCAAATGCAAGTGCTGATTTTGAGCTACAGTAAAGGATTCCACAATTTATTAGAAACAATCCTGATATGTGTTTGATTCTGAATCAACCTCTAGCTTGGAAATCATGGGCCCAATTTGACAGAGGAAGAACTTGATACCCACACTATATCTGCTTGGAAAGAGGAAAAGGCATATCTGAATGGTCAAATTGATGGGAATAGGGCTGCGTTTTCTAGACCTCTTATCCATGTAAGAGATTTACTTCTTGCAATTCTGCAACCTTATTCAACTATTGAATTGCTCTTATAAATTGGCATCCAAAGTTATTTTATGCAGTATGATATGCCATTACAAATGTCGGTTATGGGTTTACTTCTCTTCTGACCTATTTATTTACTGATTTTGCAGGCTGGTCCATATGACAACTTGAGGGAGGTAACTTTGAGAATATTGCAGAGTGGGGTGGCTACAATTCCCATTATCTATTCATCCTTCGAAGATGGTTCATTTCCCCAGCTACTCCATCTTGCTTCACTCTCAGGAATACTTAAATGTAAACTTCTTTATTAGCTTGTTAGTAGTTGCATATGATTTGCAACTAACGTAAGAATGTTAATTTCCAGGTGTTTGCAGATACTTCAGACACTGTGCTAGCACATTGCCCATTCTTCAATTTCCAATTTGTGCAATCCAAGTGGGTACATGGGTTCCGCAGATTGGAGACACCAATAGGCGCCCTTTGGCTATGTTGAGACCAAGTGCTCCTCTTCTTTCCGCTTTAAATTTGTTAATTCAAGGTATGCTTCTGGTGGCCTCGAGGCTGAAACTGTTGTTAATTGTCAGGAAAATGGTCTCTCTGGCAGTTTTGAACATCAATGGTTACATGGCGCACAGATTATTCTTCCCACTTATATATTATTTAAATATTTCTAGTCTGAGTAAATCATTTTTGGAGAATTGAGCAAAGAGGATGTAATAAATATCTCGAGCAAGAGTTCTTGATTAATGTGCTCCGTTACAATAAGCCTCCTGTTATTCCATTTTTGAAACTCCACAAGTATCTGCATTATTTTCCTCGTCTCATTAATGGTGTACATTTCAGTTGCAACTTTGTCCAGCAAAAATTTCATGGGCAACAATTTCTTGCTACATCTATTTCCTTTTGCCATTTAGTACCTGTCCTATCATTTTCCTTGTCCATCTGTTTCTGGTTGGGACTGGGGGTGTCCTTGGAGTTAGGAAGGAAATTAGTCGATTGCCATGAACTTTTAGGACTTGAGTAATGAGGTTTAAGTGTTCTGGTAGAGTTACATTGGGAAATAGTGCTGCAAACTGATACATGAATTTACATTTTTGAAATGAAACATTAAATAAGCTGACGCCTGGAATGGTTTTGGATTACTGAAGTGACCAAATGACGCCTTTCGGTTACAAGGAAGCCTTTTCTATGTTTCTGTATTTTATTTGTTAACTCGTCAGCCATAGCATCACAGGCAGGATGCATATCGTTACATTTGAGGTCAAATTGGCTGGGCCATAAGATTGGGAATGACTCCACTTTATATATGTTGTGAGAAAGGTTTTCAATTTCAATAAACTTTGCCAGTTAAACTGATTTTTACTTTGGGGCTCAAGTTTGATAGAGAGACTATGCATTTCATTTTATATGGTGTTGACCACACCGTAAGATGTCACAGCCTTTTGATCACATGGTTTCATTGCCCTCTTTCTGCAGCTCAAGTAAGTTCCATTCCTATTGTTGATGATAATGATGCATTGCTAGATATATATTGTCGGAGGTGAGTTGTTTCTTTCAACATGATATGTAATCAGGTTGAAAGTGGCTTTTCTTCTTGTAATTTAAGGATTTATTTTTTTTGGCAGTGATATAACGGCTATTGCTAAAGACAAAGTTTATACACATATAAATCTCAATGAAATGACTGTTCATCAGGTAGCTTGCTTCCATCTCTACATTTCCTTGTATTGCATAGAGAACTGCTCAATACTCATTAATTTGACGTTCTAAAGTGTTCTAAAGTTAACAATGAGATGATCAGAAGGCAACTTTCAACTTTTGAGCCTGTTTAGTCCTAGAGGAAAATCTGGAGGCAAGGTCATCCTTTATCATTTTAGCATGAAGTGGCTGCTGACAAGACTTTATCTAAATATTTTGTGAGCTAAGTAATAGTAACTTGACTCATTGGGATCATTTTGGGTGAGGAGTGGAGTGATTCTGTAGTGGGGTTTAAAATTTTTATCTTCTTGGTTGGCTTGAGGAAGTGGGCTGGGATTGGGGGGTGATAGTCTACTGATTTTGATCGAGCACTTTTTAATTCTTTATCTTAGTTAAGTATTGCAAGTATCATTGTGTGAATTTACTGATCTCGGTAAGGGGCCCCTTCTGTTGATGGATATCAATCATTTGGCTAGGCATTGCGATTGGGGCAAAACTCCTTTCCATCACATGACCTGAAAAGTCAAAGATGTCAGATGTGTTTGAGGTCTGATGCATTACATGAAGTAATGGAGCGATTGGCTGAACCAGGTAACTATTAAAGTTCTTTCATGCACATTGCAAGAACTAATATATCATTGCATTTATAAGAATGATTCTCCAGTTATGATTTGTGCCTGATTTAGGTTGATTAGGAAGAATGATTCTTGTGATTATTGCATTAGACAAGACAATTTATTGGACTAAATTTTTGTCTGTCTAAAGTGTCGGATAAAATCAATCCATCATTGTTCTTTTGCCGGCAGTTAAACCCATCAAAGCACAAGTTGGTGGACTTTGTTTCCAAACCAATAGGGTAGTTGCCTTGGCTTGTTGCCCTGGCCCCTTCGTCTGTAGGCTTAGATTCATAACTTTCCCGAATTTCCTTGGTATGCATCATATCAGAGACGGATTCTATAACTCATATTGCTTTCAGGTGTTAGACGGCTTATCATCGTGGAGGCTGGCAGTAGACGTGTTGAAGGCATTATTACGCTCAGCGACATGTTGAAATATCTTCTTGGTTAATCAAAAACAATCACACAATTCTTAACTAGAAAAAGGATCGCCACGGTCGGTGCGAAACTCCCCTTTGTATTCAGTTGCCTTACCACTGCCCAGTTGTGTCATAGTGATCTGATTGCCCATTTCTTCTTTCCATATGGTCAGTTTGAGCCTATGTTTTGACCATTGCATTGGCTTTTCTGACTTCATTGCTTGTTTTAGAAATGTTGGGCTAAAAGAGAGAGAGCCTCGCAATTTTTAGAGTTTTAAGTTTTTCTCACAAATTCCTGCATGTGCTCTTGTCTGCATCATCATGGAATATGTTGAACAAACTCCTGAATGTGGGGAACATGAGACCAGCAATAGTTCTGTGCTCTCCTATAATGTAAGAAAAGATATGATGATTAGTTCTCTCCTGTACTTCCATGAACCAATGACTGGTATGTTGGAAATGCCATGTGGTTGAAAAGGTGCAATTGGCAACTACACGTTTGTGCTTTTTGGACAAAGCCAGCTTCTGTAAGATCAATGGCATTACTGTATGCAACAAGCAAACCAATGTTTTTGTTGTACTATAGAGTTAACTTACTATTAACTTCATTTCTTACAATTAGGGTTGACAATCAGCATGGTCAAACCCTAAAACGACTGTAAATCTGATCGCGTTTTGAGTGCCCGGCTTAGCTTGAATTAGAGAGGGCGACCATATAAAAGAGTCAAATCAATAATTTTGTTTGATGGTTACATCATGCTAATTCTTAATTATACATTTTATTCAATAAATAAAATTATTATAAATAATTAATTTGTGGTAATAAATATGGAAATTCTCTATAAATCTTTGAAATTATCATAAATTTCTTTGTAATTTTTAAATTTTTAGAAAGATCTTTCTTAAGTTTCTATTAAAAAAAAGTGAAATAATATGTAACATGAACAGTATATTTAAACTAATTAAATGTTGTTTGAGACAACTTTTAAATTTAATTTGAAATAATTAAATTAATTAATAATTTATTATAATTACTTAAATTATTAATTTAAATAATATTTAATCGATTCCAATTGAGTTAAAAAATCGTATTAGGTCATTATATTACGAATATTTGATTATTTCACACGTATTATTTATATCATGTGTATTTTCTTACTATATTTGAATAAAATCTATAAAAAGGAAATTTTAAAATTTTTTAAAACTATAATTTTTAAAAATTAAGAGATTTTTCTAAAATTAATAAATAAATAATTTATGGTAATAAATATGGAAATTCTCTATTACTTAACATTTTTAGAAAGATCTTTCTTAAGTTTCTATTTAAAAAATGAAATAGTATGTAACAATATATTTAAAGTAACTAAATGTTGTTTAGCTCAACTTTTAAATTTAATTTGAAACAATTAAATTAATTAATAATTTATTATAATTATTTTAAATTATTAATATAAATCATATTTAATCGATTCAAATTGAGTTTAAGAATCATATTAGGTCACTATATCACTAATATTTGATTATTTCACATGTATTATTTATTTATTAAGTTATTTTTTCTGTGTCCGGTATCATTATTTTGTATGTCATATCTACATGTGGATTTATTGGGAACAACTCCTCTATTATGTAGAAGAAAGAAGCGTACTATATGACCTCCCCAAATTTCGCTCTATTGCGAGATTTCAGACTGGGTGCGACGACGACATATATTATTTATATCATGTGTATTTTCTTATTATAGTTAAATAAAATCTTTAAAAAGGGTTTTTGAAAATTTTTTAAAACTATAATTTTTAAAAATTAAGAGATTTTAAAAAAATAAAATAAACTAATAGATAATTTGGTAGAAAATGTTAAAATTTTTATAAAGATATATTAATTTTAATAATTTAAGTGTTCATAGTCATAAGTTTGAAAGTTTTAGACAATTGGATTTTAAGACTCATTTGAGTCATAAATCAAAATTATTATTTTACTAAAAAATATTATTTAATAGTCTCATGAAAGGGAATAGAAAAATAAAAATGTTTTGTAGAGTTGATTTGTTAACACCAACAACAAATAACGTCCCTATCAAAAGTTCCTGTCCTTTCCTTGTAGAGAGAGAAGAGAACTAAAGGAAAAAAAGAAGAAAAAGAAAGAATTTTTTAAATAGGTTTTTTCAACTGGAAAAAAACAATTTTTTTTTAGATTCGATCGTATCGCCAATCTCTCTATCGATCTTAACCCCTCGCTATTTGTTTATTCAATTTTGTTGTTCTATTTTACAACCCTAATTATTTTGTAGTTTGATCATTAGTTTAGCTTTTTGATTTCTCTCCGTCTAGGGTTTTGATTGATATTCTGCTTTTTTCCCCAATTTCCTCACAACCCATTTCGTAATTGATTTGGGAAAATCAATATCAATTGTAAAGGTTCAATCTTTGACAGCTCTTTTCTGCTCTAGGTTTTATTTCTACTTGTAATGCATGTTAGGTGTGTGTAATTTTAGGGTGGTAGCTAATTTAGGAAATTGAAGGTCAGAAATTGGAAAAAGTTGGTGGCTTGGGAGGTAATTCTTTTGAGGGTTTGAGTGGCGGAGGAAGTGGGGTGTTGTAGTTTGGTTAGGGCATGGATTCGACGATAGACGGTGGTGGTGGAGGAGTTGCCGGCACGGTGTTAACGCGGTTTGTTTGGCCTCACGGTGGACGAAATGTGTTTCTTTGTGGTTCTTTCAACAGGTTTTTTGGTTTTCATGTTGGGTCTGTATACAAATTTAATCATTTGTTTGATTGATGATTGATGGGTTGTTTCTTTCTTTTTTCTCATTTATGTGTTGTGAAGATGGTCTGAGCTTGTCCCTATGTCTCCAGTTGAAGGTTGTCCCAGAGTATTTCAGGCCATTCGGTGGATAACTCCTGGTTATCACGAGGTACGTTGGATTCACTGAGATTATGCTGTTTGCAGTAATCATCTGCGTAACTTGATAAGTTATGAACCTTAAATTTATGAATTGCCAAATAGTATTTCTCCATTAGAAATAGTTCCTTGGCCCCAAATCAGTAACACATCTCACCATTGTGTTGAAAAGAAAAAGAATAGAATTGATATGTACAAATGACTTGGAACATAAATCAGGGAGAATAATTTGATTTTTCCTTTAACTGTCTTAGATATATGGTCTAATGGTAAGATTTTCTGCTGAGGTGTTAGTAACATTTAGCTAGATAAACAAATTTAGCTCATTTTATCCCACTGATATCAATTTCCTAATATTTGACCTTGTTGGTGGAATTTGTCAAGCAGTACAAATTTCTGGTAGATGGAGAATGGCGGTATGATGAACAACAGCTTTGTGCACCCAGCGAATATGGTGTAGTTAACACTGTCAATTTTGGTATGGAAGCCAATTACAATCCAATGAGATATCCTGAAATGCCTATGGAATTGGACAATGAGGCTGTCAGACGTATGGTGAGATCCATTTTCACCTTGGTATTTGTCATCACCATTACTGGGACTGATTCTGTCCCTACACATTTAGATTTCAACACCAGATTTCCTATTTGGAAAATTAGCATTTTCCCGGCAATCTAAGTCAAGCAGAGATTTAGGCTGTTGATTTCCCTATTTGTAGAAAACTGCATCTTCTATGTAGACTCGAACTTCAAAAAATAGACTAGGTTATTGGTTTTATTTTGACAGTACTTCTACTTTGTTTTACCTCGATTTAAATTGCATTTCACATGTTTAATTCACGTTTGCTCCTTCCATTCTATCATACACTCCTACTTAAGAATATCTGCATTCCGAGTGATATAACTCAGAGAAGTAATTTAGGCTATTGATTACCCTATTTGTAGAAAATTCCGCATCTGCTGTGTACATGCAAACTTCTAAAAATGCATTAGGTTATTGGTTTACTTTGATAGTACTTCGACCTTGTTCTTGGTTTTAAACTGCATCTCACATGTTTAATTGAAGTTTGCTCCTTTTGTTTTATCTTACTAATGGTACTCTGTTGTGATTTATGCAGCAGGCCTCTGCATCAGATGGTACATTTACTGGGGTGATACCAACCGTACCGGAATCTGATTTACAGGTGTCACGTCATCAAATTTCGGTGTTTCTGTCTACACATACTGCTTATGAGTTACTTCCAAAGTCAGGCAAGGTTTGAATCTTTTACCACTTGCCTTCATCATGATATTCATTTATTTTTAGCTACGCCTCAAGTTACTTGCTTACTTTACTAATTTAGTATATTTAGCTTACAGGTAGTAGCTCTGGATGTTGATACACCAGTAAAGCAAGCATTTCATATTTTGTATGAGCAGGTCTGTTTTTTAACTAAATTTTTCTTCTTATTGGAATGTGATATTTTTTTTGACATTTCTCATTTTATGTTCAGAATTTTTTTGTTGATAGTTGGTTACAGTATTTTGCTAAAAACTCCTGCCTGAAAATAGGGAAGTGGTTTTGTGTTTTTTTACTGGATATTGGTATCCTAATTTGGTTGTTAAGAGTAAACCATGATCAGAGAGTGACTTCTTACTAAATTTATTTACTTGATATCTTTCGATTGTGAATTGGGTTTTAAAATATATATATATCTTTATATATGTAAGCATGAATTTTTTTTTGAAGTTTTATTGACAGATGCAGCTTAGTGCTAGTTTGTATTAACAGCTGTGCGTCATGCTTCTTGGGGCCTTTTTGGCTTGCATGGTCCCACCAAATTGTTCCTCTTTATGCTCCTTATATTGGTGATTGATTATTACATGCTCCAGATTGGGCTCTGAAACTTGAGCTCTTTTACTTAAATGTCCATTTAGCTTTGCATACCAATTATCTTTCCTTTGTTGGTGATGTTATGCATGCAAAGTTTTTACTGTTAGGGAACTTGGATATTCATCTCTCCTTAGTTGAGCTACTATTTCAGGGAATCCCTATGGCTCCGCTTTGGGATGCCACCAAGGGCCAGTTTGTGGGAATGCTTAGTGCATTGGATTTCATATTAATTTTGAGAGAGGTAAGTTTTTATATCTCTTTAACTAGTGAGCCAGATGCAAATTATTTTCAATTTCTATTTCTGACTTTTAGAAGCACTCATGATTGATGGGATTGTGCTGATGTATCATATTTTGAACTTACCAGCTTGGAAATCATGGGTCAAATTTGACAGAAGAAGAACTCGACACCCACACTATATCTGCTTGGAAGGAGGGAAAAGCATATCTGAATAGACAAATTGATGGAAATAGTAGGGCATTTTCTAGACCTCTCATTCATGTGAGTAATTAACTTGTTTGTAGAATGCAAGGAATCCTTTTTAATTTCCAGAATACTCTACTTCATGGATTTTATAAATCAGTATTTTAATACCTATCTAATATAAGTTCACGGTATAAAGAGTGTGATGTGTGCTTTCAATTTTCTACTGATCTATGTACTTGCTGATTGTGCAGGCTGGGCCATTTGACAAGTTAAAAGAGGTTGCTTTGAGAATATTACAAAACGAGGTGGCCACAATTCCCATAATATATTCATCTTTTGAAGATGGTTCATTTCCCCAGCTACTCCATCTTGCTTCACTTTCTGGAATACTAAAATGTAAGCTTCTTGGCTTGCTTGCTAAGTAGTTGCAATTGGTATATCCACTAATGAATGTATGTTAATTTTCAGGTATTTGCAGGTACTTCAAACATTGTACTGGCACCTTACCTATCCTTCAATTGCCAATTTGTGCAATTTCAGTGGGCACATGGGTTCCAAAGATTGGAGAGTCCAATAGACGTCCCTTAACTGTGTTGAGACCAAGTGCTTCTCTGAGTTCAGCTTTGAGCCTATTAATTCAAGGTATGCTTTCTCGTGGATTCCAGGCAGATTAGGTAAATTCATTCCGAAGGGACGTGTGGATTGAATATTCTTAGACTGAATTGCTTTGAGCTGCAAGAATTTGCAATATTAAATCCTGTTTACAGATTTCTAGTATAAGTACCATATTTTTTTGGTATTGACACAAAAATTAATAAGAGCTGATACAAACAAAATTGATAGATTAGTTTGGTTCATTTGCAATTGCTCCTGTAGCAGCATTTCTGAAATGACACAAGAACAGTAGTATGTGATACTTTCCTGTCTTTGCATTTGTGCAAGATTGGGTATACAGGCTATAATTAGTTGCTTCAGGTCTTTCCTCATTAATTGGCTAGTTATCAGCTGTGATCCTGGTTTTTTTCCTTTTCCTTTTTCTTTCTTTCTGTTGGCATTGAGGTGTCATCAGCATTAGGGAGGAAGCAAGTCCATAGCTATGTCCTTTCTATGATAGAGAACATAGAGGAAGAGTGTGCTAAGGAAATTTATTGTTAAATTGCTATTGAAGAAATGTTCTATCATGAATGCTTCATGGGTTTGTGTTGGATGATGGGGAAGAAGATGATGCTGGAGATGTTTCCTTAGGTTTTCCCCTTTTCCTTTGACAGAAATTCCAGAAAAAAAAAAAAGAAAGGTGTAGTAATATGGGGAAAAGGGTGTAAAAGGAACCCACTGAATGGATGCGCTGGGATTTATGTCAGAAAGACCTAAAAATATATTTCCTCTAGTTGCAGGCACAGTTATTGAATTAGCATAACTAGTCGAAAGCTGATTCGTTTTTGTTGTCCATTGGCTGAGCTATGCTGTTGAGATTGATTCCTCACAGATCTTATTTACATTGTGGCTAAGGCTTTAAATTCAAAGAAATTTTACTTACAGAAGTTATGGTTGCTTGATGAATATGATGGATGATAGATAAGACTTGATTCATCACTTCATTTGGTCTTGATCACACAGTAAGATGTCTCAGCCATCAGTTAATGTGCTTTTAACCCCCTCTGTCTTTGCAGCTCAAGTAAGTTGCATCCCAATTGTTGATGATAATGATTCATTGCTAGATATATATTGTCGTAGGTAAGTTTTCATGCTTAATATGATTTCTCCGTTCAGTAGTGAGTTCAGCAACTCCTTGTGTTTTGACGTTTGGTTTGTTTGAGCAGTGATATAACAGCACTTGCTAAGGACAGAGTTTATACGCATATAAATCTCAATGAAATGACTGTTCATCAGGTAGTTTTTCCTTTTTTTTTTTTGAACATTTCCTTGCAGTGCTTGCTTGGGAGCAAACTACATGTTAATTTGCATTTGAAAGTGAAGAAGAGAGACAAAAAGTAATTTCCAAATGCAGACCTGCTTTGTCCTAGGAGTGAGACTTGGGAAGCATTAGATATAAAGTATATTGGATAAGCTATAAACAGGATATAAATTGAAGTTTTTATCTGGTTAAAAGGTGATCCTGGAATATACATCTCTTCTCAAATACTGACGAGTTCTTAAGTGCAACATTCTTGAGATATTACATATGCTAAGAAATTGCCACACATCTCCTTTTCTCTTTTGATTGATGGTATCAAACAATAAACTTCCAGAGTCTTGGACATTTGAGAAACCTCACTCGCAATCTGTTTACCGATTAGCATATTGGCACTTGATATAAAATACTTAGTTGTGGGCATCAAGCAGTTAATCTTGTAGTCCTTTGTTAATTTCTGTAGGGTTGGTTGTTTATTAAGTTGGTGGAAAGATGATGTTTGGGTTCTATTAATACTGTTTTGGCCATTTAATAAGTGATTATTGCTGTGATGCTGTGAAGGTATAGTATATCTAGAAAAGAGATACACTTTTGGTTGCAGTGGCAGTCAAAAGTTGGGACAGAATGCTTCAGCCCTGGGTTTAACTTTTCTTTTCCTTTTATCGGGGGTACGGGTGGGTGTTAGTTGAATTTGATCTGTATGAAAGCGGTGATGATAATAGAAAAAGTATGGTACTTTGTCAACTTTATTTTATGTTGATTATTTACAGTCTATATGATAGTAATTACTGGAAAACCTCTGGTATTGGTTCTACTGTTCTTGTTATTTGCTCCTCTATCTTGATATTTGTATTATTCCTTTGATTAGGCGTTGCACTTGGGACAAAACTCCTTTTCATCATATGAGCTGAGAAGTCAAAGGTGTCAAATGTGTTTGCGCTCTGATACGTTGCATAAAGTGATGGAACGATTGGCAGACCCAGGTAAAATTATATTCTTGTTTTAGTGTGTATCCCGAGATGATATGTGTGAATTTCCTTTTGTCTTTTGATTTTGACGACTTTGAAAAGAGCAAATTGTCATTGAACATTTGTTCTGTTCTACTTTTAACACTATGAATTGCAGTTTCTCTCTCTGTAGAATTTGGTTGGAATCACGCCTCATGAAGTTGTTAAGTTTTGATTTTGTGTTGAACTATTTATATCAAAACATTCCATGTTCAAAGTACAAGTAGTTGGACTTCGTCTCCAGCAGTAGATCTGCTTGGATCATTCGTCTTTGTAGCGTGGATTTTGCGACTTTGCTGAATTTGTATGATCTTTTGTGAAAATAAAGTCTATGTAACCCTATTGGTTTCAGGTGTTAGACGAATTTGTATGATCTTTTGTGAAAATAAAGTCTATGTAACCCTATTGGTTTCAGGTGTTAGACGGCTTATCGTTGTGGAGGCAGGCAGCAGACGAGTTGAAGGCATTATTACACTTGGTGACATTTTCAAGTTCCTGCTTGGTTAGTTAAAAGCAAGCAAAACTTCAACTAGAAATGGATTACGCAGTAGTGTTTGGACTTCCTGCACATTCTACTGCAGCACCTCTTGTCCTGTTGTTCCATACCGATCCCATTGCTCTCCTTGGTTGCTTGATCTGTGCCACTATGCGACCAACGGATTTGCCTGACTCCGTTGCCTCTTTTTAGAAATCTTAGGCTAAAAGAGAGAGTCCTGCAGTTTGAGAGTTGATTTTTGCACAGTTCCCACATTTGTTCTTCTCCTCCTCGTCGTTGTCGTGAACTATTTTGAGTTGCTGATGTAGATTTCATGTATGTGAGGAGCACGGGACTCGTAATAGTTCTGTGCTGCTATCATGGTGAAAAGACATAGGGAGGAGGAAATATTTAATGATTATTCTCTCATCTGTACTTTGATTAACCAATGATTTGTAAGATTAAAATCTGATGTGGTTAAAAAGTGCAATTGGCAATTACATTTTCATACTTCTGGGAAGATCAGCTTCTGTAAGGTCAATGGCTTTTCTGTCTGTAACAAGCTCTACAAGAACGTCTGGTTGAACTGCTATTTATGTGGTTGATGCTTTTCTTTTGAGCCTGTCATGAAATGACCAAACCAGCAAAAGGTCACTCTTTAGAATGTAACCTGTGTTAATTGGCTTGAAGTGATAGGACATCTGATCTTAAGCTAAGTCCATGATGTAGTGCAGCTTGAATCCGCTTTCTTTCTTGCATGTATGTAGACGAAGATGGATTTTCCATGCGTGCCTGTAAAGTTGCCAATTGCAGGGACTTCAGTAATCTCTCTTTTCACACAATCTCCAAGACAGTGGGAATTTATTTTTTTATAAAAATACTTCTATTTAATTTTAAAAAATATAATTTTAGATTTAAAAATAAAAATGAATATAAAGAATATGCATTATAAACGTGTACTAATTGAAATATTATTAATATGATAATTTAAATTATCTCTTAAATATAATCTAAATATTAATTTAATTAATTTGATATAAATTTAAGAATAGAATTTAATCATTAAGTAATATTTAATAGATATTATATATTATATATTTATTAATTAAAATAAAGTTTTTTAATTAAAAAAGCCCAAGCCATCTGCTCAAAGAGAAAATCTTTTTATATACTAAAGAAGGAAAAGGACGCTAAAGGCAAACCCAAGTCAAAAAAGGCAAGTAGAGGTTGGAGAGACAGGGAATGGAAGAACTAGATGAAGAAGAAAGACGAGCGCTCAGAGCAAGTAAATTCGCTCCTTTGCCTCCATCTTCTTCACGCTCTCAAGAACCCAGGTTTTTAATTCCCATTTTTTTATTTTTTTGTTATTTTCTGTTCTATTCATGTCTTTGTGTTTGGAAAACCTCCGGTAGTTTTGATTAATTGTACGAGAATGTGTGTATGATGGTTATTTGAAGGTTGGCTCACCCTGGTGGACCATTAAAGACCAACAAAGGAGCAGCTTTGGCTAAGTTTCTTGAGAGAAGACTTCAAGACCCCAATGGCTTAGCCTCCATTGATCCCCAACTGCTTGAATTGGCTGTCCAGAACGCCAAGAACGCAGTCTGTTCTTCTTCTGGTATCAATTCCCGTTTGCCCTTTTCATTGTTGGTTTTCATGGCTTGAATAAATGTTAGTATTTTCAAAGTAAGAACAAAAAGATCGAGTCTTTGGATTTGGAACGTTGAAATGGAATCGAGGATTTGATTTAATCAGAAGATTGGTTAAGTCTTCGTAGATGGTGGGGAAATTTGGGCAATTTGGACTACAAATGGAGTGTTTATGACTATAATTCCACATGCGGATCTGCGTGATTGAATCATTCATCTATTTCAATTTGAAGACGAACTGAGATTCATGTTGTGATCGAATGATTAGTCTCCTTCAGTTTGAACTCTAACTGAGATTCATGCTGGTTCACTTGTTTTTTTTTCCTGAAATGTTGTGCCTGATTTTCGATTTACCAGTAGCACAAAGGCTAACAATAAATGGAATCTTTGCAATGCCTTTGTGACACCTTTTCTATAACTTTTGGTAGTGTACTTGTCTTAATCCTTCACTAAACTTTGCTACGTCAAGTACTTCAGTGCTATCTTAAAGATGTAATCTACGTTTGAGGTTGCTCTATTATCATTGGCCCAGTTCTGTATCAAGCTTTGAATAGCCCTCTTAACATACTGTGATTAAACTTCGTAGTCGCTTCTGGAAGTAGCTATGCCTGCTGTGACAGATCCTGAATCAGTTGCATTATGATACAACTGACATTCATGAGCCTTTTTTTTTTTTGTTTATTGAGAATCTGCTTCGACCGCTAGGATCTTTTCCTGTTTTATTAAGCTACTTCTTTTAGATTTTCATGATCTTATCATAAGATTTCTAGATGCAGGAAGTTCACCATAATGATTGCAATGAGAAACTGTTATGTTAGCTGAATCTGATGATCCTGATTTCAATATAACAGGTGGAACTTCGAATTCTGGACGAGTTGTTCACCATGTGAATTCCTTTGGTGACTCTGAGGTAAACTGGCTTTGACAAATCGTGAATCGGTCTAGAGGAAGCTATCGATACACTTGCGTGATTAGGAAAAGTAAATTAATTTGCAGGAGTCATTAAAAGAAGAAAAGCTTGACATTTCTACACTGAAGAAACAGAAGAAAAAGAAGAAGAAGAAGAAGAAGAAGAAGAACAAAAAGGAAGAGAACCAAAAAGATAAGAAACAAAAGGTTTGCCCAAGTACTTCTTGTTGTATTCCCTTTTTCTGAGTTGCAACTTTTGACTGATGGAAAGTGTATGTGCTGCAGATAAGGGATGTTGCTGGTAATCTAAAGCCGAATCGACCCGAAAACAAGTTCAAATCACGATAATGCCAAATTCCTCGGCGTGTCATTGTGAATTAGGTGTTGTTAGGATCCTTTGTGACGCAAGATTAAGTGTACACTATGGTTCATGAAGTGGATTCAATTTTGGTTATAGCACAGTTGTTCTTCCGGGAACTCTGGAATTCTTAGTGTCACCTTTTAGGTTTTGTTTTGTTTGCCTTTTATAATCCATTGATGTCAAAGATCTTTTAACATCCCATTTGTTCATTATCCTCTGTATCAAGTATAAGGGCTAGAATTGTGAACCAGATTTGCATATATTTTTGAAACATTCAGTTGAAGTGAATTTGTTTGATCCCTTAAATCTTTCCAAACTTTATAATTACAACTATGATTTAAATTATGATTTGTAGCCTAAAATTATTATCGTGATTATATGTATCTTTAAGAATGACAATATGTCGGGTTAGATTAAGCTTGAGTCTGAAAATTTTATCTTCGGGTTGATTAGTTCATTATTTTTTAAAATTTTCAAAACGTATAATTTTATTTTAATTTTTAAGTTATTATTTTCGGGTCGAGTCCTATTTATATTAATTACAATTTTCATAATAATTGAAATTGTTATTACAATTTCATTCCTATTATTCATACCTATTCTAATAATTTATAATCTTAAATTTTTTAAGAATGTATACCACTTAAATAAAGATAATAATGTTACCTCAAGTTCAAGTCCTACATTTTTATAATTTAAAAATGGTTTGAATTCAAATAATTTAATTTTTAGTTAAATTCGAACGGGTCTTCCTATTTCTCACTTATTCTTTGCAGATGACCTCGTTCTTTTTGCTACAGCTAAGGATACGCAGACTTAGGTGATAGCCCGAACTTTGGAGTCCTTCTGTAGTGCTTCCGACCAGATTATTAGCACCGTCAAATCTCGGATCTTCTTTTCCAAAAATGTTCCCTGTGATACTGCGTGACGTCTGAGCCAAGGGCTTCAAGTTACCAGTACGACTAATCTTGGTAGGTATTTAGGAGTACCGCTTATCCATGAGAGGACTACCCATAACACCTACCAACACATCCTCGATGCGACTCAGACAAAACTTGCAGGCTGGTACATGAAGAGTCTATCGCTCGTGGGTAGGGTTACACTCACCTAGTCGGTGCTCTCCTCTCTGCCCATGTTTACTATGTAAACCGTGAGACTCCAGCGTCAATTGTGCGATGACCTGGAAAAAAACTATGCGAGATTTTATATGGGGGTCGCAGCCTGACCACCGTAGACCGCACCTGGTTAACTGGGACTTAGTGTGTCGACCTAAAGCCGAGGGAGGCTTAGGCATTCGCAGACTTCGAGCCACTAATGATGCGTTCCTGGCAAAATTGGATTGGGCACTGCTTACTAAGCCCAATGCTCTGTGGGTTCAGATTCTACCGCCCAAATATCGGTTTGATGATCGTACCATCCCCCATTCCCTTGCCAGGGCTGGGCCTTCGCTCACTTGGAAGGGGATATCTGCCTCCTAGCAATTTGTCTGTCAATGCCTTACCTGGAATTTGGGGAATGACAGACGTGTTTTATTTTGGCTAGACAGTTGGATGGTAGGCCAAGGGCCTCTCGTTCGCGTTACAACTTTTTCGGTCCCGGATAGCTTCCTTTCCGCTACAGTAGCGGACCTTACCCAATAAGGGGGTGGCTGGCGTTGGAATGAATTTCAACAGTTCCAGCCGTCTACAGTGTGTATGGAGCTGGCGACCTACTATCCTCGTGTTGAGGAAGGAGGGCCTGACAAGGCAATTTGGGCCTCGGCATCTCATGGGGAGTTCATAGTGGTGTCTGCTTATGAGCTAATAAACAGCCGCTCTACGGAAAACCAGCATAAATTTTTGGCGGTGATTTAGAAATTGGCAGGGTCACAACGGATTCGGTTGTTTCTATGGTTGGTCGCTCAATGCAGACTCCTGACCAACCAATAGCATGTGGCCCGCTATATTGCCCTAGATAGTCGTTGCCACTTTTGCGGGCACGAAGAATCCCTTTTTCATGTCCTGCGCGACTGCTTGCTAGTGAACAACCTCTGGATACAATTCCACACTGCAGTGGTCGATACAACTTTTTTTCACCAGGACGTGGAAACATGGTATTGGTTGGTCACAAACCTCACGAGACACTCCCAAATCCAGCAGGCAGTGTGGTCCATCATCTTTGAAGTCACTTGTTGGTTCCTTTGAAAATGGCGAAATGGGAGCGTGTTCGAACCAAATTTTGAATGGTCGTCGGTGGGTCACAAAATCATTTTGGATTACGTTGGTTGGATAGCCCGTGCACGAGCTATGGAGCGTTGCGTATTTCCGTCTCAAGGCATTCCTGTTGGCTGTTTAGTGGGTTGGACCAAACCGACGGAGGGTTGGCTGAAAGTCAACACTGATGGTGCAATTAAACGCGAGACTGCTGCTGGGGGCTTGCAACAGTTTATCGGACGGGGCTCTCCCCTCTCAGCTAAATTTTGGGTGTCTTCTCAGGCATTACTTTAAATTGAGACCTAAGCTATCGACGCGTTATTGTCAAAACAGACTCTTACGAAGTTATTAATATTATTAATTTATACTTTTTTGTTTTGACCGAGGAAACCATTTTGATGCCAAGTATTCGGGCATTTTTTCATTGAGACTAGGAACTCCAACCCCAACATGTCGTCTGCGAAGGAAATCAATGTGCCAACAGTCTGGCGAGTCTTGCGGCCTTTCTCCAACCAGGCCTCCATATCCTTCGGGCTCCTCCCCAGGGCATCCATAAGCAGCTCCACAATGACGTCGCAGAGTTTTGTATTTCAAAGCTTTAAGTTAATTTTGGTTTTTTTCCCTGGTAAGAAAAAAAAAAGTAATATTCTTTAATTTGAATCCGACCGTGCTTTAATTAACTATAACCTAATTTATTCACTTTAAATCGTGTGAGACTCGTGTTGTCATTCCTAGATTTCAGGAACTTGATTTGCACGAACTTGGCCGACAAGCAAACTCATAACTGCCGAACATATTAATAACATATCCCAAATACCCAAAAAAACCGTTCGCCGACACTTGGACGCCGCTCGTTTGAGACTATATCACAGTTAACTCACTGCAAGGCAAAACCATAAAACCTAAAAAAAAAAGAAAAGGAAAAAGTGGTCTACGTGTGTCCAAACCAAACCTTGTCCAAGTCAAAGAAAAGAACAGTTCACCGTTACCGTTACCGTCACCGTCACCGTCACCGTCACTTTCCACTGGATCATCGGCATCTCCAGTGGCAGTGATTCCAATCGCCATCATCCCCGTCGTCCACTGGCGATTTCGGGTCACCCACCTAACTGTACATTATTAATAATGCTTTTAAGGACTTCTTACCTACTACCCCAAAGTCATATTCCCGGTTCAGATGCTGACACACAACTCGTCTCCACCGTCCGTTTCATCTGGCCCTTTCTCGACCGTTGATTCTCATGAATTTCCCTCCCAACGGAATCTTAACTGAATCAATCTTCACTTTATGTTTCTGTTTTTTTCTCTCTCTTTTTCTTTTCCTCCTTTTAGGACATGAAGTTTAACTCCTAAATTTTAACCGATTTGAGAACCCAATCACACTCGCATTTGATCACAACCAATCACGCGCTCCTACAAAAGTACTTTACGAAATTATAGTTTTTTAATAAGAAAAATTATAAATTATATTTAATTTTATAATATTTTTTAAAATGTAGTATTAAAATATTGCAACTTTTAATTTTTAATAAAAAATATTTTAGCATCAATTTTTCTATTAATATAAATTACCATTAATATAAATTATGTGATTGGTATTTTTGTAATGTAATTACTAGATATTGTATTTATTACGTATAAATTAATATACTTGTTAAATAATAAAATTTATAAATAGCACAAATATAATATGTGGTAGCTATGTAGTAAAAATTAATTTAATGTGACTTGTCACAATATTAATATTTACAGAGAACAAAATATTAAACTATTTTGTTAAAAATTAAAAAATTAGACATTTTAATATTACCTTTTAAATTTCGTATTAATATTATAAAATTAAATAAAATTTTAAATTAAGTATTAAATTTAATATAAATAATATTGATAAACTCAAACATATCTTTACTTTTAATCAATCTCGCATTATAATTGTAACCTTCAAATTCTTAAGAGACTATTTGACTTCTTAAATTAAAATATTATTAAAAATCACTCAAGCAAATATAATAATAATTAGATTAGTTTGAATCACTTATAATTAAATTCTATTTCAATTTTTATAATTTAAACTAAATTTAATTATATTTAAACATTAAAATTTATTTATAATGTAATCTAATGAAATGTCGTTTGGGTAAAGAGTTTATAATGTAATATAGTGTAAATTTATTTATCATTTTACATTTCATCTTAAAATTTTCAAATCAAATGTCTTTTATTTTTACTGTTTAGAATATAATAAAATATTAATATGTAACTCTCCTATTTCGTTTTATTATAAAATCTTTTCATAAATTATAAAATAATATTTTATTTATTTCGATTCTATTATAGAACCCTAATTAATTAAAACACAGCCTGACGGCAAAAATACACTCGATGTACACGTGAACACGTTGCTCATCCGTTACGTGGGGATGGTGAGTACTTGGCGGATTTTGGGTTGGTCAGTTCAAAAAGCAAAGAGCACAGGTGAGTATCTTTATCTACTGTCAACCTCCTAACTTCCCAAGTAAAAAAATACACGCAATTACCAAAATTTGTCTGTAGTGCGAAAAACGTTACCGCTTTGAGAAAAGTAAAAGCCCTAATTTTGGCTGTAATTACCAACTCCATTATCTAGTCGTGTTGTAAACTTCTAATGAATTAAAATGAGGTGTTCATTTATTCACCTTTTTAATTAATTTCAATTTTAATTTTTAGAAAATTATTTTAATTAATGCTAAATGTTAATTAATATTTAACATTAAAAGATATCATTTTATTCAAATCATAAATTAAAATTTGAAAAAATGGACTAAATTATCATTCTTTTAAAAAATATAAGAATCATCATTTTATTATATCAATTAATATCACTTTATTATAATAAATATTAATTTCTAATTACTTAAATAAAATAAAATATTGAATAGTACAAATATAAATATAAATTATTGAAAAAAAGATGTTCACACTTTTTTTTAAAATTAAATTATAAATTGATAAGAAAGAAAAGGACAGTTAACATATAATTAAGATGACTTTGTATTATATCCAGAAATTTTCAATGAATTACTACATTTAAAATAATATTTATTCCATTTTCAAGTGGATTGATTAATATTTTAAAATATAAAATTTCTTCTGGTTCCTTTTGTAATGTCACATCCACATGAGTCACCGCCTTCTCTTTCACTTCACTCCATGTACTACTGAAATAAATACTTTTAATTACTTAAAATTCTTTAAAAATATATATTAAATAATACTTTGAGTACACAAAATATTATTTTTAAACATTATTTCGATAAAATATTTTTTAAAATTAAATAAAAATCATATTATCTCTTTTTAAATATAATTATATTAAATAAAATAACATTATTATAAATATAATTAATTAATAATATTTATATTATTAATTTGATGTAAACTAAGGGGCTGTTTGTTTTTACTTCTGTTTTTTTGTTGTAGTTTTTAGTTTTCGTTTTCAGTTTTTTGTTTTTGTTTTTCTTTCAAATAAAAACAAAAACCTGTTTGGTTGTTAATATAAATGTAGTTATATTTTTATCTCTAATAATAATTACATATTAAATAAAACTTAAAGATAAATTATTTTTAATTAAATAAATTTATATAATCTCTTATATAATATGTATTAATAAAATTATGCTACTTTAATAAAATAAATAATTTAAAAATTAATATTTTATTTATAAGTTAATATTTATTT
>JAOSBM010000206.1:42996702-43008885 GCA_027568955.1 Erythroxylum tenue
AATTAAATTATTCATAAATTTTTATTAATAATTAAATAATTAAATAATCTATATTTAAATGATAGTAAATCAGATTATGGAAAAAAACAGAAACAAGAAACAAAAACCACTTTTTATGGTTTTCATAATTTTTGAAAATCGAAATAAACCAAAACTAAAAACAGAAACTAAAAACTCAAACAAACAAACTTTTTTACTGAATTTAAAAATAAAAACTAAAAACTAAAAACAAAAGTGAAAACAAACACCCCCAAATTAAATTAAGAATTGAAGTGGGAAGAGGTACTAACTTGCCCGTACAGATACATCAAACCCTATGCCTATTTGGTCAGTTTTACTGTAATATCCCTACACAAAAGTAGGGCTTTATTCCATGCTCACTCCTCCTCGTACCACATTCCCAAAGAACCTGAGGGGCATCATCGTCATTCAAATGACTAAAAAGTTTTAAAGGACAGTTGTAGTAATGAATTAAGAGGGAAAAAAAGGGCACATTTAATACATAATGATTAATTTTTTTAAATAATATTATTTGAAAAAAGATAATTAAAAAAATCTAAATTTAATAAAAAAATAAAACTTAATTAAATCAAAACAAACCAACCGGACCGGACCGAGCCATTACATCAACCTTAGGGGGGTTGTTTGGCGCGTATATGAACCAGCGTAGAAGAGAAGAGCGAAAGATCAAAACTATCACTTCCCTTTGAAAAGCCAAAGCCAAAGCAAACAGTGTTATGTTATGTCTTTGTCTTACGAGTTGAAAAAATTAAAAAAAAACTAATAATAATAATAACAAATATGATATTTTATTTATTTATTTTATTTTCTTAGTTTTTCTCGATCGCTGTTACTTTCGTTCTCGCTTGTCGCTTCGTTTATCTCTCTCTACAAAGGCATACACAGACAGATAGAGGTATCCAGCTGATCGGAGAAGGAGACTCCGGTTCGGTTCGGAGAATTTCGGGATGGACCGGTACAGTCGGATCCAGGAGGGGTCGCAGTCCGATCCGTCACCGGAATGGACGGCTCCGGTGCCGGGAACGGGGCTCGAAGGCGAGTTTCGTTTATTTAACCTACATTTTGCGAGTTATGTTCTTGTTTAAAGGTTCGTTGAATGTGGGTGTAGAGTGGGTGATATGATCTTTTTATGTTTGTTTTGGTGTGAATGTAGAGCGTGGTTGGCACTCGGGTGAAGGGGAATCCGGGTACCCAGAACGACCCGACGAGGCCGATTGTCTCTACTACTTGAGGACCGGGTATTGTGGGTACGGGTCAAGGTGTCGGTTCAATCATCCACCTGACCGCAGCGCGGTAATTTTGTTTGGTTTCACTCCAGTTTGTGGGTTTTAGAGGTTTATTGGTTCTAATTGTTGTGATCTTGTGGTTTTTTTGATGGAGTTTGGATGATTGAATTTTGAAGTTCGTGTGGAATGGTTTTATTTAGTACGTAGGTGTTAGTTTAGTAAGGTGTTAGTGTAGTAAGATCTGCGCGTGTGTGTGTTTGTGTTATGTGTTCGGTATAATTGTGCTTATTGCTTAATTCCGAATGATGATGATGATCAGGTGATGGGAGCAACAGCAGCTGGAGAAGAGTATCCAGAGCGTGTTGGCCAGCCTGTTTGCCAGGTTAATCCATTTGATACTTTTGAGACTTACGCAAGTTGTTAATGAAAATGCTTGATTGATACCTGAACAATGTGCAGGTCAGCTTTTGGTTATGGTTGATGTTTCTGGAATTTTACTGATTGCAGCTATGCTGTTTCTGGCTTGATTTTGCAGTATTATATGAGAACAAGAACATGTAAATTTGGTGCTTCCTGCAAGTACCACCACCCGAAGCTGGGAGTTGGTTCTGCTAGTCCCATTGCATTAAATTATTATGGATACCCATTACGTCCGGTACTTGTGTATTTTTTCTTATCACTGACATTCTGTTTCTTGTAATTTCTTTCTCACATTTGCTACATGTTTTTGAATCTGAAACATTGGATGTTTACTTGTTCACAGGGTGAAAAGGAGTGTACATACTATATAAAAACAGGACACTGTAAGTTTGGTGCGACATGTAAATTTCATCATCCACAACCAACTAATGTTCCAGTTCCACTACAATCATTGGCTCCACAAGTTGCAAATGCACCCGCTCCTTTACCAGGACCTCCATTGTACCCAGCGATGCAGTCTCCATCTGGTCCCTCGTCTCAGCAGTATGGTGTAGTAGTTGCAAGGTCACCTTTGATGCATGGCTATGTGCAGGGACCTTATGGTCCTATGCTGCTTTCTCCTGGTGTAGTTCCCTATCCAAGTTGGAGTCCTTACACGGTAATTCAGTGAAACCTTCCTTTATTTTTCAGAAGGTTTGTGGCATTCTCCCTAGATATTTTCATTTGAACTGTGATTCTTGTGCAGACACCTGTAAGTCCGGGAGCTTCTCCTAATACTCAGCCTGTGGTAGGTTCGAATTCTGTCTATACACAACTATCTCCTTCAGCACCTGCCTACACAGGAACTTATCAGCCAACACCTACTTCAGTTGGTCCTGCAAGCAGTAGCCAAAAGGAACACTCATTTCCAGAGAGACCTGGCCAACCGGAATGCCAGTATTACATGAAAACTGGTGATTGTAGATTTGGATCCTCTTGTAAATATCACCATCCGCCAGAATTCATTACACCAAAAACGAATGTTATCCTTAGTCCTATGGGTCTTCCTTTACGTCCAGTAAGCATATTCTGAATCCTTTGTGTTGTGATGCTTTCAGTGTTTTAATTTCACTCAGGTATCGTGTGAGTCAAAAAATGATCAAATAATCTCTGATGGCTTATTAAGTATCATCTAATGCATGAAGTTTATTGCTGTTTTCTTATTGGCATTGTTTAAGCATCTATCTCTCCAAAGGTGTTGATGGGTAGTAAGCTGTTGCATGTTTGTTGAAGCTTAAATCTTCTTAACAATTTGAAAAACATTTGGGAGGAAGTGACCTGGTACTTGCTTTTAATATGCGGATGCTCTCATGTAAATGTTCTCTCATGCCAAATCTTTTTAATTATTATGTGTGAAAATTCTTTATTGCGTTCCATTCTGGCTGTGCAATGCTCAGATTTCTGACATTACAACACTGAATGCTCTTTCACTATTTTCTGCACATTCCATCGATCTTGCCTTTTTCAAACAATTTATTTGGTTGCAGCATTTCAATTTTACAGAATGGAGAGTATACACATTATCAATTTGAACTAATAAATATTACTCTTTTAATACAATAGACAAAATATGTGAGCAGTTCTTACAGTATTCAATACCTGGGAGGGTTTTCATTCTTTCCATTTTCTTGCTTCCTAGGTTCCTTGATTTGATTGTTCTCTTTTGATATTTGGTGGTTGCTTTTCTTGGGAGGGAAAGGTAGTGATTGCAGTTTAACACAACTACATGCCATGTTTCCTTCATTCAATTTTTTAATCCCTAAAGTTCATGCATATTCCATAATTGAATTTCAAACAATAGTTTAAGTTGGTCTCTTGTGATTTTCCTGACAGTTTCCCAGTAATTAAACTTTGTGGAACATCTGGTTGAGCTAATATATATCTCTTATTCCAACCTTATAGAAGGCTATAACTTGTGGGTTCTAAATTCTATTTTGGACATAGGCATGCTTGCCTGAACTTATATTATAATTAGAGTTCTTGAAACTGGTACTATTTTAATAATTTCATCTCTGGAATATTTTGAAATAATAAGAGGAAGATAGAAGAGAAAATTAACTCTCATATATTTTTGTCATTTACAACAGTCCTATATTTACAAGAATTCTGGAAAAGGAAAATAGAATATACAGGAATAATCTCTATAAATTAGGTACTTTTCAAGGAAATCCCACAAAACTAGGAATACACCAAAACTTAACCCGCAAGATTAGGAAATATAAAATTGCCAACAGTCTCCCTCAAGTTGGTGTATAGATATCTTGCATGCCCATCTTGCAAACCGAGACAGGAAATTGTCTTACTGCCAAGTCCCTTAGTGAAAATATCAGCCAATTGATTTTCTGAAGATACATGAGAAATGTTCAGAGTTCCACAGCTTATCTTTTTCTTGATGAAATTTTGATCAATTTCAAATATGTTTTGTCCTGTCATGTAGAATTTGATTGTGAGCAATGCTAATGACAGCCTTGTTATCACAGTATAAGGAAAAAAAATTTCCATCCAACAACGATAGTTCATACATTAATTTCTGAAGCCATAACACCTCACACACACCATGGTCCGTTACTCTATATTCAAGTTCTGCACTTGATCTTGCTACAACAGCTTGTTTTTACTCCTTCAAGTAACTAAATTACCACCTATAAATGTGCAATAGCTAGAAGTAGACCTTCTATCAGGACATCCTACCTAATCCGCGTTTGTGAATTCTTAAATTTTTAGGTGGCCATGTTTAGAGAAGAGTAACCCTTTTTCTAGTGCAGATTTTAAGTTCCTTAAAATACAAAGTACAACATCTACACTCCAAGAGGATCATACATACACTGACTCACCACATTTACAGCATATGCTATATCAGGTTTGGTGTGGGAGAGATAAATCAACTAGTCGTTAATATCTACCAATGTCAACAAATTTACCAGCTCCTCGTAATTTATGATTAGCTTCAATAGGAGAATCTACTGGTTTGCAACCTAGCATGATAGTTTCTTCGAGAAGATCTGAAACATATTTCCTCTAGGAGTTAAATTTTCCTTTATCAGATCAGGCAACTTCAATTTCAAGGAAATAGTGCAGCTTGCCCAAGTCTTTAATCTCAAATTCTTGAGCTAGATATCTTTTCAACTGAATCATTTCGTCCATATTACTCCCGTTAGTATTATATCATCAACATAGACAATAAGTATTGTGATCTTACCAGTGCAGTCTTTGATAAATAAGGTATGATCAGCATTGCTTTGATGATACCAAAAGCGACTCATGGCTTTCCTGACCCTATCAAACCATGCCCTAAGAGACTGATTTAAGTCATATAGTGCCTTTTTCAATTGACAAGCCTTTCCTTCAGTTTTCCTTGCGTTAAATCCAGGGGCAAATTTCCATATAGACTTCTTGTAACTCCCCATGCAAAAATGCATTTTTGACATCAAGCTGTTGTAAATCCCAGCCAAGATTAGCTGCACAAGACACAAGAATTCTAATTGTGTTCATCTTTGTCTGTGTAGTCACTGTTTATTCATATTCAACACCGTAGGTTTAGGTGAACCCCTTTGCAACGAATTGTGCCTTAAATCTATCATCAGTTCCATTGGACATCCATTTGCAACATACTGGTCTCTTTCCCGATGGAAGAGTAACAAGTGCCCACATTTTGTTTTTTGTCAAAGCTTACATTTAATCAACCATGGCATCATTCCATTTAGGTTCCCTAAGACCTTTCTGCCAATCCTATGTTATAGAAACAGATGACAACAACAATACAAAGGCTCTATAGGAAGGAGAAGTGAATATATGAAACAAAGTTAAATATAGGAAGTGTGAACACCTTTTCTAACAGCAATATGGACATCAAGATCATCAGTAACAGAATTAGAGTTAGAAGGCTTAAGAGATGAAGGAGACTCACTGGATGATTCCACATGAGCTGAATTCAGAGTAGACGTTTGACTTGGTAGAACATGCTCAATAGCTTTATCTACATGTTTTCTTCAACTATATGGTTTCAAATCTGACTAATCAAGCATTCCATCTTTAGGTGTTTCACTCCCACTACTAATGATTGGATTAAAAATCTGCATAGCACACTATGATTTGGTGACTCCTCTTCTTCCTTTTTCTTCCCCTGAAGAGGGGATTGGGATGGTGAAAAATAGGGCTCTAATTCCCTAAAGGTGACATATATACTCTCAAAATTTTTTTGAGTTGGTGGATGATAACATTGTAACCTTTTCGAGTTGCACAGTACCCAACAAACAAACATTTAAGAGCACGAGGATCTAATTTGCTTGCATTTTTTGTGTGGACAAAACATACATATTCAAAAACTTTAGGAGGTACAGTGTAAGAATTTGTACCTTCCAACATTTCCAAAGGAGTTTTAAAGCCTTCTGGCATTCTATTAATAAGATATGCAGCGGAAAGTACTGCATTACCCTGGTATACTTTTGGGAATTCATAGTGCACATGAGGACTATGCCACTTCTAATAAGTGTCTATTCTTTCTTTCATAAACTCCATTTTGGGCACTCGTATTAACACAACTAGTCGAGTGCAGTATTCCATATGAATCAAGATAGTCACGACCAGTACCTTCCATGTACTCTGCCATTATCAGTCCTCAAAATCTCAACCTTAGCATCAAATTATGTGCAAATCATTTTATGGAAAGATATAAAACAAGAAAATACCTCATTCTTAACTCACAACAAGTAAACTCATGTCATCATAGTACAACAGATTATAAAGGTGACCAGCTATCTACAACTAGACAAGGAAACTGTTTGAATAGGACCCCATACATCAGAGTGAATATTCATAAAAGGAACAGAACTCTTATTATTAATTAAAGGATAAGAATGTCTTGTGTGATTGGCAAATTCACACGCATTAAAAAACAGTAAATCTAAATTGCACTATTTAAACAACTTTGGATATAAATTTTCTAAAACATTCATAGAATGGGTGTCCTAATCTCCTATGTATCTGAATTGACTGTTGGTTAGCAAACGTTGAATCTCCTATCATGGCTGGAGTCTTAGAAGATAGCAATGAGTGACTACTCCTATCTAGCACATACAAACCATCTTGCAGTCTACCATAGCCAATCGCTTCCCTATGCTCATTTCCTGAAATGCATGATAAGCAGGATAGAATTCTGCTTTACAATTCAGTTCATTGGTAAGGGAACTAACAGATAACAGATTATTAGGAAAATTAGAGACATGAAGAACTGATGATAGTTTAATGGAAGGAGTACAATTAACAGAACCTGTGTCCAGATATTGGAGATAAAGAACCTTTTGCATTACAGATTTTATCTTTGCCTGAACATGGAGTGTAATTCAAAAAATTATTGGAAGAGCCTGTCATTTGGTCTGATGTTCTAGAATGTATAGCCCATGGATTATTATGAGTTTCAGAATTAGGAAGAAAAGCAATACCTGATTTGGAAAATTAGAAGAAGCAACAGTTGAATGTGAGTCAAGCCGAGACAAAAGATGTCATAGAATTTGCACTTCTTCCTTCGAAAGACCACCAACAATTGTTGTTTCTTCAGATACAGATGCATCTATAGTCTCTGACATGTTTGCTTGTGGCCTAGTGGAACCTATTTGTTTACTTCCACATCCTCTTGTCGGTCGACCGTGAAGTTTCCAGAAACTCTGTTTAGATGCCTCGGTTTACCACAATAATCATATTTCAAGTGATCTTTATTTGATGGACCTGGTCATTTCCTTTCTCTGATTCACGAGTTTTGTTGGCAAGTAGCCTGCTTTTTCTATGGGATTTGTGTGTATCATGACATTCCTTCGGCTTTCTTCTGGTTGAATGTAAGAGTAAGCCTGTCTTACGGAAGGAAAAGGAACCTTACCCTGAACTTGTACCCGTTTCTGGTCATATTCCATATTCAGACCAGCATCATAGACCCGTTCCTTTTCTATCAACATCTGAAATTTAACTACATCATGCGGACATGCAGGCTGGAAATCTTGATAATAGTCTAATTCTTGCCATAGACCGCTTGCTTCAGCAAAATATCGTGCTATGGTCATATCTCCTTGTTTAGTCTCATGTCTTAATTTCGTATCTCATAGATCTAAGCATCATTACCCTCTTGAGAATAGGTCTGAGAAGCTGCACTTCAAATCTTTTGTGCATTGTTGAATAGCAAATAGCCTTAAGCAATCTGCGGTTGCATCTAGTTGAGTAACCATGACATGACAAGGGAGTTTTCTGATTCCCATTGAGTGAGTGTTGGATCACCAGTAGCTGGCTTTGGCTTATCTCCTATAACATATCCATGCAAACCCTGAGCTTGAATGAACAATAAACAAGACCTGGTCCAAGCAAGGTAATTGGTTCCATCTATCTTTAATGGACTGATTTGCAGAGAAGGATTTTCAGCTATAGATCCAAATTTGACTCCAGAATTTTTTTCTTCTGCCAACTTTTTCCAAGATGAACACTGTATTTATCAGTTGAGAGAAAAGGCAGCAAATTTATGCCCTACAGGAGGGAAAGGCTGCAGTCGGCTTTCAATATGAGAGTTAAAGTGACAGCGGTTTAGAGCATTAGCTCTGATACCACGTTGAAATAATAGGAGGAAGATAGGAGAGAAATAAAAGGCTCTCTCATATATTTTTGTGATTTACAGCAGTCCTATGTAAAGGAATTCTAGGAAAGGAAAATAGAATTTACAGGAATGGTCTCTCAAAATTAGGTCCTATACAAGGAATTCTAGGAAAGGAAAATAGAATTTACAGGAATGATCTCTCTAAATTAGGTCCTATACAAGGAAATCCCACTAAACTAGGAATACACTAAAACTTAACCCGCAAGATTAGGAATATACAGCTAACAGTACATGTTTTTCTTCATGTGTAATGTTTTAGTATGTAATCTGTGTGCTCTTTTATAGGCCATGTTCTTTTTTTCTCTTTACAGAAGACAGTTTTGCTTGATTAAGGTTTTGATGAATGATACAGTTTATAAAGCTATTCGACTTCTAATGTGCTATTAGTTGTCTCTTCTCCTTTTTCGGTGACTGCTTACTTTGTTGCCTGTTTGGCTGTTACCTTCTAACATTTTTCTATGCTTGATATGCTTTTCTTGCAGCTGCATTCTAGTTCTTTTAATGGTTTTTATGGTTGATGCATGAAACCTCTTGCATTTTATTCAAGAAAGGCTTTTGTTGTTTAGAAAATATCATTCAAACAGTTGATGGGAGATTTTGTAGTTTGTTAACGGTTTGTGCATTCAACAATATTATCATATCGCTTGTAGTTTTCAATTTATTGTTCACTTGGTAATTCATGACACTAGATTAATAAGTGTTCCCTTGTGTGAGATCCGTTTTCACCACAAAAGTAGAGTACAAGTTCTAATCTCAGCTGTCCTATTTAAGAGTTGAAATAACATTTTCGTTTCTTCGTTATGGAAGTCAGTTAAGGAACTCTTTCATATTCCAATTTTATCCGCTTTTAAGGGTTTCTTCTATGATGATTATTAAAATTTGAGATTTCAAGTAGATTGCCTTTGCAGTATGTGTATCAAACATGAAAATGTGTATAAAATCATCTAAATTTATTGTTATTTCATTGGGAAATGATGCCCTGTGTTTATGTTTTCTTATATTTTACTTCTGGCAAGTGTCATATGTATTTGTCGTCTTTATTAGCTGAAGAAGTAGCTATATTTTTCTTTTCCATCTTTTGCTTCAACTTTTCACTGATTTATCATAGGGATCTAATATTTTCCAATTAACGAGTTGGGAATTTTCATCTTTGAGATAGGGCCACAATGGAAGTCTGTCCTTATGATATGATTAAAGGCCTTTATTTGTAAATTAGCCGTCTTAGGTGTCAAAAATGTTTGTTCATATCACCTCAAGGAAATAGAAATAGGGATGCACTTCAACAATTTGACAGTTGGTATGTAATATATTATCTTTGTCCTATGGCTGAATCATATTTCTTCGGATCCTGTGCCCAAACGATTTTCTGATCTCTCTCAAGTGAATGTGTAGTAACTTGTGAACTTCTGAATTAAGGTAAGCTCTGCAACATGAGGTAGCAGATGAAACGGTTTTGACCCTCACCCTCTCTCTCTCTCTCTTCCCATAAAGCATATTCTTGTGGAGGTGTGAAAAATGCTTATTGAGAATTGTCAGTGTTTGGCATGCTCTTCTGCCTCTCTCTCTCTCTCTCTCTCTTCCTTTTAAGTTAATGTCTGTTTTGATTTCTTCATCTTAATCAGGACGCACCACCCTGCACGCATTATACACAACGTGGCCACTGCAAGTTTGGGCCTACATGCAAATTTGATCACCCAGTGGGAGGAACTCTCAGTTACAGTCCATCTGCATCTTCTCTTGCTGACATGCCGGTCGCACCCTATCCTGTGGGCTCATCCATTGGTACCCTAGCCCCATCATCCTCGACTTCAGAGTTGCGACCTGAACTCCCTTCAGGAGGATACAGCAAGGACTCCAGTTCAGCTAGAATGTCTTCATCAATTAGCACTTCAAGTGTTTCAGTTGGTTCGGTTTTCTCACAGAGTGGAACTGTTTTCCAGACAAGTGTGCAAAAGTCTGGCCATAGTACTGGCCCGTCTACTGGTGGCAGCAGCAGTAGCACAGAGGCTCGCTCATCAAGTTGAGGAATCAGATCAAACAACTGCCTTCCATTTCTCTTTGAATCAAATTCATGACATCATACTTTTTTTGTTCTAGCCCACAAATAGAAGACTTTGTTTCCCAGCTATGATGATTCCACAACTCAGGTCTAGCACACCATAGTTCTGATAGTTTCCGTGTTCATATAATGAATAAGCTCTGGTCAACCTTCAAAAGGTCTGGCAAACCCCATATAGCCTTCCGCCTTCCTTTTGAATAATCATGAGAGGATCTGCAGTTCCCTTAGGCAAAATTTGCTTCCACGTCTCCAATTCTTTTGGAGCTGCTTGTGTTTATTTATGCTCCCCTCTTTTCCAAAAACAAAAAAGAAAAAAGTCATACACTGTTCCTATTCTCCGTGGGCTGCATCTTCATATCTTATAATTTTTTTCCTGATTTTCTTAAATCTGGGAACAAGCTTCCAATTTATCTGGTAGGAAATTTGAAGCTTTTCTTGTTCCCCCCACATTTTGTCTGGGGTTTATTTGTGAAAAATAGAGTAATTATAGACACTCGTAAGGAGGCATCTGAATGCTTACCTTTACATGTGATTAGGTACATATTTATGTTGTGACAATTGAAATGCTGGACATTGTTGTTGATGAATTTATTATGCAATACAAATATATGAAGAATCAGCATTTGACTGTAATAACCACTCTTCCTTTTTTACTTCATCAATTTTCTATGCTTTCAGGTACTTCTCTTAAAGTAGCAAGTGGATCAAAAACCTGATCTTAAATTTCATGTTACTCTCTAGTTGACGAGGGACTTGAAGGATTTGAGGTAGGAAAGTTGTTTATGATAAGCTTGTATGCTAGAGTTTTATTGCCTGCACTTGTGCATTTTTCAGTTGCATACCTAGAGTTTATGGATAGTATAACCAACGGAGTCTTATGTGCATCCATCTAGGCAACACCACTGACACCAACTTGTGCTCAAAAGGAAATTTTTTTTTAAAAAAAAAAAACCTGCAGCTTTCATGTGTTTTTAGTAATAAACACCACATTTCGAATGGCGAAACGGGAAGCCTTGAAAGCCTATATGAAAGGCTTTTGTGGTGTTAGTGTAACACTTTTCATGTACTTTGACTCAAACTAGTAGAAGTTAGCTTTCTAAAAGAATTACACGGGGCCTCTTTAAGTAGGGCAGTATATGTGTGCACAGTTTCCACTATAATCACAATGATAGAAGGCATCTGCAAGAGAAAGAGAAGATGCATGTACATGATAACAAGAGTGGAAGAGTTGTTTATGATAAGTATGATGAGAGCATGAAATGTAAGAAGTAGCTTGAGTTACAATCGTATAACTAGTAGAAATAGTAAACTGGTTCGGGTCTAGTTTAAGCATTCAGACAAGTGGTCCGGTACTGAAGAACAATTATCGCCTCTAAACAGAAAAAGATTCTCTTTAAAAATTAATTTTGTGCCATCTATTAGAGCTTGAAAAACTCGTGTTAAGTAGATTTTTCTTTTTGATGAATCAGAATTAGTTCAGCTAAAATATCGAAAGGACATTTTTGCCCAACACCGGCTGTCCCACCATGACGGCGGACAGCCGGTGTCAGGAAGGCAAGCTTTTAGGAGCATACGGTTAAGTTGTTGACATGTTTGCAGCATCTGATGTAAATAACTATTACCAAGTGATATATGTTCATTAATGGAACTTGAAGCATTGCTGTTAGTTGCATTGACTATAATCATTTGCTATGAGAAAAAGAAACTATAATCATTTGCTGAACAAAAACTGTTATTTGCAATGACTATATTTGTGTTGAGGAACACGATCTTCTGTCCAGTTT
>JAOSBM010000206.1:43010077-43025322 GCA_027568955.1 Erythroxylum tenue
ATTTATATAAAAAAATTGGGCTAAACCTAGTCCAGCTCGAGCCAAGTCGGGTTCAAGGTAGGGCCCGCTGTCTCAGGCCTGGGCATTGCCATCCACACTGCATGAAAGTTCAAATTATGCAAATCCAAGTGCTTAATGCTAAGTAGATATTTTGGGATGATTCAAAGTAATGTGATTTTCTCCATTTCAATAAGAAAAATGAATAAAAAATACATACGCGTCATAATCATTTTTTTTTCACTTTTTTTGCATTGATTCTAATTCAAGTAAACAGTGTACACGTGTTATGCCTAATCTTATCTGTAGACTGTAAATTAATTTGATCCATCAAGAACAAATTAAATTTTAACTTAATATTTGAAACTTCAAATTTAAGTTAAAAAATGATCTAAGACGATCAAAATTATATTCAAAATTTTGATTAATTAAAGTTATGACATTCTTATTTATCAATTTTACCTGTACGCGTATGACTCTTATATACCATTTTCCTATACGAGCACGACTGTTTTACCATTGACTCACCGCCATTAATGGATAATCAAATGACCTATTTGGCTACACAAACTTACCAAAACATATCCAGCTAAAGTTTGGGAGGGATGGCCGAAGGCCGTCAATTTGATCAATGAGTTGAAGAATTTATTGACCGAGACAACATCATTTGGTAAGTTATGCCATCCCTAATCACACAACAGTTGGAATTATGTTTTTCTGTTAAAAGTGTGGAAGTAGGCAAAAACGTAACAGCAGTAACAGTATTGCACACAATCAAAGGCAAGCTATTACATGATAGCAGCATCTAAATCTAACATCAGAAACGATAATTTGAGTGAGCATTAGTTACATTTTTTTCTTCTCTTGCAGGCAACCAGCAAATACAATTAACAAACAAGTACTAATTAAGTCATGCCATAGCTTAGAGATGAGAAGACATTGATACAAGACTGTCCCCCCTTTTGGACCTCGTCACAGTTCGACTTGAAAATTTCGCCAGAAGGGTGCACAATATATAAAAATTTTCCATACCTGGCTCCGAAGACAAAATGTACATGTAATTCTGACCTTCTGTCTCCAAGTAACCGGCAAAAGCTGCACGGCCTGTGGCATTTTATACACACCCTTGTGCTGCTACACCCGTGGTGGTATGCAGTCATCCATTGGTGGAATTTGCAGTAGACATGGACAGAACAACTATTGGTCAACTAGGCCAAATCATGCCAAGTATCTGAACAAATTGGGGTTATCCTTATCTCTTTCAAGATAGTCTCTAGTAATTAGATCTTCAATCCGCTTCTTAATTGCCTTGAAATCAGGCTGAAAAAATGAACAAGTCGATAAAAATGGTTGAACTAGAATTGGTAAAGAAACAGAATTCATCTTGGAATAATTTAAGATAATTTTAAACCTTGAACATGCGGCCCAACTGCTCAACGCACTCCATCACTAACTGTTGGTGACCCAAAACTTTCCGACTTTTCATTATACGGACAATGGAGGCATCAATGGCATAACGTCTATCTTTATCAACATCTTCAATTACTTTCTTCTTTTCATCCACAGGAGGTAGTGGAATCTACAAGTTGAATTTAATTACCCAAGTGTGAAACACCTCAACACAATCACATAATCAAACAAGTTGTTCTTCAAGGTCCACGCTTACCTTTATCCTCCTCATCTTGTCTGTAAACTTTGAGTTGAACTCAAAGTAATCTGTAGGAGAGATTGTTTTTGTGTTTGGCTCTTTGTTTAGAATCTTGTACTTAGCACATGACAAAGAGTGAAGGAGTCTGACAACATCATCATCAGTCAAATTTAGCTGAGTCATTATCTCTGAATAACTCAACCTATCTGAAGAGTTGAAAAGCAACAGTGCTGAAGCCTATGGCAACACAGGAAAAGCAACTTTTATATATCAGAGACGCTGATCTGCCTACACCACCACAATCTGATGAAAACAAGCAAATAGAAGTGTATTTAACTATGGAGATATACCTGATATGTTGTCACGATTAACTCCATAGTCTTTGGTTCAAACTTCCCAATTAGATTACAAGTACCCAATGAGTATATCCAGGTAAGTTTTCTGTGCTTTGTCTTTGTTTGATAAAATTCCCTGAAAACCTCAACACATTTGACCTACATTCATTCAAACCCGAGAGAAAAGAGTGAGTAGCAAATATGTAACAAATCCAGCAAGAGATTTCTAAATCTTTTGTGCCAAGAAATCACATCAAATTAGCATACCATCTCTAAAGGAAGGTTCAAATCAAAAGATTTGTAACTTGGCCAAAAGCCAGTTGTTAACACAGTAACTGTCAAGTCAATCCCTGGATTCGCATTTGGATAGTTGCTTAAATACTCCTCAAAACTACTTTGATTCTCCCTTGCTAATGTCAAATCCGTAACCTAGGAAGAAAACCATTATTGTGAGAGAAAATTGCACCCAATTTATAGAAACATTAGGAATTTAACTGAAATAAGGTTCCTCCTCAACAGCTCACCATGCCCTCCATTTTTGAGGTGAACTGGGCACCACATTGCTGCTTCAGCTTTGTCAAAATACTTCGCTCATGATCATCATTAGCACTCTTATCAAAAAGAAGACGTCGAGCAAGCTTTTTCCTAAGAAAAATTGTTACACCAAACTCATCACTTGTAGTCAAAAAAATTTCTATGTCAAGAACTTAATTAAAGCACGTTTCATGGAAAAGTTTATTCATTTACCGGTAAAATTCTGCAAACAAATCTTTATCGCTGATATAAGCAAGCAGCTTTACCACCTGCATAACACAAGCAAATTCAGTAATAAAGATCTGAATGTAATGTGGCCACGAAATGGAGGAATTATGAATTTAACCTTTTCCAGTGTTTCCTCAATCGCTTCATCACTCAGTTTCTCACTACCACCTTTCTTAAGAATATTATCACAAAAAGTGGCTAGTAACTCCGCACTTGAACTTCCTGCCACACCCTTGTTGCAGAAGACCTCAAAAGCTTCCTTGAGTGCCTACAGTGGATCAGAGACAGTTCAAACACAATGGACCACTAAGACTGAGATCCAACAACTTATTAAACTATCTGCCTAACAAACCTTGTGAAAAAGAGTGTGGTTTTGGAAACAATCACTGACATATGCCAAGTATTTGTCATGCAGCTCAATAACCTTCCTAACAAAAACCTGAACACCACCAAAAGCAGTTTCAAATCATTTAAGCTGTCCAGCAATCTGTGGTTGAAGAAAATCAAAAACCATTTACCTGTTCCTGCAAGCCAACTACATCCTTCTTATCTGCCTGTAAAAGAAAACAAGACGAAACAGATAGAAACATTGGCATCAGAATCAACTTCAAACAAAAGTCTTCAAATGATAGCGTTATCTTTAAAATAGAGAGAATTATGCAGTACCATAGCAAACACAAATTGCAAAATGAATTTAAGATCAAAACAACAGAAAAAGTTTATCAACGGAGCGCAATTGTAGAAGTTTGTCTTAGGACATGCAGATATCAATACATGCAATCTTTAAGCGATACATCATCTTTACCAATCGAACATCAGTCTATTTAAGCATTAATTTAAGGTTTCTATAACCACCACATCAGCTTCTTAGATTGAACATCAGTCTATTAAGCATCAATTTTAAGGTTTCTAAAACCACCAGTTCAGGTTCTTAGATTTAATTAGTAATGATTAATAAGGTAATGCCAATGGAGCTCTCTCTGGCCATTCCACAATCCAAGGGCAAAAAGAAAAAGTCTACGGAAACATTTGGTTTTTTGAATAGAAAGTCCACAGAAACATTGTGTATGTTGAATATAATTAATCATGATGGTTTCACATTGGGACAGTATGTCCCATAATTCATGTCATTCATTCAAAGATAAGGAACATTGTCCCATGCTGCTTAAATCCCTTGACAAATCCTTAAAAAATTCCATTCAAGAGGATAATTTTCTTTTTATTTTCTCCTAAATAGAAGGATGATGATTGCTACACGGGAAATTTGATTCCACTTCGATGGAAAGAAATAGTCCAACATATCAATCGTATGGAAACCTACTAGCAGCTTATGTAACCATTGCAGAAAAGGAAACAAATTATTGAATGAGGACAGGAATAGCACAAACCTTCTTATTGATGGCTGCATCTTCTGCATGTTTAACCAGGACTGTGCCTTCAGCAGTTACATGCTGCACAACAGGATGGAGAAATCAAAATAAAGGAGAAGGCAAAGGATAATACAAACAAATGCTGCATTTGTTCATGACTAAAGAGACAGATAAACAAAAGAGAGTTCAAGTATGCCAACCTGTTTAAAGATACTGGAAACAGGATCCAAGCCCTTTGGTATTTTGGAGAATAGCCTGAACATCCTTGATAGATCTTCCACCTAAACAAGTGTTAGAAAGAACAGAACACTAATCGTCATTTACATTTGAATCACCAAATACAAAGGTTCAAATATAAACACCATGCACCTTGTCGTCTCTAAGCAATGCATGGCATCCAGAGTGCTCTTTCTCAAGCAGTTGATTTGCATAGACAGACAACACCTCTTGTTGAACTTTCTACAAAGAGTAGAAACAACCAATATGTAAACCAAACACATCAGAAGAATAAAATCGTGGGACACAATCATAACTGTGCAGCTTAGTAGATGTAAAGCTGCTTAAGTAGCATCAGCTTTTAACAATGTCCGACGTGAAATAAAATTTTTGGATTTCATTTAACAGTTCACTCACCCCCGAAACTGTGAACTCAGAACAAAAGCAACTACAAACCTCTAGCAACTTTGGCTCGCTACTGGAATGCAAATAGTGAGAAACCCTATCTTTCTCCCGTTTTAAACACTCCTCAGCCTGGAATGACCAAGACAAATAATTAGACAACTTTTCAGGTGGAATGAGCTCCAATGAAGTACAAAAAATCATATGCTCACTTTCAACATATAATCTGGACAAGAATCTTCCAGAATCCAGTTTGATGCCTTCCTTGAATAATAGGCAGCAGTATCTTTAAGCATGGCTACCTCAAAATCATTTTCATAGTAATCCATCTTCCCCATACCAATCTCAACAAATATATCTAAAACATTCTTTAATAAAGCACGATCAATCTGTTCACCTTCCCGCTCTTGATCGATCTGTTTTAAGGTGAGGTTACTCAGCACCACCCAATAAATTCACTATAACCTTCTTCAGGCCAAGAACTTAGAAAGTAAATAATACAGTGGACACAAAATACACTAACTTACAAGAGATATTACAGCATCCCTCACTTTTCCATTCAACTCTTGATAAACCTGGAAAACAATTGTAGAAAAAATCAGAAAGCAAACAGGAGATATGTTATTTTAGTCTGCTATCATCTTAAGTAGCAATGGAAAGAAGAATCTCCTGTGAAAAAGTTCAGCATTGACACACCAGATCACGAAAGCAAGTTAGTCCAACTTCATTGAGAGGTGGAAGTGATCTCCGAGCAATAAAGTATCGGTCAAGGTAATGGAAGAATCGAGAAAGCCACCTAACCATAACTTTATGGTTTGCCCACCTTTTGACAAGCTCTCTCAACATGAACTCATCATGCTTTTCCCTCAATGATGGCAATACCTGAACAAGGAATTACAAGTGGTACTCATTGTCACAGATGTAAAACAATTGGCGATGTCCCCATGAATGTAGCCTTAAATAAAAACACCACTTTAACAAAAAAGACATAAATGAAGACTCGATATATGATAATTTCATATTTTTGACAAAATCTGCTGTTTAGGACTAATAAAGTTGTAACAAGAAACAGCATGCGTGCCAATTTATTGACATACTAAGTTGAAAATGGATATTCAATCTTCCGTGATGAGGAAGTTAACTGAAGGAATTAAAGGAAAGAGAAATAACGAATGGATGAGAAAAAAATGTACTAAGATTCTTTCACCAAATCATTGTGATGCATATTCAGATGGAGAAAAGGCAGTAAGGCACAAATCTTCAGCTCAAGGGTAATACCCAAAGAGAAAACTTAAAGTTACTCGTTATCCTGAATGAAACAATATCCAATCAATTAACTGGATTACAAGGTTTCCATGATCTCATAAATTCCAAGAAAATCTTAACAAGGAACAAAGCAATAATAAAATTATGGAAGTAGTCAACTTAATACATGAATCACCTTGCAGGTTAATTCTGCACAAAGAAATTATGTTGACGAAGAGACAATATTTACGTGTATGGATCATTACATAAGTTGAAAAAAGCTGAATCAGTGTGTTCCTCACCGTTGACATAATATATTCTTCAAAAGACTCTCTGTATTTGTCATATAGCTGTTGTGAGTAATCATGAGGGGGCTTCTGTGTACACATATTATAGATGGTCCTGTGAACAAAAATGACGAAGTAAATTTAAAACCCACATCACAATTAATAAGGTAAAAATAAGGACTTGCAGACAGAAATAAAACGATTTGGTAAAGAATGAATACGTGTAGAGCATCATGTAGTCCTCGGAGCTGAACTGTGATTCAGGTAGCCCTTCTAGGATGTTTTTCAGCTTTATAATCCCCTTTTGCATAAATTCCCATCCTTGTTCCAGGTCAATTGTTTTCCGCTCGTTCATAGTCATGTTGGCAACAACAATCAGCCACTATCTGCAAAATATCATCAGCAAAACAGTATAAATAAATCCAACTTCCAATCCTGCAAGAAGAAATAATAAGATTACCGAAAATGACAGACAATTGCACTTAAATCAAAATCAACTTCTAAGTTCCAAATTTTCGACCATGGAAAACCAAAGCCATCACAATTTCCATTTTCCAGGTCATAAAACGCCAGAAATTACACTAAAACATAACCAAAACCCTAATTTAACAACAATCACCGAAATATCCCTTCCCATTTCCGGACCTAGAACAAACGCGCAAGTCATAAGAGCGCTAATACACCATCAGGTAGCAAACAAAACCACAAAAACAACTGAGATCTCCAAGTCCTCGATCCTTAAATAAGCAGAGAACCCGCTCCAAGACTATAAGCTTCCAGCTTCGCTCCACGTCTCTCGACTTTCCACAAAAAAAAACAGGTCAACAACCCTAATCGGAGCTCGCAAACAACACATTACAAACCATAAATACATCAAATCCATCAAAGAACCATCAATCCGCACTAAAAAGACGATCGACCGAGAAAGATCGAGAGATGCGTATCGGAATCCGAAAGTACGTATCGACACAGACAAGCAAAAGGCACAAATCCAGGGAGAGAAACCCAGCTAAGTGGCGAAGCAGAGAGGAATCCCTGACCTGAGAAGGAGGAACTAAGAAGGAAGCAGGAGTACGGCGTAGGGCGACCGGAGTTAAAGAGATTGTTGTGCAGGAGAAAATGATGACTGTGCTGCGGGTCTCGGATCCTCTATTATTCATTCACTTTTTCTTTTTTTTTTTTGGTTTCCTAATTCCTATTTTTCTATTGTTTGAGAAAAGTTGATTTTATGTGATTTTATGTGACTATAAAATTAATGTTGAACTGGCGGGAAGTGATCAAGGAAGATATGCCCTTAATGAGGTAGTCGTCAGAAATATAAAAGTTTGGCTCGATCAGATCAGGGTAAAGGATTAACCGTCCAATTACTCTAGATCAGTACACCAGTTGCTGGGAGCTACCGTATCATGTGTGGAGATTGCCCGGAGGGTGCGGGAGGACAGTAGGGTGACACTCTGACAAGGTCTCTAAGGACAGTCCCCTTATTTACTGCGTGACAAGGAGGGGTAGACTTTGTAGTCCTTCTAGATTCTTACAGATTGCCTTCCTTCAAGTATTCTCCTTGATTATTGTTTTTATTAGTATTATTATTATTCTTTTAATGTTTTGTTTCTGTAACGTGCATCATTCTTATATTGTCTCATTTGCATGTGGCCTATTGGAAACAGCCTCTCTATTATGTAGGGGTAAAGTTGCGTATTATCGGACCTCCCCAGACCCTGCTTTATTGCGAAATTTCGGACTGGGTGATGATGATGATGATGATGATGATAAAATTAATGTTGAAATTACGGAAACAACCCTGAGGAGCAAATTAGATTTTGTAATTTCAAAATAAATTTATTAGTCATAATTCAAATAATTATAAAATTTTAGAGCTAATTATTCTATTTAAATTTATTAATTTCAATATCATATTAATATAATCTTTTTTTTCCCATAAGGTGTGTCCCAAGTATGAGAAGGCACCTTTAAGTCATCCACACTTAGACTAATCACGGCTCGAACAGGATAGGTCTCTTACGAGAGGTAAAACTCTGATCTCAATTTTTAAACAGTTGCATACATGAGGGAGATTTAAACCCACGACCTTACTTAAGCCAAAAATACTCCTTATCAACTGACGTGTGCCTCGGAGTTATTAATATAATCTTTCAACTCTATCTTCAACAAGCAACCTAAATAGATAAATATTAAATATATGACTCTTTCTCTTTTGTGGCTTCAAACACAAATAGATTAAACCTATTATCACTCCTTAACTATTTATCTTACTTAATATTTAAAACCGACTTATCAAATAAACTAGAAATATTTTCCATTTATAAATAACCAAAATTAATTATAAACTAACATATTTACAAGATGAATTTTAGAGTAATTGGTAAAATTACTTATTTACGACCATAAGGTCAAATGTTCAAATAACAAAAATAGTCTTTTTATAAACATACAAAAATAAGTAAATTTATAGAAATTATGTATTGTAAAATGACAACAACAATTATTCAATAAAATTTTTACTAAAATGTAGAATTTAAGAAGGTCTTGTAATACGCAACCTTACCGTTAACTGATTGAGAGGTTATTTCTATTTAAACGTTTTTATATAATAACATATGTATTAATAAATTAATATTTAATTATAATTTTTTTCAAAATAACAATCTGGAGATCTAATTTTTGAATTGCTTATATTATTCACAAATTATAATTTTCACCACATATATTATATTATATGTTTAATATACAGATAAATAGTCTTTTAGAACATACAATAATTAGTGTGTAGTAACAATGGTTAGCCTAAAGTCAATGGATTAGGTAATTTTGTACATTTCTAAAAAAAAATTTTGAGAGGAGATAACAGCTATAATTTGGAAGAATAATGATCCAAGATACAGTTAGACATATCAACCTATACCTGAAAGCGACTATAAAAAACAGACGTTCGATTAAGAGAGTGGACTCTTCTATTCTCCAAATACCTAATCCAAAATACAGAGATATTATCCCTAGTGCATAAAATATCTTTACCGTCCGAAATGGTAAGACCAAAATAGGAAAAATTTAAGGACTAAAAACAAAAATAAATAAATAAATATTATTTAAAATTTTTAATTAAAAAGTATTAATTTAATACGCTTATTCACTTCTATTTAATTTTCTAATAATAATATAACCCAATCGGACGTGATGTCATCCTTAAAACGTGACAGTATCTGGTTTCTCCTTTTTTGGTAATGAGAAAGTATCACACATCAGTGACGCGCCAGCAAATTCGCTTATTTTCAAACCTCAGTTAATTCTGCTAAACTCCAGGACCACCACCACCAGAAGCCATTTTTAGCAAAGCATGCAAGCCTGCTAAGCCCAGCCAAGTGATCAGTACCCTTTTTGATTATCTTCCCACTTCGTCAAATTCATCCTACGTGTAAATATCAGGGTCTGTGTGATCTTCTGTTTTAATTCTTCCACATATCAGTATACCGTGTTTTCCCCGCGTGAGCAAGAGTTATATATATGTGTGTTTGTGTGTGTATTCTCCGTCTTCAGGCATCATCAACCTTATAGCAAGAGGAGAGAGCAGAGAAGAAAGCAGTAGACACACAGGTTGGTTCGTTCATGGCCTTCTTCACTGTTAGAATATCATTGCCATCTTTCCAATATCATCTATAAAGCTGTATTTCACTAACACTTGCCCCAGCACATTGATTTCCCTTTTTGTCCTTCACTAGTTCGTGTTTCTGTGTTGAAGAACGTTACTTTTTCTTTGTGTCTAAGAAGTTGGTCTAAAAGTTGTTACATTTTTTTATTTAGATGAAAAGGGTTTGATCTTTTGGTGGCCATTTTCACTCTTCACTTCTCTTCCAAGTTAGCTGTAATGTTTTGCTTAAAATGGAAAAAGAAACCAGTAGAGGGAAGTTCAGAGGAAGAGAAGAAGGTACCTAATTTGTTGTTCATTTTTGACAGGATGGAAGATGGAAATAAAATTGCAGAAAAGGAGAACAGATCTCCAAAGGAACATGAAATAATGGAGGAGATCGATTATGTGGGTGGGAAAAAGCTTAGGAAAAAAGATTCTTTCGATATGGAGTCTACTGGAGAAATGGATAAGTGTCAAAGACAGGCATCTACCTGTTCTTCCAGATATTGAATTCTCTTGCTTTCAATAAATTAAATATGTTGAATTCTTTTGTTCTTCTGAGAAGTATTCTTATTCTTACCATCTACTGAAATTGATTTATAGGCAGAAATTGTATATTATTCAAACAGGATTTCCAAAGAAATTTGAGTATGACAGATAAATTGAGGCCACTAGAAAGTTTGAAGTTTATGCTCTAAGCTAAGCTACCTTACCATGTTGCTCAGGTACCAGGTTGGGGCACGATCTTGGCTCTTGCTTTTCAGTGCATAGGAGTTGTATTTGGTGATCTTGGTACATCTCCACTGTATACGCTTCCTGGAATCTTTCCAAATGGAATCAAACACAATGATGATCTCCTAGGGGCGTTGTCGATGATATTCTACGTAATCGTGTTCATAACCTTAATCAAGTATATCTTGATTGTGCTGGCAGCCAATGATAATGGGGACGGTAAGCTTTCTTTCCTTGTCAGGAAACAAAACTACCCTTTACAGTTTTCCATCCATATGACAGTAATATGATCTCGACAAGTTTATTTGGGAATGGAAAGTTGCTTTTTCATATGAAATTCATGTGTAGATTAAGATTTTGTCTGATGGAAATCGTTCCTTATGAGACGATCCTGATTGCAATATGGTCAAAACTGCTTCGAAAAGCCAATTAAGTAAGTTGGTTAACCTGATTGCAGTTTGTGATCAGAAGAATAGCAGAAAGTGTATGAATCTTTGCTTCAACAGATCTCAACTAGTTCAAAATTTGTTCTATGAGATATTGTAACTCACCAGAATAGATGCCATTCGTCATGTTGTTTGAGCATATGGTAACCAAGGCCATTTCTCAAAGATAGCTTTATTTCTGTCAATAAGCAGAGGTTTTGGTATTGCTTGTGGTTGCAGGAGGAACCTTTGCCCTTTATTCCCTGATATGCCGGCATGTCAAGATCAGCATGATGCCAAATCAACAGGCTGAAGACAGAGAAGTGTCCAACTTCAAGCTTGAAATGCCAAATCGTCGAACTAGGCTGGCTTCAGTTGTGAAGTCCAAGCTTGAGAGTTCCAAGGCATGGAGTTATTTCTTACTGATGATGACCCTGACTGCTGTCTCCATGGTCCTTGGAGATGGTATTCTCACACCTTGCATATCAGGTATTGAAAATTAGCTCCTCTGTATACAATTATATTCGATAAACCTTGATTACATTGATACAAAGCAGTAGCAATGTTTCATTCCCTTTTCATTCTTGGTGCAGTCCTATCAGCGGTTGGAGGAATTAAGCTAGCTGCAAGCTCCCTTTCGCAGGATGCCATAATGTGGATTTCAGTGGTAATCCTGATTTTCTTGTTCCAAATTCAGAGGTTTGGAACAGATAAAGTTGGGTATGCTTTTGCTCCAATTCTTTTGATATGGTTTGCATTTCTCGCTTGCATTGGAATCTACAACTTTTTTCGCTATGATCCTGGTGTAATCAAGGCATTAAATCCATGGTACATTGTAATGTACTTCAAGAGGAACAAAAAAGATGGATGGATTTCTCTTGGAGGTGTGATTTTATGCCTAACAGGTAAATAAATCTAGTCAAAGTTTGTCATTCCAAGTTTCATAATTACTATCTCCAATCAAAACATGAAAACTGAAACATTATAGGAATGGAAGAATTTATTGATTCCTCTGGTTTTTGTTTCAGGTTCTGAAGCCTTATTTGCTGATTTGGGCCACTTCAACATTCGATCAATCCAGTTAAGCTCATGCTGTGTTCTTTTGCCTTCCATCTTGCTGGCTTATTTCGGCCAATGTTCATATCTCCGCAAACACAGTGATGACATTCTTGATTCCTTTTACAAATCTATCCCAGGTGGGTATTTATATTGGTTCTAAACTTTGCCTGGACATACTTGTCCTCACGTTAGCTGGTTTTCATTAGCATACGTGATCCGTTCCTGAAACTCGCTCCGAACAGCAAGATTTCATATCATATAATTTCTTGACAACATTAATATGAATTTATGCTTCACAGGTCCATTGTATTGGCCACAGTTTGTTCTTGCAGTATTGGCTTCAGTCATTGCCAGTCAGTCATTGATATCAGCATCCTTCTCCATAGTTCAACAATCTTTAGCTCTCGGGTGCTTTCCACGGGTTAAGGTGGTGCATACATCCGAAAAGTATGAGGGTCAGGTGTATGTTCCAGAGGTTAACTTCCTTCTTATGATTGCTTGTGTAGGAGTCACTCTCGGTTTCAAAAGCACAATAGAGATTGGCAATGCATACGGTAATCTAACAATACTTCAATATGACTTAGACTGAAGAATGTCTGCACTCTTGTATTCATTTAAGCCCGAACATTTCTTTTTGGTGGTCATCTTACAGGACTTGCAGTGGCATTTGTGTTTTGTATCACATCAACTTTTCTTATTCTTGTGATGGTCATGATATGGAAGACACACCCCCTTCTAGTCCTGCTATACATGATAACGATATGCGCCATGGAGTTGATCATCTTAAGCTCAGTATTTTACAAGTTCGTTGATGGAGGATATCTTCCGTTCGCATTCGCCCTCATTATGGTGATCATTATGTTCATATGGCAGTATGGTTACCGAAAGAAGTACCAGTACGAGCTAGAAAACAAGGTCTCATCAGATAAGTTAACAAACTTAGCCTCTGACACGAAAATACACCGTCTACCTGGTCTCGCCCTGTTCTACACCCAACTTGTACACGGCGTATCCCCTATATTTTCACACTACGTAGCCAATGTTCCGGCACTGCACTCAATTCTCTTATTCGTATCAGTCAAGACATTGCCTATCAGCAGAGTTTCCCCTGAAGATCGATTCCTGTTCCAACGGGTCGGTGCTTCTGATCTCATATTCAGATGTGTTGTGCGGTATGGTTACTGTGACCCTGAAAGGAACAAAGAGGGCTTGGAGCAGATTCTGGTGGATAAACTGAAGCAGTTCATAGAATTACATGAAACTGATAGAGGAGAAGCATCAAGGCAATTGGCAATGGTGGACGATGCATTGAGGGAAGGTGGGGTTGTTTATCTGATGGGTGAAGGAGAGGTGGTGGCTTCAAGCAGCTCCAACTTTGCCAAGAAATTTGCCATTGATAGCTGCTATAACTGGTTATCAAGATGTGTGAGGCAACAAGATGAAGTTATGCGCATACCTCGCAAGAGATTAGTTAAAGTGGGAATGACTTACGAGGTCTAGAACCCCAAACTAGTGGAAATTTAGTACAGCAACAATAATATAGTAACTTCCGGTAAAAATTTCACTAAAATGCATGATAATGGAATGCGCAGCCTTATCGTATACTACGCAGCCTTATCGTATAATAATAAAGAGGTTGTTTTCGATATGATAGCAAATTTAGTAAGGGGACTAGTTGAGCTAAGTCATATGAAATGGCTCAGGATATTTAGTTTTTTCGTGCTTGCTACAACTGAGTAAGTAAAAAGGAAAGTTATTATTTTCGTATCTCTAAATTTCTTACCAATGTAACAAAATATAAGTGTTCCAAAATAGGTGCAATGCTAGGATATTGATTCTTAATACCTAATAATTTTGCTAACCAATCTTTTTTGCTTTTTTATTGATCTTTCTAAACTTGAATTGTTAATATATTTAGAGATGGTTTGACCTTATCTAAATTAATTATATCGATTTAAACTAGTAAAAATGATATTGGATTGACTTGTGTAAAGCCTAAATTTTTTTGCCAATAAATTTTAAATTAAATCATCAAATTTGAAATAATTATTATAATTACAACAACAGATAAGATTGATTGTCAATTGAAAATTAAAAATAAATTTTTTTGAAGATAATTGATAAGTTTTGGAGAGAAAAACAAAAAGATTACTATTAGACCCCTAAGTCGTAATAACGGAATCTTGTGGGCATTAGCAAGCCTTGACCGGTTCTCGATACGCAAAACAATGGAACATGGAAAAGACTTGCGAGGAGGCAAGGAGGAAAAGGAGCAATGTCAAGTGTTGGTATACATTGGTGCACATTAATGGAAATCTTCGACGAGATACAAGATTATGATGTGAGATCAAAAGAAGACTTAAGATGGACATCGAGTGGAAAGTTAGCCGGATCACATGCTTGACGGGAATATGCGAGAGTTTCAAGGTGACTTAACAAGTAGATCAAGCTTGGAGCAAGTTTTGGGAGAGTTTCGGACCTTATACGAGCTGATTTAGCTAAGATTGGGTTCTTGATGGACTAAGGGCTTAGTATATGTTCAAATGGACAGACCATAGCTAACGGAGTTGGCATGGGTAAGTATTGGATCAGACTAGTGTACCATTAGTTTGGATGACTCATCATCAACGGATAAAGTTGAGAAAATTTTGGATGATGTGGAGGATAAGATCACAATGGATGAACATCAGCTCTAAGAGATAAAGATCATGTGGAAGGATCATCTGAAGATACAGGAGATTTTCATGGATACAAGTAGATCATTTCTAGATAGATATAATTTGTTATCTTATTATTGTGATGTAGTTTAATCCTATTAGATAAAATCTAATTGGATGTGGATGTCATTATGATTTTCCTCCAAAGCTTTTAATTCTTGATACATGGCACTAATCCAATCAACATTTAATTCTGTTTGACTACAAGTCCTGGGTTCTCGGATACAAGATTTGATAGCTAGGAATGACATGTATGAAAAGTGACGCAGAACGGAAGTTAAGAATGGAACAAGAACGTTTAGACTCCGTTCAGGAGTTTAATCAATATCGTTTGATTGGACGAAAAGATGAACAAGAGCGACAAGCGATCTTGAAAGAAAGGCAAAGCCAAATTCTAGAATGAA
>JAOSBM010000206.1:43034633-43057384 GCA_027568955.1 Erythroxylum tenue
ATATTAAGTTTTTGAACATAAAGAGTCACATAAAATTGACATTTTTAGTATATAACTACTATATATTGTATCTGTATCATATTATAATTATAGATATTTTAATTTGTTAAATAATAAAATTCATGTATATTATATAAAAAAACTAATATGATGTAGCTTGTTGCATCATTCATATTAATAAAGAATTTAACGTTGGATTATTATTATTATTATTTATTTATTTATTATTATTATGTTTTTTTATTAAAGTTATAAATTTAATTTTTATAAAATTAAATATTTAAATCTAAAAATCTTATAAGAATATTCAACGAAATAATAAGAAATATAATATTTATGCCCTTACAATTTTTTTAAAAAATCATACCCTCATAACTCATTTTATATATTAACAATTATCAGCTAATTTTACCAAACAACTTTAATAAACAGTTGATATTATCCGTTGGTCAAATCAGCTGATAAAATCAACTAATAGCCAATGCAATTCGTTGTTTGTCAAACAGAGTCAATTTCTTTCTATAATGATTTAAAATACGATGAATTGAGCTTGAAAGAACTAAATTTGTAAACACTAATTGAATCGAATTCGTCATTTAATTTTGATCAGTCTTTAAATTAAGTTCGAGTTTAAAGAATTAAATTGAATTTTGTCCCGAAACCTCGAAAGGTTTAACTTCTCACAACCTGCAGATGTAGACCAAACTAACTCATTGACATTTGTTTTTTTAATCTATCCCATTTCCATTGTTGATCTGAGTCTTTAACCAACATGAATAAACTATATTTTAGGAATAATTAATAATCTGGACAAGAATCTTATTGAATAGCTCCACTCCCAAGCTGGCAAAGCATTCATTTGAAAGTTTAATATGGGAGATTCCATTCGAGTGGTGAAGTGAACGAATATGATTCTCTTCTGTTGAAAGAGTTTCACCAATCACGTGTACGGATTTAATCAACCATCTATGGACTATGCACGAACTTCATACTCATGTCTTTATACGTTCTTCAACTTTTTTTATCTGTTAACTTTTATATCTCTGGAGTTTACACATAAATAACCTACAACATTGATACGTGAGATTTTGAAAGATCTAGTAATACATAGTCTTACTCTTAATTCATAGAAAGACTATTATATATATGTGTGTGTATAAGTCTATCGAAAATAACTTTTCAACTAGTTAGGGTAAATTTGTGTGTGTTTATATATATATATATATATATATATATATATAGATAATAATTAAGAATAAAAAATTAACATAGACTTAAAGATAATAAAAATAAATAAATATGTATAAATAAAAATAAACAATAATTACATATAGAACGAAGTAAAGAATAAAAATAAAATAAAATAAATAAATAAATACATAAATAAAAAAGAAGACAAATAAAGAAATAGATCAAACAAATCATTGCAAAAAAAAAATAGGCTAAATAACTAACAAGGAAATACTACATATTAAATATTAAATGTTTAAGCTAAATACAAGATATAAGATTTGAAGAAAAAATGTTCAAAAGATCTATGAAAAAGAGGACCTCTCTCTATGAGATCTTTTACCTGTATCTTAGCTCATCTAAGTTTTTTTTACCGAGGTTTATGTTCTCAGTAAGTTTCAGCAGGATCGTATCATTTTTAATTAGCTTTTTCTAATTTTGCTTATACCTTTTTTTGAACAAATTTTTTTGAACTCCACAATATTCAAAACTCCATCTTCATATCATTTGCATTATTATCTTCTTATAAGAAAATAAAATATAATGAAAAATGTGAGTACTGAGGAGTAAAATGGAGATTTTAAAGTTGTTTCTTCTTTTAAAATTTTAAAATTTTATTATATTTAACCATAAATATTCAAGAAAAAATAGAAAAAATAGAGTTAATAAAAAACGAGTAGGATATAGGTATCCATGGTTCGGGTTTTACTCTACCCATATCTATATCCATCGGTTTTTACGATTTACTACCCATATCCAAATTCATTGGGTCAAGTAGTGCGAATATTAATCGGGTCGAGAATTCACTGCCATCCCTAATTCTCAGTAAGTTTCAGCAGGATCGTATCACTTTTTATCAGCTCTTTTTAATTTTACTTATACCTTTTTTTTTCTTTTATAGTCTCTAATTTACACATAAATTACCTATTCTATATAAATTATTTAGTGAATTATCAAATTAAAACGAACCAACGATCGAATAAAGCTGAGGGTTCTGAAAAGTTTTCAAATACGGCCGTCGAAATGATTTGATGTTCTTTTCTTGACAAACTGGCTTACCCTGGGTTTGATTTGAAAAGCCCAACTCAGTTAAATTTGGTCTACGCTAAGAAGAATCCTTATTCATCTTTTTAGGGAAGGAAAGGAAAGGAAGGGTTTAGGGTTATCCAAAGTTAATAAATAAAAATTATTTTTATCGAGTTTCAGATTCAGATTTTGAGTTGAATTCAAACTCATATTTAATAATTTGAAGTGATTTGACAATTATTTATAAAATTATTATTTTATTGAATAACTAAAAGAAAAATAATTGATATTAATTGTTATCTTATTAATTAAAAATTGATCGGGTGAGTTAATTAGTTGTATAAGCATTACTGTAAAAAATTAATTGTCAACTAATCATTTACGTAGACTAAAACATTCAACTTATAACCTCTTTCATATTTCGGTTCACACAATGATTAATCGACAATTATTTTTTCACATGATCGTCTATTATCGTAGATTTAAAAATTATATTAGTCAATTCCGTAAAATACTAATAGAACTAACAATTAATTGAATTATTAAAGTTAAAAATGCTAATCACTTAATTAAAAAATTTTAAAACTTGACCATTTAATTAAAAAAATTAGTACTTTATTATTTGTTACCCCTAAATAATTTGCTTCATATCTCAAGTAGGATATAAATTTTTCTAGTACAACATAAGAATAACTTGTCTTGGCCTGTCTTAAGTTGATCGAATCTTAGGTTTGATTTTTTAAAAAAATTGTCTCAGATCAAGATCAAGCTCGAGCTATCTAGGTCGGGTTTATGCTGTAGACCTAAGACTCAAAAATTATTTTAAAAAAACAATGTCAATTTTTTTACTTTTTGATTTTAAAATAAAACATTAGGTTAGGTCAAACCTAATTATGATCCATTAATTTTGAATTTAATAGGATCAAGTTTAACTTTTTATAATTAATTAAAATTTAAAAGTTTTTTCATGAAATTTTAATATAATTACGATTAAATTTAAATATTTCAAATTTAAATATTTAAATTTAATTTGAAGGAACCTATTTTATATTAAACTAATTTTCATATATTCTAAATCTCAAATTAGTTCAGACGAAACCACCTTTTTAAACATAATTAAAAAGCAATTAATTGTTTTTTAATTAAACACCAAATAAAGAAAAATCTTAAAAGCAAGAGGACAATATCAATTAAAAATAATTAATACGGTCCAAATTCGTTAAGAGTCTTTGTCATCTTCGTGGGAGTGTCTGCGTCTCCATAGGTATTTTATTTTATAAAAGCTCCAAAAGCAACCATTCCTTCTATATAAATAAGTATTTTTTTGATAATTTTTAAAAATGTATACCTTAATTTTTTATTTTTAATACAAATTTTAGTAATGTAAAATAATATGTTTGTTGTGCACATTCAACACGTGAAAATGAGAATTACATATAAAATTTATAAAAATAATTCCAGACAAATTAAGACACGTAATACCATTAATTTAGTCAATGATACCTCTTCGTATTTGTTGTGACTATCTATTGTTTCGATAAATTAAATTTTATTTACTTTAAAAAATCTTAACTAAAATACAAAATGTATAAAATTTTAATTTATCAATTAAATTAATTATATCTATACAAACTAAAGTCTCTGTTTGATTAGGCTTATATCAGTAGAGTTTTTTTTATATATCTTTTCTAAAAGGAGTTTTTTTAAGAAACTGGTTGACTGTTTGACAGTTATTTAAAAAAGAGTTTTTTTAAAGAACTTTATACAATAGACTATTTGACAACATAAAAATAAAAAAACACTTTTAATTTTAACTTTATTTTATTTTGTAATAAAAGTTATTTCTGCATATAAATATTTTTAAAGTATATTAAACAATTTGTAAAGCAAAATATATTAATTATTATATAATTTTAAACCATATGAAATATAAATGAAAATATATTTAACCAGATATTTTATATGGATTATAATATAAGTAAAATGTGAAGATGAGTTTGCAAAATAAACGTGAAGATGAGTTTGTGAGTATTTTGGTAATTATGTGTAAAACATAAGAGAAAAAAAGACTAAAAAAATAAACTCATTAATTGATCTAAAAAATCTACCCAAAAAAATCATTTGAGAGGCTTTTTTGAAAAACTCCAAATTTGAGTTTCTTAAAAAGTTATATTTAGGTTGCCAAAAAGGTCATATCTATTAAAGAAGTAATTTTTTATTTTACAACCAAACGATCATTTAAAAAAAAGACTTTTATGATAAATAAAAGTACTTATTATATATATATATATTGAGGGAGAATCGAAAACAGCTTACACTACAAGTCGTAGGATACAGAGTCTCGACATATCATCAAGAAGAAAATGGTGGCACCCAATAAGTAGATTTACAAAAGTGGTGGTTCTTAAATCAAAATATGTGGTATAATTCACAAACCAATCTGCGCATCTATTACTTTCTCGATAAATATGGCGATAAATAACCATCTAATTTCGAGTGAACAATATATGAACACTCTTTACTCGCCAAAAACTCGTCCAAATAGTCACTCAAGCTTTATATTAGTTAATCATCAATTTCTTCATTTTCTTTAATAGTCTATAAAACTAAAGTGTTGATTAAAATATGAATTTTGATTTGATTTTTTTTTTCACTTTCATTATCCACTAACACTTATTAGTTATTTACTTCACCTTTTTAAATAAATCCAAAAAGCCTAATGCGACGTGGAGTTAATTCAACTCAAACATCTTATCCATACGCTCCTCGCCGGCGCGTGCAATTTACCAACACGAACCTCTTGACTGCCTGCCATGTTATTCTTGATGATTATCTCTCTATGTTTTTGTTTGCTTGTATCTTTCTTTTTCTGTTCCTTTTGTTATTTCCTTATTTATATTTAACATATATTAAATTAGAGATAATTTTTATTTTTAACCTTTGTAGCTAAAATATTTAAAGACTTGTTTTCAATTGAAATTTCTATTATAATTTGTAGTTATAATTATAATCTTAATTCGATTCTAATTCTTTTTCATATAGATTATTTGAAAACAATCTCTCTATTAATTAAGGGTAAGGTTACGTACTATTAAACCTTTCAAAACTTTGCGTGTCAACAAAATTTATACTGAATATTGTTGCTATTATTGTTGATTTATAAAATGTTCAAATTAAATAATTTTGAATTAGTTTCTTCAACACTATTATAAGTAGACTTAAGCCACTTCTTTAAATTATAAACTTATTTATACTCATCATGCAATATACTAAAACTGAGATACATACATTTCAAGCACTATTCTTTTTTTTACGAAGAAACCGCAGTTGCTATCTTTTAGATGTACACTGGGTAAATTATCGGATTGACACAATAACTTATAAATTACGTCAATCGGGTACTCCGCACTAGACCAACCCTGTACTACAGGCTCGATAGAAAAAGCGTAAGCAAAGAGATTTGAACACATAACCTTTTGCCCCATGTCTCCTATTCTACCGACTCGACCACCCCTAAAGGGCTTTAAGCACTATTCAAACATTTAATATTACTAAGTATAATAAAACAATATTTTTAAGTAATCACTATGTTTATTTTAATTATTCATGTTCCTAACGATATAATAAAAAACACTTTTTTAAATACAAAAATAGGTGAATCCGAAAAAAATGATATTAACATCGTCATTTTTTAATAATTGAATAATTAATTAATTAAAATAGTTTTTATTTTAAGTCCTTAAATTAAAATAATTCTTAATTCCTTATCAATTTATATTTTAGCTTTTTTAATAAGATAAAATTTATAATTGTTATCCTTTAAAAACTTATTAAATGTAAATTTAAACAAAATTTAAAGAAATTAATAATATAAAATTAAGTGATAAATTAATATTAACTCAAACCTATGAAGTCCACCCAATTGGTCCACGCCACGAGGAGACTTTTTTTTAATACAAAAAAGCGAAATTTCCTTTTATTTTAACATATTGAACAGGTGTGCTAAACGTTAGTTTGGCCATTTGCAGTTTAAACCTACTCAAGAGTTTTCCAGCCCACGCTCCCTTTCCACGCGCTTGATAAAATTCTCCACATTCGCGAAACAAATATGTGCCACGAGATACACGCGCTCTATCCTCTGTTCTCTTTTCTCGGCTTTAGTGTTCACTATTGAGCGCAGATTATCCTATGTGAGCCAGTCTATTTCTTTATCACGCGCCACATTCGATATATAATTTAATTACTCTACGTATATTTTTTTTCTTAAGATTTATATTACAGATAACCAATTCAAACTTTTGGATTTTTAAATTTAACATTTAAGTTTTAAAAAATTTTGATTGAATAACTAATATTTTAAAACTTCAATAATTTACATTAAAAATGTTAGTTTTTATTAACGTGACTAATATATAGATATTCGCATGATATTTAATGAACACGACACATCATTAAAATTAACTTTTTGAACTAAAATGGTAAAGTTTTAAAAGATTAGTCACTTAATTGAATAATTTAAAAACTTGAACACTGAATTAATTTTTTTTAAAAGGTTAAGACACTTTTAAATATATTAAACAAAAAAAGATTAGTCAGTTTAGATTTTTTAAAGACAAACTTTGAAAATTATGCCTAAATAAAAAAAAAGAGCTTGTGTCTCGAATAGCATACCTGAAAGTTAAGATACACTCAATCTTTGTTTATTTGTGATGTCTTATGAAAATTGTTCTATAAACTACTTAGATTGATATATATAAGCTAGAAACTCATGACAGAGTTCTCTTGAGGCTTATGAGTGAAATATTCTAAGAGCTATGAGTCATAGAGGACTGGGTCAAGTGGGCAAGACGGATGGAGCTTTTAACTTGGGTTCGTGTATCGCTATCGCTGGCGGCTTAATTCGCGATAGTCACGGACAGTGGTGCAGAGGCTTTTCCCAACACATCGGTCACAGCTTGCCTATAATAGCTGAACTCTAGAATATCAACTCACGCCTCACACTAGCTTGGACATGGGGGTATTGTAGGATCATTTTAGAAGTGGACGCCCTAGAAGTCATTTACTGGCTTTCATCTCCCTTTTCTGAGATTGATATAAATAACTTTTTATTGGCAGGTACTCGTGACTTTCTTCAACGCGATTGGGAGGTAAAAATTGAGCATGTCCATCGGAAAAGAAACCAGTGCGCGAATCACCTGATAATCATCGTAGTCAAGAGCAATCCAGGATTACATATTTTTCAGAAGCCTCTTTTGTCAATCCAAGATCTCATCTACAGGGACAAATAAGGGGTCGAATATCGCAGAGCGATGCGTGTATTAGCTTAATTATATTTAACTTTTCCTTTGTATTAAAAAAAATTATTATCAATTCATATGATCTAACAATACCACGTACGTTATATTCGGAATTACCCGAATGCAACTATTCTCGATTCATGTGATCTAATGTTGGTACGTACCTTAGGTTTCTGCTATTTCCGTGCCCTCGGACTTAGGGTTGCAAGGATAGCTTTTAACACCTATAAATATTCTAATAAAAAAGCTAGAATTTACTCTAACTTGTTATTCTTATAAACTGCTATTTGACCTTTCTAATTGTAGTATAATCACACGCAAGAGGAATCTTACGTATAACATGCCAGGTGGAAGGTAACATAAGCAACCTAACCACACGCGCCAAGCCTTCGCGCGTTCAATTACCGTTTTGGTCCTTAAAAAGAAAGAGACCGGACCAGACCAGACCCCAGAGAGACACCCTCTCTTTCTCTCTCTACCTTTCTCACTCTAAATCAGAAAAAAAGGTTTTAGAGATAATTAATTAATAATAATATTATTATTATACATTTTTCTCTCATATAAAAGGCACGGCTTGGAGCGAGGAAAGAAAGAAGAAAGAAAGAAACGACTTTGTTCTTTGGCTCCACAGTGCCATTAACTCTCTCTGTCTCCTCTCTTTCAGAAATCTTCACAAAAAATCAAGTCTTTTTGGACATTAAAGCTCGTTCTTTTACACGGGTACGTTATCACCTGCGCTTCTTCTTCTTCGTCTTCTTTAACTTCGTGAAGATTGTGTTATGTATGTATATATGTGCGTGTGGTCGTTGTGTGTGTGTGTGTCACGTTTTTGCTTGCTGTTTAGTTCATACCGAGTGAATCGGTGCGTAAACACGGACACCCATTTCCTCAAGTTAGCTCTTTTCTCACTTGGGTTCAGTTTTTACGGCTTTCTCTTTCGTTTCTATGAGTGGAGGAGGAGGGTGAGTTTTGTATAGTAAAAATTTGAGCTTCTTGGTTTTCTTTTGCTTCTTTGTTTGTTTGTTTCAATCAGCTCACACTTTCTGTGTTCTGCCTTTGTCTTTGCTTGTTTGTTCTATATTAGCAATTTAATGCTGGTTTTCTCCTGTGGGTTATCGGTTTCTTCCCAGTGTATAAAACAGCTGAATTCTTTGGGATCGTTTCGTAATTCTAATCATAGCTTCGTGGTTCTCTTTTTCCCTTCTAATGAATTCTTGGATTATGTGAGGCGATGCCAAAGCTTTGGAATGTTGGTGGTTATGTTTGGTATGTTTGAAGTTGGTTCTTTCTGTAGATCAATGTGGCTAAAGGGTCACTGTGTTTCTGTGGAAAGCTCAAGCTCAGGTTTTTGTTTTTGTTCTTAGAACGGTGTATAGTTAGTTGCCTTGTTGCTTCTTCGGGTTTGAAAATGGATCTGGGAATGTTGGTTTCTTGGTTATTTGATCTTTGATAGCTACCTGCAACTCTCCTTCTTTGTGTCTTTGTGGGGTTGGTGATATTCTACAATTTGTTTTTCTTCATATATTTTATTTGCGTTTATGTCTCTGATTATTCCAGATTTTTTCATGACATGCAATAACTGAGAAGGAGTTATTGACCAATAATTATCTTTTCATTAAGTTTAAAATTTCACATTATTTATAAAATAAGAAATTTTTTATTTTTTATTTTTTCATTTTTCACCTTAGTTTCATCTGGACTTTTGAGCACTTAATTATAGCATATATATTTAGAGAAAGTATTTCGATATCCTGTGGAGGTTTTGATGTGGGAGTGGATAAAGTTGGAATTTTTTTAATAAAATAATTATTTAAAATTAATATTTTCAAATTATCAAAATTTTAATTTAACAAAACATATTTTATTGTTTTAAAATAAAATTTGGACGTAAAAATGTTAATTTCACAAAAACCTACTTATTATACTAGAAGTAACTCACTATAGAAGCAAATACTTGAAGAATTTTTTCTTTCTCCTTTCCAAAATGTTGGTGTAGTTTTTGCTTATTCTCTTTGGGAAATGGGGAAGAGAATAGAGAGATTTTGTTATTTGCTGAACAACCATGTTTGTTTTGTGTATTTTCCTTGACAGATGGATCTTGTGGATATAAATCATAGTGAAAGCTTCACTGATGATGACTCTGGTGATCAACCATCATCTGAAGGAGCTCCTGGTGTATCTGATGGTTCTCATGATCCTGAGCTGCTTCCTCGGATTGGAGAGCAGTATCAGGTTGAAATTCCTCCACTGCTGACAAAATCTGCATACATACTACTGACAGAGAATCCAAATGATGCAATGTTTTCTAATACTAAGTGTGAACATTTAGTTGGATTACCTATATCGTTAATGTGGATTAGCTATGAAGTTGACATTGTCAAATATGGACCAAAATTTCCTGTTCTTTTGACCAATGTGTCTGTTCAAAACAAGTTCATACAACCTGAAAGCTGCAGAGAGACAAAGACTTTTGCTGATGGTGCACTAAGACCTAAGGGTGAGCTGATAGATGAGGCACTAGATGGTGTAGTGAAAGTAGACCTTTCTAGAGTCCTGCATTTACAACAAGGATTCAAAGCTGAAATGCTTCAGGAGTGTGAAGGCAAAAGTTTCTACATGGTTCCTGGTTCCTTTGGTGACACATGGACTGATACGGAGGAGGCTGGTTTTCTCCTTGGATTGTACATTTTTGGGAAGAATCTTGTTCAAGTGAAAAATTTTCTTGAGACGAAATCTATGGGTGACTTACTTTCATTTTATTATGGGAAGTTTTATAGGTCGGACAGATATAATAGATGGTCTGAGTGCCGAAAAATGAGAAACAGAAGAAGTATATACGGACGACGAATATTTACAGGGTTGAGACAACAGGAACTCTTATCCCGTTTGCTTCAGAATTTGTCAGAGGAATACAAAAAGACTTTGCTGGAGGTATTCTCTGATACTTTACTGAATTTTGCTCATTTTCTGACTTGTAACATATGTAAAGTGATGGGGAAATGGTTATATTTGGAGAACACTTTGCATGCATAAAGTCGAAAGGCATAGACCAATAAATCACAAACTCACAAATCAGAGCTTACAACAGATCACCTAACTAGTAAATTGCTTTATAGCAAATGTGTCTTGCCAATTGTCTTCGAACTTTTTCTTGAACACTTGCCAAAAGTTTCTTTAGTTTCTTTTAAACCTCAAATGGTTTCTCTATTCGACTCTCCCCAAGAAGTTATATCTCAGGCCTTGAATAAGTTATGTTGACATCTTATTTACTGTTAATTTTATTTTCTTGTTTAGCTTGCTCATTCATTTGGAGAAGGAAGAGTGCAACTTGAAGAATATGTGTTTGCTGTGAAAGCTAAAGTTGGTCTGCGTGCCCTTATAGAGGCAGTGGCAATTGGTAAAGGGAAGAAGGACCTTACTAGCATTGCCATGGAACCTATAAAATCTAATCAAGTTTCTGGGGGCCGCCCAGAAGTACCAATTGGCAAGGCATGCTCCAAGCTTACACCTTTGGAAATTACGGATTTCTTAACTGGAGGCTATCGTTTGAGTAAAGCTCGATCAAATGATCTCTTTTGGGAAGCTGTTTGGCCTCGTTTACTTGCAAGAGGGTGGCATTCTGAGCAGCCTAATGATCATGGGTTCGCTGGTGTTTCCAGAAATTGTCTGGTATTTCTAATCCCTGGTATCAAGAAGTTTTCAAGGAGGAAACTTGTGAAAGGAACTCACTTCTTTGATTCTGTTAGTGATGTGTTAAACAAAGTTGCTGCGGATCCATCACTTCTTGAGCTTGATGAAGTGGAGGGTTATAGTAACAAAGAAGAGAAAGGCTACAGCAGCGAAACAAATATTGATCAAGGAGATGTTCCTCATCAACAACGCCATTGTTATCTGAAGCCTCGAACCCCAAGCCGAAACAAAGATGCTATGAAGTTCACCATTGTTGATACAAGTCTGGCCACGGGGGAAATAACAAAGGTGAGAGAATTGAGAAGATTTCCAGATGAAATTCTGAACATCTCAAGCTCAAGTACTGATTCTGAAGAAAGTGGGGGAGATTCCTCCAAGGGAGGGGTATCAGACGAATCTGATCCTCCATCTTTTGATACTAATAAGTCCAAACTGTCCAGGTTTATGAAGATTAATGTGGATAAGACAGATAAACAAGATTTGAAAAGTAATGCTCCGGAAAAGAGAGTCGTTCTTGCTTTACGAGCTCCTTATGACCAGAAATGTGACAAATGGAATCGTAAGGAACAAGTCAATGCTACCAAGCGCCATGTGACACGTAGAACCAAAAATGGTGATGGATTGCAAATAGCCCCTGGTACAAACCCTCGAAAGAGGTTAACTGCTTATAAGAAATCAGAGACGAAGTCTAGCACAATCGACACCGTTGTTAGTTCCAAGTCAAAGCAAGACGAGGCTGGATGCTCCATAGGCAGGCATGATGTTAGAGAAATCAGCACTTTGCATGAGAATCTGTCTCAGGAGAAGTTATCAACCAATAGACACTCATCTACAGGCAGTCCAAACATTGGTGATGAATGCTCTTCCAATTGTAACACTTCTGGTGTTGAAATTGCTGAGGAGAAACCTCAAAACCGGGTATTAATTGACCTGAATGTACCTATTGTGCAAGATACAGAAACTGAACCTTTGACAATGGAAATGGCTAAAAATTTGACCGATCAAATAGACGAGCAGAGGCAGACAGATGATGTTAATACCGTTGAAACTTCGAAATCTGTAATTGACAATCAGCAACATAACATGAACTCACGCAGACAAAGCATCAGAAATAGGCCACCTACTGCTAAAGCATTGGAAGCTGTTGCTTGTGGATTTTTAGGTGTGAAGCAGAAGCGAAGAAGCAGGGATGAATTCCCTCTCGACAGCTCAATATCAAGACCTTCAAAGCGTGTCCGTAGCAGGGCGAGGATCACCGAAAAGTCTAGCTCTGGCGTTGAAGATCTGAAAGAAGGTGGCAGAGAAAATGGAACATGGAAAGGATAATCAGGATATAGTAAGCTAATGCGAGCTTTCACTCGCAGAGAAACAAGTTCCAGTCAAGCTCCAAAAATGGTGGGATGATGAATTCTCAACCTGCAGTTCAACAATCTGACTTCTGCCTCGAGAAGTAAGGAGGAAAAACCATTTCTTAGCTGCAGCAGGATCCAAAGAGTATAGCAGTTCTTATCTCTTGCTGCAAAAAACTGCTGGGACTGGAGACCTCAAAGCGACATCAATGGCTGGAGTGAAACAAGAAAAGGAAGTTCTTTTGCAATTTGGAACTTTCCCCTTCAGCAACCAATACTTGGAAAATCTTTCCTTTCACCATTTGGTGGCTGTTCATACATCTTTACTATAATATCTTTGTTTCTTGTAAACTATGAGGTGACCAACTAGGAAACTCCAAAAGGGCAGTATAAGTTTGTAAGGTGTCTATACCAGCTTATGCCTCAATTCCAGCTGAAATTGGTTGCCAGCATAATCAAATATATATGAGTTTTTTCATAGCTTTCATGCCATGTTTTTCCTTAAATTTTGACTTTTAAGTTTATTTTGATCTCTTAGTTTTATTTTTCTCATATTAAATTCAAATCGCCCTGATTTAGTTTTTTATATAATGATGATTTTTAATTTTAATTAATAATTATATACATGTTTGAGGTTAATGTGATAAAAAACAAAATTTAGGCATAAAATTGCATTTAATATTAAAATTTAGGAATGAATTTAAGATTTTTTTAACTTAGAAGTTGAATAAAAATATTTATTTAAATTCTCTTATTTAAAATATTTATTATTCAACTCTATCACTTAATATTATTTTTTAATACAAACCTTAGTTTTAATAAAGTTATTAAGATTTTATGTCATAATCCTTAGTTAATTGTTTAGATATAAAAAGGATGAAACTTTTTTTTTTGAAACGGTGGAACCTGCAGCTGCTATCCTTTGGATGCGTACTGAGTAAACTTCCGAATTTATGTAATAGCCCGTAAATCACGCCAATCAGGTACTTCGCACTAGGCAAGCCCTATACAACAGACTCGATCGAGAGATTGTAAGTAAAGTGATTTGAACACAAGACCTTTTGACCCGATACCTCTCACTCCGTCAACTCGACCACTCCTTAGAGGACGATGAATGAAACATGATAATTTTTTTTTTCCTAAAATGTTATTTTGATAATTTTTCATGAAACTATTTCATATGCTCTTTTTTAATTTATGTTTTATAAAAAAATGTAATACATTAAGATCCGTATAATTATTAGTTTGTTAAAGATAAATTATTTTTTATTTTAAATTGAAGAATCCTTAAAACTTGAAATTATATACTAATTTTTTTATGTTATATAAGTAAGTGGTGTAGTGTTTATTTATACAAAATATTGAAAAAAATTAAAAATTTTAACATGATAAAATAAGTTTTAATATTTATTTTTAAAACATTACTGACTTTTTTACAATATAAAAGTGAAAGATGTGATTTTTATTTACATAAAATATATAATTTAATAGAACTAAAATTGAATATTATAAAGCTTCAATACTCTTACGTGGATTTTGGAGAATGCCGCCACGTATGTCAACCATTTCCCGACAAAAAAGCTCTGCTTCGCTTCTTCTCTTTCTCGAAACACGCTAGTTCGTGTTCTTCTCAGAATAGAGGTTATGGGTCAGGCATTTCGTCGAGCATCTGGCAGAATCCGAGCCACCGATCCTTCTCCGAAGACTGCAGTCGACCGACGGCCCCCGGTGGGCTCAACAGACAAGGTGGATATTTCGAGGACAACCACGTTGTACAATGAGAACCAGACCGGTGTTGATTCTGGTTAGTTCTTATCGCCTTTGTTTTAGCGTTATATGGAGAGTATGAGATTAACTTGAAATATTGAGTTTTTTGGAGTTGGGTTGATTCGGTGGAAAAATCCCAGAAACAGGAAAGCTCATGTTAGTTCAAATAAGCTGTTTTTACCATTGTTTTCCCCTGTCGAGGTTCTCTCTGGTTTGAATCAAAGTTTGAGGTTTAGACGAGAGTTTGGATTTAATCTTGTGTATTTTAGTTGGATAAGTTGAGGCGTCTCTGTGGTTTCGAAGATAATGTTAGTTGAAACTTGTGTGATTACAAATGGATACTAAATATTCAACGCTTTTCCTTGTCACGATCACATGCTTGAATAACGGTCTTTTTTCAAGCCCTCGCCCTCTTTTGATTGAGTCAATGCACATCTTTGCGCCCAAGATGGTATTACTAGATTGGAAATGCATCTTTGTATGACACTAGCGCCTAGATTTTTCCTATACAACGGGGAGTTGTATTTTCTTTTTGATGAGTAAGGATCATGTTTTTACGAGTATTGTTTTGATATTTGATGAACTTTTTCGTTTTGTTGCGAGAACAATCTTGTTTTGCACTGGAAGTGGCATAGCAAGGATTGAAGTTTTGGAAACTTGCTTTTACATACAATGAGTGCATGTTTATGGTATTTAGCAGCTGTTTATGGGTATGCTAACTTCATACTACCTCAAATTTGTTGTTTTAATGTTTTGTTGAGATGGCCCTCCAAGAGTTAACCCTGAGAACGTTCTTCAAGAACGAGATCTGCAATATGATGCAATGCTTGGTCAAATGGTGGGTCGAATTAGATCAAAACCGGGTGGAAAAGCTGAGATTGGCGAGGTGAGTTACAGTAAAAACGACAGTTAAGTGTTTGTTTCACTTACCATTGCTCATTAATCTTTTAAGCACTTCTTCTGATAGGGGTGAGGTGAGTTAATGCTGGGTTTATGATAACAGGCATCAGTGGTGGAAAGGTACAATCGGCCTATGCCTAAGCTGCGAAACACAAAAACTGATTCTGGAAGGTATGAAGACCGACCTGTGCCTCCTGGGACTCTAAATGTGATGCAGTTGCGCCACATCATACTCTTACATCAAGGCAATGCTGATGATCACGAAGGGCCTATGAGCATCCACCGAATTGCCGAGAAGTTTCAACTTGAAGTTACACAGGTCGAGAGGATCGTACAATCGATATCACTGCCTCCAGAAGACAGCCAAGAAAGGAAAAGCCATAATTGACAATTGCAGCGACAGGATTTGCTTTCTCATTTACATCACTAAGAAAACTTTCTGTTGAATAAGGGAGAGTAGCTAACGAAATTTTAATGTTCTGTCAGCCTCTTGGTATCGGTTGGTGGCCATTGAAAGAGCAAATATGTAGTCAGTCATCACTCATTTGTAGGAGTGTTTGTACACTAGAATGTTGTTCAGGGGTTAGTAGTCATCATCCAGGAACTGCATACTTGCTATTGGATGAGAGTCAAAAGTTCACTTGGATATACTATTGGAAGTGAGATTTTACTTTCCATTGAACTGCAGAATAACAAAAAGTTGAAATAGATTTACTGATTAGATGAACAGAAGTTGCAGATACCATGAAGTACAAAACTATGCCATCGTGTTGGCTGTTACTGAATGTTTAAGATGATTTCCATTCTTCTCTTCTTTCATCTTTCTCTGCTCGATAGCCCCTTTTGGCCTTTTAAATTTTATGTCACGCACCAACCTATAATTGTTGTCCTCATCACTGCTCCTGATCTTCAGGTGCAAGTGGGTGCCTCTAAAGATACCAAGTTAGTTTGAACTTCGAGTTCGATCTAACTTAAAGTCAACAAGTCAAGTCTACTTTGACAATCTTTTTTTACGTTGGACTAATCATTGAAAATCAGCTTAATCATATTTAAAGTCAATTATCAGGGTCGAGCTTAAGATTCGAGTCTGGTCGGACTTATTGTTGTAGCCCTTCAAACTTACTATTTTTGGTATTGGACTATCTATTCTATTAGTGAAGTCTAAAATTGCTTTCCTTGGAAAATAAAAGATCATGCACAAATCAACTAAATAGGAAGCATAAACATCTACTTATTTCAACTCAATATTAATATGATAATCCAATATAACATTAAATCTACAAACATAATCTCCCATGCTCTGTTATAATGACTAATTTCAATAATGATTCTCCATTTCCTTCTATAAGGCTATCTAATCCTCATCTGAGAGAGCAAAAATGGCAAAAATTGGATGATGAAGTGGGCTAAATAGAAAAATAGAGAAACTTATACAAAGAATGAAGTTCTTCAAAGATATCAACTCAAAGTAGCATCTAAGAGATCATGCAAAGCTTCGTAAACAACAAATGTTACGGCTCCGGCCGGTGCAGCCTTTATGGTAGAAGGGAGAATTCCCTTATAAAGACCAGCACAACCCTCTGCTTCTAAGATTCGGACAAATGCATCAAACATGCTTTTATAGGCGTGGTTCTCAACTCTAGCACCATATTTTGGATGCCTATGTAGCCCTTCAATCTGCAAAGGGATGACCAAAAAGTGAAAATTATTCAGAAGAAGTCATGCATAATTATGACCATTACTTAGTGACTACCTTGATTTGGTCCTATTGCTACTGCTTAAAAGATTGATATGCTCACAAACTTCCGATAAGGTTAACACGAGACAATTTATAGTACTGAGATGAAACTGAGCATATGAAAGCAAAAGAATCTATGAAGTGAGACCTCAATAAGGACGGAAACCTGCCTGGAATCTTTTCTTGACGACGTCGAGAGGATGACAGACAAGTTTGGCGCATGTCCCGGCAGCAAACCCGCATACAAAATACTCGAAGCTTGAGAGTTCAGTGTCTGCTGAGCTTACTTCAGGTGAGATGTAACGTTTCCAGCCCTACAATCAAACTAGTAAAAAATGCATCACAATTCAAACTATCTAAGCATATGTTTACACAAATCAGAATGACATATTCAACAATGATCGAAACGAGTATGTAAACCGCACGTAGTAAATTTGACATAAATCTTTTAGAGGAACAAATTGCTTAATTCCAAGGATCCTATTAGTATTTGGTAGGTGATTCATAACTTGAGAATACAGAAGGGAAAATGGTGACAATCCAGAAAAAGAATAAATGTGCAAGTATCAGTTCTGCTTCTGCCCTCCAAAGAGATCGTAACTTTTATAGAGTAGCATCTTAAACAGAGAACAAGAACTAAAACTCATACCGTGGTCCAACGCTTGAACATATCATAGGTACCAAACTGAAGGCCAGCATAAGGAACAATCTCAACCAAGGTTGGTGATAATCCAGAATACAATCCCCTGATGCCACGAGTTCCGATAATATCAGCAAATGCAGACCTCATTGTTGGATAAACCTAATGCAGACACTTCTTAGCCAAACAGTAACACAACAACTAAATGACGCGCTAAACATTTGGATTTGGTCCTAAAATTATATAATGAAATTTAAACTTGACTGAGGCAAGTTAACTGTGTAAGATTTTTAGCTACCACTTAGACATTCTTCTTTATGCTGTCAGGATTGTTTTAGTCCTCACCAACACTTCATATCAAGTTATGATAGGTAAAAGGAAAGAAGAACACAAAGGACCTCTGAAAGTAAAAGGAATAGAAAAGGACATCTTAAACCCCACCAATTGAAGGCCATTTAACTGACTTAAAGAAAAATCGATCTGATACCACATGGTAGATCACAGTCATATTTCATACCTTAGGTTCACCTTGTGAAGCTAATATCGTTCGGACAAGATCAAACGGGTATGATCCAAGCGTAGCCATACAGCCTGCTAACGATCCACTTACGTATGACACATAATGACTCAACTTTTCATGATCCTCTACAGCACAATAACAATCTTGTAAGACACCGAAGCAATAGCAATCTAAATGTGCAATACCATAAATATAATCGCCACAAATGAGATAAAATTGCAGAACAGATAATTTTAAAATTTCCTGATCTGTTCATCCAATACCTTTCTTAGAAGAACCAGCTAGAAAAGTTTTCAATTTCTGTAACACCATAAATTGAATGGATGTATATGGCATAACCATGAGTAAAGCTGGGACATTACCACGCCAAAAGCCCTGAAACAAGCAACTACATGATATGAAAAAACACATTATAAGCAAAGATCTCTGCAGACTAACAGTAACAGAACTATAGCTCCCTAAGAACATTCCTTTTTCTTGCTACACTTAGAGCAGGGTAGATATCAAAATCAGAAACATATTTTAGTTGCAGAAAAGCCACCTACTTCCCAAAAGTTATATTCTGAAAGATTTTTGTTGATTTCCCTTTGCTTTGAAAGGAAGCACAAACCAGAAAACTTGTCAAAAGCTAGGCTCGATAATGCATTCGTCAAATCACGAAGAGAGTTCACCATACCGGCAATCCTTCTTCTCTGAATATATCTTTTGTTGCTTGCAACATTCCGGTGTACTTGGATGGTCCATGCACATTTTTGTGAAGCAAAGCCCACGAAGATGTGGGTTCCAGTTGAACCTGTATCAAATATACATATCAATAGGCTTCAGAATCTCCTACAATTACATGGAAAGGCACATAAATTTATCAAATAATTGCATACAAACTGAATTACCCTAATCCCTAAATCCTAACAAGTAAGAACTTTCTCTCTTTATCACCCAAATTTGTATATCCATCTCAATGTAGAAGTGGAAGATCCACTAAACAACTTCCATCCATGATTCTAATCTTAACGAAACGTCAATGAATCTTAATCAAATATATACATATATTTACAAAACAAAAGAAGCAAAGATCTTTATGGAAATTAAGGCATGGACGAGATAAATAACCTGGAATCTGATCTTAATAACATCAAGAGGGGAGGTAACAGTACGCGAAACACCACCGGCAGTGGCTCCGGCGGTTGCCTCAATCAGGGCCTGTTTAAGGCGGTTTGGCTCCTGCATTTCCCGCGCAACAACCACCTCCCTCCTGTCTCTCTCCCTCTCTCGATCTCTCTCTCTTTAAGCTACCCCACAAAACACCATTCCATCAAGAAAAGATAAAAAACAAAACAACCAACAACATCAAGAACAAACAAATACGGTAGAAAACGATGCCAAAGTTCAGGATCAAATGCGAGAGAGAGAAGATTGGAACCTGGAAAATAGAAAGAAGATGGAGGAATTCCAATCGAGGGTATTTTCTAGAAATGATATTTCTTCGACGCCGCCGCCATCGCCGTCACTTCTCTTCTTCAGATTTTCAGACAGATATTCTTAGGAGAAAGAGACAGTTGTTGATTACAACGTTTACTTTTTCTTTCCGCGTTTCTCGACAATTTAAGGAATCTATGGTCAACATATATTATCTTTATTTATTTATATTCTTATTTATATTGTTCAATTTTTTTCTCCTTCTAAACATTCGTACTTGTTGAACAATTAACTTAACAATTATTTTAATATAATAATTTATTAATCATGCTTTTTAAATTAAATTATTACACAATAATTTATTAATCATATTTTTAAAATAACTATTTTGAAAATTAAAACAAAAATTAAAATTTTGATTTAATTAATTGATAATAAATTTTAATACATAATGCATCGTAATTAATAATTATCTAAATTTTTCATAATTACTTATAAGCACTTTTTATAATTAAATCCATCAAATAATTACTTTGCCAATAATCCTACTAATCAAGCTTTCAAAGAATTATTGAACCATTAAGTTAGAGATGACAATAGATCAGATCGAGTAGACCAAACTCGGCCTAGACTTAAATTATTTTCTCAATTTAAATGTCAAAATGATATCGTTTAATTAATACATGTCGGGCTTTGAGTCAATCTCGAACTCAGATTACCTAAGTTTTTTAAAAAAGAGGGCCTCCTTGGCCTTAAGTTATTTACCACCTCTACATTAAATGCGTACTTATATAAATGGAATAGAATTAGAATACGTTGTTTTCATTTGTATGAATAAGATTTAATAAGATGGAGTTAGAACTGATTAATTAAAACAGAGGATCTGATCTCAATAAAATAATATTTAGAAAATAAAATTCAAGTCATATGGGGCCCACGACTTGACTTTTTTAAATTTATTAAATCATGCAAAGTTTAAAAACTAATAATCCATTTTAGAATATTTAATCTCTTTCTATTGACTTTTATGAGACAATATAAGTGGCTTAGCTTACAGATGTTGAAATTGTTCTAAGGCGTTGAATTGAAAATTTTCTAGAAAGTAATTGAATAGTCAATTGTGAAACTAGTCTTCTAAGAGACTTTCAACTTCAAATAGTGTATGCTTTTCAAAAAATAAATAAAAATTGTATGTTCTAGATGCGGTGGGAAGAATTGCATTGGATTGAATTTAACTAAAATTTAATTTAAAAATAAATTTTTTTAGTCTAGATTCAAATTAATATATAAATATGTCTAATTTTTAAATTCAAAATTGATATTATAAAAATTCTAGATTGAAATTTAACTCACAAATTTATATTTTATAAAATTTTAATAATTATATAAAATATGATTATAATGTATAAAAAAACAACCCATTTATTTGGTAAGGATAAGATAGTGACCTCAAGGGGTGTGACTTGATGGTTGAGAGCGAGGTTTGACTTTGGTTATATCCCAGGTTCGATTCTTTACTAGCCCCTCTTGTAAGAGCCTGGGGTAATCGAGGTTTTACCTGTAGGTGGAGAACTAGATGGGCCCTCGATGATGAGGGGCGCCCGCTTGACCCGCCTGTGGGTTACTGTGCCAGTTGGACCTTCGGAGAGGTGTGCTCGCTTGGCTCGCCTACGAGATTTTCTCGAATAAAAAAAAAAGGATAAGGTAGTATACTACTGAATTTCCAAAGTTCTGCATTTTTACGGGTATTTTAACAAGTGTTATTGTTGTGTTTATATTAGTATAAAATTATATTAAATTTAAATAAAAACAATCATAAACTTCTAAAATAAAAATAAAAATTGTAATTAAATTCAAGAATCATTATTTTTTACTGTAATAAACAATTAAAATATAACAATGATTTAAAAATAAAAATACTTGTTTATAACTTTGTAACTTTTATTATTTTTCTTAATAATTATGTGAATAAAAATATCAAATAACAAATATAAGGTCACTTAAGTTTAAGATATTTATAAATATAAATTTGAATTGCATTTTTATATTGTTTTTTCAAACTCAAATTGACTTATAAATTTCGTTGAACTCAAATTTTAAATCTAAACTCAATTTATGAACTAATCTTTAAAATTTAAGCTTTTTAATTTTTGGATTTAACATATTATAAGATCATATTTATAAAATATAATTATAATTCACTTTAATTTTTAAGAATCCATTTATTAAAAATAGAAATACGCAAAACCTTAACTTTCCTCTTCTTGCAAGATATGCATTCGGGTCTACAGAAGACAAAACCTTCATTGACGAACATGAAAATGACGATAGAAGACAATAGTTCTGTCCAACTTTGAAGTTGCAGAAGTCACAACGAAATATCAACATGCAAATACAAACTTAGCCGGCCTCATCGTAACCTCAGAATCTTGCTAGAGCCGGCCAAGACACGACAGATCAAGCGATACGTCAGACGTAAAACCAACATGAACCTGTCAGTTTCTTGCATCTATATAATGTTAGCCGGATCGTCATCTCCTAATCATCTTTTCATAGATTCTTGGCTTAGTATCATCAAGCATATATATTTAACATGACGATTAAGGTTCATGGAATTCCAGGCTCTACGTGTGTTGCACGAGTGTTGCTTTGCCTTCAGGAGAAAGGCCTGGAGTACGACCTTGTTCAGCTTAACGTGATGGCTGCAGAACATAAACGACACCCTTATCTGTCGTTAAATGTAGGTTTCCACAAACACTAGCTTTTGTTCTATGTTTGTCTTTCTATATGCTCAAGTAGAGATTCAAATATGTTTTAGATTTAGGGTATGAAAAATTAGTTAAAAGATATAGGTTTTTTTTTAATAGAAAGATAAATACACGAAACTTTAAGTTATTAGTTAAGGGAAGAAAACCTCTCGAGATATTCTGTAAAAGGATAGATAGACAACCTTCAGGCGAGTTTTGAAATAGGTAGATGTCAAATTCAAGGGAGTTGATGTAGTTTTTTTTATTTAAAGTAAACGTAAAAAAGAAACACGCAAAAACATTGATCAGAAAGGCATAACAGAACTAACCCAAGTCAACAGACTTACCCTATATATCCGGAACCTACTAGCCTTTCACCATCAATGTCTGAACTAACAGAGATATCTGAAGCAAAAATGGAATTTAAAACA
>JAOSBM010000206.1:43134052-43145471 GCA_027568955.1 Erythroxylum tenue
TGTAAACTAATATTATAAAATTAAATAAAGATTAAAAAGTTTAATTAACCCCTTTATTATATTTTTTCAAACTTCACTGACATAAATGTACGATCAAAAAAAGCCAACTTTAAAAACACACAAAATAAAAGTAGAGAGTAAAGTAGAGGGCAATACTATCATTAAGTAAACAACTAACTCCAAAAGCTCCTTTTATGGAGCTTTTAGAAATCAGCTTGTTAGGGTTAAATAAACTAACCAATAAGTCATTTACCAAACACACCAATAACTTTTTAAGATGGTCAAAAAATTAACTTTTAATCAATAAGCTAAAAAATAACTGAGAAGTTGTTTGCGAAACACCTCAAAAAAAAATCCACCAAGCCAATCTTTGGTTTGCTAAATACTCTCACCTGTAAGTAAGTCTATTTTACTTTTGTTCTGGCCTGGTTTGCATGTTGCTTCATGTTTCCAGGAGGCAAACTGAAACTGAGAAAGCATACATAAACCAGATACTGAAACATGAACGCTTATTACTAAATGAGGTTCGTTTCTAGCTTTAGCTTTAGATCACGCAATGACCTTAAGAAAAATAGGTTACAAAAAGAAGTAACAGAAGCCACTCTTGTGCAGCTAACTAGTGATCTAAAATGTCAGCATTTCTTCCAGAAGTGCTAGTAAAGATCCTCTTAGAGATTGATAGCAGAATCGGAATCATAGCAGCGAGTGAGAATTGCAGTTCCGAGCTGCTGGTCTTGACTGTGATCTGCCCTTTTTGCTTATTGTTCAGTCCTACATGGATGGCCAGTTTAGAGTTTCTACTGATGGAGAACTGAGACTGTAGGTTGGCCATAATACCCAGATTACCTCTCCATTTCATCAGAGACAAACCTAGAGTGGACTGATTTTGGTCTAGGATAAAATCCTTACTCTTGAGCCGTACCTCGAAGTTAGCTCCATACGCCATATCACCTCCAGATCTCACTGCTCCAGCATTTCCCACCAATGCCAAGCGCTTTCCAACTACAATTTCATCCTCCATTTTTAGTCCAGTTGCTACACTTTTGCCAAGTATAGTAACTGATATTCCAGCAGATGTTTTGTTGTTCTTGAAATTCTTCAACTTGGTTTCTCCTTTGAGGACATATGCAAGCTGCCTTCCAACAGTCTGTATGTCAAGCCCCGCCATTGTCGATCCATTATCTTCATGCTTAGCTGAAATCGATGAAACTAGGTCGACGCTGAGGTTTTTCTTGTCCTCTGTGATTTGAACAGAAAATGCACCCGGATAGCGATCAGCAAGAGCAAGATTGCCTTCAAGGCTAAGACCATCATAACCACAATCATGGTCCCATCCATGTGAGTCTAGAACTGGCCTCACAAGAAGCTGAGCTGTAGGCTCCAACATTCGGTACCTATAAGATGGGTTTTCACTGTCAAAGGAAGGTGGAAGAACAAAGTCAGGCAAAGGAACTGACACAGTTGATGGACTCCCATCTTCTTTATCCACACGTTCCTCATGGTTAGCACAATCTTCACCAACATTATTTTTTATCTTCTTCTTGAGCTCCTCCAATTTTTTCACCTCTTCTTTCCACTGCTTCCTTTGAAGTAGTTTCACTCGATAATCATACTCGTCAAAGTAGGCTTGTCTTTGCTCTTTGCTGAGTTTATCAACCTGGGATTTTCTGAGAGGCTTGAACGGTGGGAGTTTGTCATTCTCATCTTCATCATCAGAATCTGATACGTCCAATAATTCTACGTTAGAGTCAACATTGTCATTAATCTGATCAGCAGAAAGTTTTGGGTGAGGGTGGCACATCAATAGAGAAGAGATCAAGTGGGGTAGAGGCAGCGAACGAGGCCTAAAGCCGAGAAGCTTCCTGTCGTCAAAGGGATCTCCAGACTTGAATAGAGAACTTGCTTCTGATAAAATCTTCAGAGAGTAACATAAGAGTAATAACTCGGGTTGCCAACTTCCTCCATTAGGAAGGACACTCTCTCCATTTTTGTTCCTTAAACATGCTTCATTATTCTCCACAAGAGAGACAGGGTGCATCATATTTGGATGCATTAGTCGCAGATCACCTACTGCCTGGCTAATGGCTTGTTGAATGCCATTGGATCTTTGTGCAACAAACAAGTTAAAGTTGAGGGACGACTCATATGGCCCATCAGGTAGAGAAGAAGAAGCATGGGTCAGCAGGACAATGGCATTTTGCCATATTGATGTAGTCAGTGACTTGGTAAGTGAGCGTAACAATGGCAAGTCATGGAGATCCTTTGCATGGCTGTCTAGCCGATCCACATAAAGGACAACATCTGGTGGACACCTTTTACTTAACCTTTTTATGGATGCCAATATTTTCTGATTGGTAGCATCTTCCTTCAGACAAGATCGAAGACCTGGAGTATCAAACATTCTTAGCTCTACCCCATTAATTGTGTCAACAATCTCCTTCACCTCAGTTGTGGCAGGTTCAAATGCACTAACTGGGACTTTTTTCTTACCAAAGAGAGAATTCACGGTTGCACTCTTTCCAACTCCAGTTTTCCCTAGAACCAAAATGTTCAAAGAGAAATCTAAACTGCCTTTGTCCTCCATTTCAAGCTGCATAGCCATTCTCCATGCAGATTCAAGGTTGAACTCTTGATTCCGGTGTCCCTCTCCGAGTACAACTAGCCTGTTCAACACTTGTGCGACTATAGAGTCTTTAGGGGAAGATCCCAATCGGTGAACAAGCCTCAAAAATTTCAGCATAATGAGTTCGATCTTTTCAAATATCTTCTTATCTTCTGTACCTGTACTGTACATTATACTGCCAACCACATCTGATACTGAAGCTAAGATTGCTTGGTGGAATGAGGAACCTACACCAACAGGTTGCTCCACAGAAAATACTTTGGAACCATCCTTAGAGGCTATTGCGACACTTTTTTCAACAGATTCAGGTCCAGTTACTGCTTTCAACAGTGTTTCGACTGCAGAAGGATTCAATAATGACTTCTGTTCCAGCTCCTTCTCTATATCCATTTCTTCATTTAAGTTGGAAACTGCATGCCCTTCAACTTCTTGGAGTTGGTGTTGATGATTGTCTGCACCGTAAATGGTTTCATCCTTCATTATAGAAGCACCGAAAATCAAATCTTCAATATCATCATTAGAAAGAAAACCTTCTTTTACTCCAATTTGTTCTGAACCAAGGTTGACTTCATCACTGCTAACAAGGGAATTGGCATTGCTCTGCCATGCATATTCTACGTCATTAGCTTCAAGGGTTTGAAGCAAAGAGGTGTTGGAATGAATTCCTTTTGTGAGAACACCACTGCCTACGGTTTCAACTTCAGATGCAGGTGATTCAAGCCCTCTAAAACCATCTTGCCCAGTTACAATTTCCAGTTTCTCATTATTCCCAAATCCCTGCGGAGCGACACTTTCACAAATGCTACCACGATCAATTTCTTCACCAGTAGAAGGCTCATCCAAATCCACCCCAACATCTTTCTCTTTCACCTCTTGTGCAACAATCTCAGCAGTCTCATTTGAGGGGTTCCCTACAATTTCATAGGCATGGTCATTCCCATATATTCTTTCAGTAACATTTTCCTGCTCCAGCTTCTCAAGAGGTTGCTTTTCTTCTGAGGTGTCCTCTTTCAGCTGCCCTAAAGTCTTGTCAAGAGATTCTGGTATGACTGCATTACCATCAGCCTCAACTTTTCCAACTGAAACAGAGTCCTTAACAAGAGACAAATCATCTTTAAACAGTTCTTCATTTTCTACAAGAACTCTTGCTGTGCTCTGCTTCAAAGATTCGCCATAAGATTCAGGTATAACAAGGTGGCCCTCTTCATTAAACAAATTAATGGAGACAGAGTCATTAATTGAATCCTTTACTACAATTGTGTTAACATCAGAACCTGAAACATCACTAACAGCTCCAGAGTTTTTATCCAAAGCAAAGTCCTCGCTATCAACTTCCAGTGGTGGCACGGATTGATTGCCAAGAGAAGAATCTCCCTTTGTCAACAACTCATCCTCGTCAATATCCGACAGCTTAATTCTAGGCGCACTGTGAACCCTCTCCAGAACTCCAAAACTAGGAAGCTTAACAAAGCCTGAAGACTTTCCATCATCAGAATCACTTTCCATTGATTCATCTCCAACCAACTCATCAAATTCATCGTCATCCATCGATAACTGAGCAAAGGGCCTAACTTGCTGCGAATTCAATTCCATGGCATAGTTATTTTCATCAATATCATCACTCTCCTCCTCCTCTCCTATAACCTCATTTTCTGAAATTTCCCCATCTTGGTACTTCACAGAAAGCCCAAAGATTGGATATTTATCAACAAAACCATTTCCTACCTGGTTTTCCTCATCTGGGTCTCCTGGAAATGCCCTCTCCGATGCAGTGTCAAACTCCTCACCACTTGCCAACTCTTCACCATTCGCAAACTCCTCGGACTCAAACCCACCGTCGACACTACTAGTATCAGTGCCAGTGTTATCAGTTTCATGAACACGGAATTCAGGACCAGAAGAATCATCATCATCATCATCAATACTAACGCGAGCTCGGATAGGAAATGAACCTGTAGGTGGTGGTAATGAGCTGGAAAGTGAAGGTCTTTGTGTAAAGGAAAGAGGCACAGAGGGCTTGGAGGCCATGACTTCAAAACACTTCTCTTTTTTCTTAAAAGCACATTAACATACGTCAAAGCACCAAGGTGGGTGAAGAGTTTCTGACAGAAACATCCAAAGGTTTTGTTAATGGTGGTAGTTATGGTTGGGTGACAGTTTGGGGGGATAAGGTGATAGTAGCGTAGCGAAGTTCGAGGTGAATAGGCTTTGGTATATCAGATAGGTTTTTTGTCTCATAGAGAAAGATACCTTTTTGGACTTATCTGACAAAGGTGGATGGGGTGTTTAGGTTTTGTCTGGAGACTCCATGTCTGTCTCTGGTGTCTGGTCTCATACTTGCTTGGAGGTAGATTGGACGTTTGGATCAACAAGAAGACATGAACTGATGAAAGTCTTAGGTTGGTGTGGCAACTCAGAGAGCCACAACCAGACTCAAGGCGGCTGTTTGTTGTTTCATTTTCTAATTACAAATAAAAAAGCAAGAGATCGACGGTCATTACTCATCACTCATTAGTAGTTTCTTCTTCTACGATTTAATTAATTTTAAACATATATAATTTTTAATTATAAAAAATTATAATTTTTAGTTCTTTTGATAAAAATTTTATATTTCTATCCAAAAAAAACAGTAATACACTAAAAAATTATTAATGCGACAATTCAATACAACTTAAATTAATTAAATCCAATCAAATCAATAATTTATACTAATTAAATTAGATATTTGAGTTATCAATATTTAACTGGTTTGTAAGTATTATATGTTTTATCATTATTCTTTAACAAAAATATATATATTTAAAAAATTAAAATTAGATAGAGTTTTTTTAATATTTTTAAAATTTAAGGGTTCTTTAGAATTAGTTAAATATAAAAAACAAACTTTAGGCTAGAGTTAAAGACACCTTCCCAGTTATATGGAAAGCTTTTCTTAACTGAATTAACTAACAGTACACAATGTATGCAAGCAAGCCTTAATATATATGGACAACAGTTTCCGTTTGCCTCTAGAGAAGCATACATAGATAACTTATATATGATAATGTCTTCACAAATCTATGGAAGATCTGGTTGATGTTTTGTATTTCAAGTTGACTATAGCTCGGATTCATGCCGGATCTAAACCCTGTGGAGCCTGAACCTGAAATCAATCAAATATAATTTGATACCAATCTATGATAGTTTTTAATAAATTCAGTACAAATCTGATACTCTTTTATTACAATGAGGGAAGAAACATAGGACTGTAATTTGCTAATAATCATGTAAAAAAGCAGAATTTACATGATTGAACTCTACTGTCTAAGCCTAGATCAGTATCACAGAAGCCCCTACATTGAAGAAACGATTTTGATCACAGACTGAGCATGAATTGTTGGCAAATTGGTTTGGCAGAAACTTTGCCAAGACTCCTGCTTCTGTTGTTCTTCATTTCTAGGTTCATATGATTCATATACAGAATTCACAATGTTCCTCGCTGCCTCTCTAGCCTCAGGCAACCTATCATTCAACAACTCTGCAGCCATTCGAACCAGCAAAACCAACCCAAACTCTTCCATTCCTTCCAACCCCTGAAACACACACCACCATAGATTTCTCATCACATTTGAGATCCCACAAACTCACGATTGTGACCGTGCAAAGACTCAAAAAAACTTTTTAATGAAACTTTACCATTTTAGCGATGGAATGGGAGATGGATACAGCGGCTTTGGCCCTGACTCTAGGGTTGGCATGGCTGACATAAGCATGGAGCTTGCGAAGAAGAGGCAGAGGATTCATGGAAGTCACCATTCTGTTGAGTGCTCGGTCAGCTTCTTCACATACAAAACGTTTGTCCTGAGAAGCTTTGAGCAGTAGCTGCAGTAGCTGTAGAACCACGCACATGAAGATAGAATCAAAATCAAAAGTAGGAAAGGAAAGAAACAGAAAGTTGAAGAGAACAGAGATGGAATTGGTGTGTCTGTATGTATAGATACCAAGTTATCAAATGCATCAGTCATGGAGTCGAGCAATTTGTCACTAAAAGCATTGAAAATATCAGAAGAAGCCATGATTGCAGTCTTGCACAGAGCACTTCTAGGGTTCTTCATGGCCTTTACCATCACCACAATCACCTTTTCTCTACACAAAACTCATAAAGTGTCGATCTTTAGCAACACCCACTACCCAAAAAAAAAACACAAACAGCTTAAACCCTCATGATTCATGAACTCGGAGATTAGCGGAAAAGAAAGTCTTACAGGATCGGAAGCAAGAGAGATGAGTGATGAATTGCAAACCGCCTAGCATTATTCAATGATTCGCAAACCTTTGTCCAATCCTTAGAATCTAATCCTTCAATCAGACACTAAAATTTGAAATATTTTCAAGGGTCAGCCTGCCTATCAAAGTACAACATTTGATCTGTAGAACTAAAGAGACCCATCTTCAGGGCCAGAGAGAAAAGTTACTTGGATCTTGGACTCAGGGTCGGTTATCGATTTGAGGTCTTCTGAAGAGATATAATCAATGGCGAGCTCCGCAGACGGTGGTGGTGCCTGGTTTTCGTCATTGACAATGACACCAAACTCCGGTTGCTGTTTGTGAATCAGAGCCGAGACTTTGACTTGCTTTTTGGGCCTCTCTAGGGCTAGTGGTAGAGCATTATCTATGGGTCTCAATGCCATTTTCTTCTTGTCGACGAGAGAGCAAATCAGATCAAACAACTCTGAGTTCTGCGATTTATCAAAAAAGTGTGTGCGAGAGAGAGATAGAGAGAGAGAGAATGGGCAACCTTTTGTGTTCGTCTTTTCCAAGTTTAAATTTCGAAAGGAAAGAGCCGTTACGTCGGCGCTTTTCGGCTAACGGTCAAATGTCGGTGGGATTCTTTCTTTGTGGTTGTTGTATACTTGAATTTGAACCCCATATTTTATTTTAACAATTATAAAAAAAAAGTTTCAAGATAATTCAAACACGAGTCCAATCGAGTTTACGAAAATGGCATCGTTTTAATATAATTGATTACATACTAACATGACAACGTTTTGGTATAATTAACCAAAACAATATCATTTTAATAGAACTTATTGTTTAAGAAATTAAAGATTAAAAAATGTCGTTTTGATTGTGATAATCAGTGGATTAGAATCAAACGATATAAAAAGAGGGTAAGGTTGAGACTTTTTTTTTTTTGTTACATCAAAGAAATAAGCATTACATTAACGACTAAACATAATCCCTAGCGCATCAGCGCGTAAGTGAGGACTGAGGCCAAGAGGGGGGGTAATGCAGGCACTCCCTACAGCTGCTCTTGCCGATCCCAAGCGGGCTAAAAAATTTGCGCACTAATTTCCTTCTCGAAAGATATAGCTGAGATTATAGTGTGAAATCCTGGCCAGATTAAATTTGATATCCGAAATGAGATTAGCCAAAGGATAGAAGACCAGCACGTCGGAAGGAAGGGAGAGACACCTCAGCACTTCCATAGAATCAGACTCGACTAGAAGACCTTCCCAAGGGTAGGTGCCAGCGATGGCAAGCCCATAACTAAGGGCCCTAAGTTCCACTACCAATATATTGGTGATCCCGATCTCACAGGAAAAGCCCACTATCCACACACCATTACTATCAGCAAGTCTAACTTAATCTAGTCCATCGCCAACTTTGGCTAATTTAGGTTTAATCAAAAATTAAAAATTTACGCTTAATGTCGTACAAAAATTTAAATTTGCTTTGATCTTTTTTTTTTGAAACGGAGGAATTCACAGTTGTTATCTTTTGGATGTGAACTAGGTAAATTTTTGAATTGACGTAATAGTCTAAAAATCACGTCAACCGAATACTCTGCACTAGGTAAACCGTATATGATAGGCTCGATTGAGAGAATGTAGGTAGAGAAAATCAAACACAGAATCTTTTGACCCTATGTTCCTCCACTCTACCAACTCGACCACCCCTAAAGACACCTTAATCTTATTATTAAAACTCATATTATAAATTTTATTTTTTTACACAATTTTAATAACATATAAAATCTTTGTTTCAATATTTTAATTTTATGTATTTTAACCTTTTTTATGTATTTCTTTTTATCTCTTAAATTCAACTTTTAAATTTTAGAAATTAGAATCCTAAAGTTTATTTTTAATAAGTAAGAGAAGAGTTTACATCGGACTTTGCTTAAGCCCAATGTTTTAAGTAGATGTGAGCCCGATAAAAACCAATAAGAAGCTCCAAAACGCAGCGTTTTAAGTTCCCATGATCAGTTTAGTGACAACGAAACTGCAACGTGTCCCGTCGTCTTCTTCGCCTTCTTCTTCTTCTGCGTCACTCCACTCTAGAAACGACAAGTCGTATCCCCTAATGGAGCTCCAGTATCCCAAAACCCGAGCCTTGGGTCCGCACCAGTTAAACATGCCATCGCAGCACGCCGACAACGACCGGAGCTCCGGCGACGTCCGGGCACTCGACTGCAACCTCACCTCCCTCTGCGATCACATCCAAGTCGAAGGCTTCAATGCCGGTGCTTTCTCGGACATCATCATTGCCGCCATCGACTCCAAGTACCACCTCCACCGCCTCATCCTGTCCCGGAGCTCCTACTTCAGGTCACATAACACCGATCTCTGCGTTTTCGTAGATGTTTGAGAAATCCGCTCTGAATTTTATGCGAGTAGCAGTGTTTAATTAGGTTTCTGTTTCTAGGAACATGCTTCAGGGGCCGTGGAAGGAAGCTAGCTCACCGATTGTCACTCTGCATGTCGATGATAAGAATGTCAACTCTGAAGCAATCGCAATGGCCTTATCCTATTTGTATGGACATCACCCTAAGCTTAACGATAATAATGCGTTTCGCGTTTTGGCTGCGGCGTCGTTTCTTGACCTTCAGGTACCTAGGCTCTCAAAGAACAGGTTGCTTTTACTGTGTTGTTATGATGATCTGATTTTGGTTTTTGGTGCAGGATTTGTGTGCAATTTGCACTGATTTTATCATATCTGAGTTGTGGGCTTCCAATTTTTTGGCATATCAGGTTCAGTTCAAGTGGTTCTTTCTAATTTTGGTGTGTAGGACAGCTTGTAAATTTTGCTTTTGGTGTTTGGCTTTTTGGACTGTAGGTATTTGCTGAGAATCAAGATTATGGAATACACGGAGAGCGTGTTAGAAATGCTTGTTGGGGTTATCTTTGTCAAAGTGGTGCTAGGGAGTTGAAAGAGGTGATATTCAGTTTATTTCTTATATTCATTTCGTGGAGTCGTTTACTGTGGAGCTACGAGTATGTCTTTCTGTTGTGTTTTTGGTACTCGATCAATTGTTGCATATTCTCATCATGGCTTGTGTTGATTGTGATAGGTGCTTCCTAAACTTTCATCTCAAACCCTGCATGCATTGCTGACATCCGATCAATTGTGGGTACCGAGTGAAGAAAAAAGGTAACAGGTCTAGGAAGTCGCTGAATTTGATATTTTTGATGCTGTTGAAGTCTGTATGAGTTGCATAAATTCACATCTCTATTTTTGTGTTAAAAGGTTTGAATTGGCACTCTATGCACTTCTTGCCAAAGGTGCTTTTTGCAAGAATGGGCATCCTGATCAAGGAAGCTCCAGTTCTGAGATGGGTATGGGTATGCATTCTGATTCTTATAAGACAAAGGGAATAACTTTTGTCAATAGCTTCTCTAATAAGAGGTTGGAGTCTGAATTTGGATCCTTAAACTTAAAGGATGACGCAGAGGGCCATGCAGCTCCGAACGAAAAAATTGAGCTTAATGATTGTGTGGTTGGTTTCCAAACAGGGGCTCCTGATTCTGAACAGGTTCAGCAAGTAATGTGCGTTCAATCAAATTCGGGCACTTCTAATCCCTGTAGGGTGGAACAATCTTCATCACCTAGCAACTCGTTTTTAGAAATTAATGGTAATAGGACCCCATGTCCTTATATTGAGATATCAAATGGTGTTGGGACTAGTGCTCTAGGGATCCCTGGAGTGGCTATGGAGGGGCCATCAGAAGAAGGTTCATACCAATTGAATAACAATACTTGGCTTTCTCGTGACCAACTGAGGCATTGCAATCCTGGGGATCCATCTTCCAGTTCACAAATACCCAATGATTGGGGGAGATGTGTATCTCCTCTATCATGGGGTGGTCGAGTAGTAGGTAAAAGACAAGTAAAAGGTTATGCTAGAGGGAACTGTGGCATTAGTGGGGAGGACAACGATGGTTTTGTTACTATATTGGAAGGGGGTTCTCTTCTATATTGCAACATGTCCTTTGAGGCACTTCTGAATGTGAGAAAGCAGCTGGAGGAGCTAGGTTTTCCGTGCAAAGCAGTGAATGATGGTCTTTGGTTGCAGGTTTAGTTGCTTCTACATTGTCTTGTGTTTTCATAATGCATTTTTCCTCTTGTTATTCCCTTATGTTGGGCGTTGGTGTTGGTGGAGGTTCATAATTCTAATACAATCTGCAAAAACCAACCGTTTTTTATCTTGACATTTGATTTGTGTTTCATCCTAAAGTCATCTAACCCACTAGATCTTTTGACATGTCATTCTTGATACTATCTGACAATTTTATCTGTGCATTAGCCTGAAAATCTTTGCTAGAGTAGTTTTTTTCCTCTTATCATGCAATGAATTTAAAGGGAATTATAAATTTATAGTTCTGATTCAGCATTCAGAAACTCTATGGTTGTTATGTGTTATGATCTAATTGTCCCACATCGGTAACAAAAGATACTAATGTGGGGTTTATAGGCTTATGAGCTCTCCCACCCTTCAAGCTAGCTTTTGGGGTTGGTTCTCTCATAAGACCTGTA
>JAOSBM010000206.1:43145571-43162653 GCA_027568955.1 Erythroxylum tenue
GAATCTGTTAGGAATAACAGATTCGGTTAGGCTGACAACCAATCATGAGGTTGTCAGCTCCCCCCTCCCCCAAATAATAGAGCACATGTATATATATATATATTTCCTATATATGTAAATTAATTTCTGAGTTGGCTCTCTATCATTATGCTCCAATGAGGTTCTTATTTCACCGTATACTTATTGAGTCTCTCAAAGTACTACTGTTTGTCATTTTTTTTCTTCATCTGGCAAATGTAAGTGTCCCTTATGTCATGCTGCAAGTATTATATTATTGCTAGTATTCATCTATTTGATGAGAAGATTGACTCCTCCATTCTTGTGGCTACTTTATAGATGCTATTAAGTCAGAGGGTACAAGAAATTGGTGCTGACACATGCAAAAATTGCTGCTTCACTAGTGCAGCCTGCACCTGCACCTGCAGGCAACCTTTTGGATTTGTGAATGGTGTTGGTAATACAGGTTATTATCCACAAGACCGCGAGCACATTTCTCCTGGAAACATGGGAAGTGTATATGTTGCTGATTCTGCTCAAGGTGGGGGAAATGGCCTCTTTAGGCCTGTTCGAGTTCATGTTAGGGGACCCATTGATGGCCTTGCTGGTATTGGACGAGGAAACACATTTGTACCCGCTACTGCTTGGCCCCCAACACGTTTTGTCTTCTCACGTGTGCCCTTCGGTATGGGTAGCCGAAATTGCCAACAGTCTCTTGCTAATGATGATTCAGAGAGTAGAACTGACAACAATGGAGACTTATCTGGAGATGGGTTAACAGCACTGGTTGGATTGAGTCAAGGAGGGAACATTGCAGGTAATGTCCATGGAGAGCCTATGGTGAGAGAGTATGAGACAGATATGCAAGAAAGAATCCCTGAGACATCTAGTTCAGCAACGAGTACCAGTGGTATTGCTGTTCAGATGCTGGAGTCACAAGAACATTCTATGGGAATAGAGTGGGAAAATACAAACAGTCCTTCAATATCTCTAGATATGAAAACTCCTTTAAATCATTTCCCCCCGTTTCGATTTGGGTGAGTGTTCTTTGAGCTGCTTGTTTTTTGCAAAATTTAAGATTATTTATTGGATGATGCCACCCCAAGAAGATTTCAGACTGTTGATTAATGCATTAGATAATGGGATTCCTCATTAGTCCCTTCTGAATATGTCTGGTTACAGTCTATGCTCTATATTCTGGCATTAAAATTCAGTTTGAAGCTGTTCCTTGTATGCAAATTTAGTTCTGTAACCACACCCTTGAATTATGCTTAAGAATTGGTCTTAATGATTTTGGTAAACTACTATTGTCCACTATTTGCGAACTTTACAATTGCTGTTCATTTACTTTTTTAAGCAATTTGTGCACTTGTAAGAGCCTCACAAATCTTTGTGTGGATTGAATGCTACTTTCACAGGGTTGAATTTGGTGATGTGCATAGACTCAGTGACGGACAAGTCAAGCATTCTCCAGAATATTTTTATGCCGGTTCACTGTGGAAGGTCTGAAATATTAACTGCTCTTTTGATTAGTCATTTGTTTCAAACTTTTATGAATTTGATGGGATTGAGCTATGTTTGCAGGTGAGCGTCCAGGCCTTCAATGATGAAGATCCCCAAGGACGCAGAACTCTGGGTAGCATTCAGCATTTCTGTTTTCTTTTTCTTTTGCAGAGTTGAAAACAAGATATCCTTTTGAGGAACACTATGTTTTTGTTGATTAGATCTGATATTAGAAATGCTTCCTGATATTTCAGGACTTTTTCTTCACCGGAGAAAGGCAGAGATCACTGATTCCCCTAGAAAGGTTAGCCTCAACCATGGCAAATCAGCATTTGGTTTGAATTTTGATATCGCATTTGACTTCACATTCCTTTATCATTTCCTCCCTGCTTTTCTTTCTGTTTTCTTTCCCACTCTTTCGAACCATTCCCATCTGTGAGATTATACTGCCCAACAAGATGCCGAATACAATATTTTTCTACATGTCATGATGAAAATTCCAGTCAGCACTCAGGTTTAAGCTTATTTCTTACCTAAACTTATCCCTCAATTCAGGTCCATATGTATGTGGACACTCGTGAAAAGGTTACCGCTCGTTATCAGGTAAACTTGTTCGTAATCCAAATAGCTTTTGATGCAGTAGTTTACCTTTCTCCACCTTAGCTTTACAAGTGAGTTATTCCTCTAAGGGGCAGTTATTCTCTTGACATTATAGTTGATTTGTCCGTCAAAGAGAGAAGTCATGGTGTTTGGGAGCTTTAAGCAAAGAGGAACCCTTCTACCAAAAGCTCCCAAGGGATGGGGCTGGCGTACTGCCATATTATTCGATGAGCTCGCTGATCTTCTTCAAAACGGAACCTTACGAGTAGCTGCTGTAGTGCAGCTTGTATAAAACCAAAAAGGTAGTCTGGACTGTGAAAATCTTATTTGTTTTTATGCAATCCTTGAGTTCACCACTCATTTATGTTTCTGATTCAGAGGAAACCGCTAAGTTGGTAGAGATCTGTCCAAGGATATTGATTACTGGAAGCTGCAAAACAGGCACACACCTTCTTCTCTGGCTTTAGACATGTTTATACATACACAGAGGCATTGTAAGTATCATACATTGCATGAAACTAGATTTCACATCAACTGTTTATATCATAACAATGTGTATTATTAATCGAAACACATGATTTACGTATTATTGCATATAGTCTACCGTTTAGTTGGTCTGCACCCGTTCTGCCGATATAAAAAAAAAGGGGAAAAGTGTGCTATTAACTAGACTCAGGTTTGTTATGGCTGGGAATGAGAATTGGCCTCTAATTGGGATTTCGGATATTTATTTGGTAGTGCAACCTAATATAGGGGATGTGATGATCAACTTTGTTTAAATAATTCACGTAAATGTAATTATATTACATCTACAGTGCAAATTATAGTGTTAAAAATATTGAATTTATAGTACTTTTATAACACTATGATTTAGCATTCCAGAACTTGTAAAACTATTTAGATGTGTAATAAGGGAAGGAATCTCTCTTTATCTTATAATATTATTAGATTGGCAGCTAGAGTAAAATTAGAAATTGATAGAAAAATAAAAAACAGGTACGAGTCTCTCTTATCTTACTATGTCGAGTTAGATGAAGAAATATTGCTCTTAAGTATACATGGCAATACGCTAGGTCGAGCTGAGTTCGGCCTGACTTAACCTCGAAAGGTCGAGGCTCAAGTTTGGTGTGATGATCCGTCAAGCTTAAGGTTGTGTGGTTCAAATTTTGTCCAAAGTTTGATCGGATTCAAATCATGTGATATCTGAATAAGGCAATGAACTTCTTGCTATATATATGTTTTTAAAGTAATGCTTGGTTTTTTCTTTCGTCTAGTCAGGTCAAACAGACCAGGATAATAAAGAATAACAGGACAAGAAGGCTTCTTTTGAAGAGTTCGAACCTACATAAGTTGTCTAAAAAAATGCATCATACTCAAGCTATGTGGCTCGAATTTGATCTGAAGTTGGATCGATCGGGTCGGGTTTAAATTGCGCGATTCGAATTCGTTTGAGCTATCTAAAATGACACCGTATTAATGACATACGATCTGTTTCTTAAATTTATAATCAAAACGGCATTGTTTTAAAGTGGAGTCGGATTGTTTAGATCACTTAAATTAAACCTCTAATCTTTCAAATTCAAATATATGTTAATTTATTCTAAATTTTAAGCAAAAAGTATTAATTTGGTCTCAAATTTTGGATTTTCTATTATCTTATTCTCTTTGTTTTCAAAATTTTGTTAAGAGTTGTATACATTTTTTAACGAGTAAAATTTTTAATTTTATTGATTAAAAAATTTAATATTGAGAATTTTAAACTAGTTAATTTTTAGTTTTATTTGCTTTAATAATTATATTTAATCTTTTAGTTAAATTTTAGTTTTTCAGATAATTTTTTTAATTATATTCAATTTTAAATCAAATTTATAATAATTTAAAACTAATTAAAAAATAAATATTTTATTTTATTAGTTTAATTTTTAGTTCCATTTTTAAGATAAAAATTTCAATTCGACAGTGTTAGTAAGTCAAAGTCGATTTCACTTTGGGAACAGACAAGCACTTGTTTTTGGTCGGAAACTAGTAAATTTTCCCGCAAAGTCCGGCCCTTTTCTCCCGTTTAAAATCAACGACAGATTATGCTCCGAAATCGAAATTGAAGTAGCGTATCCTCTCTAGCAAAACCCTAATTGAGCCCGCCCAAATTGCTACTCAAGGGTTTATCTCTCCTAAATGTATTCCCTAATTTCCCGAAATTGATTGAATGTCAGTTGTCATGCATAAGTACATGTGTTCGATTTTTGGATTTCAGAGTAGCCAGTTAGAAAGTTATGGGTTGGTTTTGAGCTTTGGGTTTGTCTCTAAATGGGTGCTATAACCAGCAACCGAAAGGGAGACTCCTTTCTGTTTTCAGATTCTCCGGATTTTCATCACGCTCCGAAGAAGCTCAGATTCTCACTAATGCGTCAGACTTCTTACAAAACCCCGAGCTCCTCCAATAGTACGGTTTCTAGAATCTCCCGGTACCCGGAGTCGACCGCCAAGTTCCGCCGTGAAGTTCATGCTCCTTGTAGAAAGCTCAAGTTTGGGTTGTCGAGGCCGAGAACCAGTGATCATAGTGATGCAGAGAGGTCAAGTGGTGATGATATGGGTCATTTCTTGAGTAAGAAGTTGGATTTTGCCAAGAGAAAAGCAATTGGCGCATTTAGGTATTTGGTTGAAGAGAAGGAAGTAGTTGATGTTGATTATGAGGCACCAAAGCCTGGAAAGGAGGTGCTCACTGAGAATTCGAGTATTGAAGAGATTGAGGTTATTGAAGAAAGTGGCAGGAAAGGGAGATTTAGACTTGTGGACGGGGTTGATAATGATGTGAAGGGTGTTGAGGAACGATCAGTTGTGACTATGAATGGGAATATGGAGGTTGAGAATGGTAGGAACTTTACGGGTTTGTCGGTATCGGACCGTGAAGTGGAAGTATCAAGTGTTGGGGTTTATAAGAAATTGCTTGAGAGTGTGAGGAGGAGTACAAGGTTGTTAGATTTGGCGTTTGAGATTAAATTGAATGAGGAAAGGTGGAGTTTGCTTAAGCTGTTATGGCCTGTGAAGAAACCGAAGGAGAAATTGGTGGAGGTGAATTGTCTTTTCCTGCATTTTTATGTTTATTGGTTGCTCTATAACATTAATTCGTTAGTCATCATGAGTATTTTATGGTTATCCAACATTTTTGTAGAGTTCTTGTTTTAGAAGTGAGGCAAGTAAATTTTTTTTTTTTGGAAAATGGAGATGGTGTAATTTGCTGTTACTTCAATTGATGAAAAATCTATTGATGGTTTTCAGGAGATACCTCATATACCTTTTACTGCCCTCACCAAGGAGGAGGAGGAGGAGGTAAAACATGCCCTTTCAGCCGGCAATCGGTAGGTTTTGACGAACATGTTAATTTGGTGCCTAAATTGGCGCTGTTGTTACTTGTTAAATTAACATCAGCTATATTTGGTCTTGCAGGAGGAGGTTACTAGTCACTCATGATAATTCAAATATTGATATCACCGGAGAAATTCTACAATGCCTTGCACCTTGCATGTGGTTGAATGATGAGGTGACGGTTGGGATGGCATGATTTTCCTTTGTTTGTATCATGTAGCCAAGTAACTGACACATGAATCCAAGATATGATGGTTATTTATTTGGACCATGTTGATTCCTATGATTTCATAGCTTTTTTCCTGATATGTTGACATGTTAATTGTTTTCAGGTCATAAATGTGTACCTTGAGCTGCTGAAAGAAAGAGAGAAAAGAGAGCCAAATAAGTTTTTGAAATGTCATTTCTTCAACACTTTCTTTTACAAAAAGGTTGGCCCTGTTCTTGTCTCTTGTAGTAATGGATGCTTATTCTACTTTAAAAAATGGTATATCCTGAAATGCACTTATATCTATCCGTTCGGGTTTTTTGGATTACAATCTAGTCTTTCTAGTAGTTAGTTTCAGATCGCTTTGTGATATCTGTTTCTCTTCTTCCTTCTTACCCCGGTTTATTGCATTGCTAATCAAAACGTTGCAAAGTAAAGCTTTAATTTGTAGTTTCTGGTTTCTGATGTACACTAGGTGTTAGTCTTTGGTTTCTAAATTGTGCTGTCTATCTTGTAGGATTCTTTTAGATAGGTGTTCAATGACTCAAACCAAGCCCCTAGTAATGCTCTTCGTTAGCCCAATCAAAACAGTAATATGCTTTCCTACAAGAGAGTAGTTCATCAATTGTTGAGAGACGTACAAAATCACACCTGAAATTTGATTTATTTGAAATTTAACATTGAATTTTAGTGAGGATCCTAGTCCGATAAATGGTGTTCCCTCCACTTTATGCCCATTGAATTCCATCACTTCTACTCCCTAATTTTCTTGAAAAAAATTTGTAGGATGGTTAATAAATATTGACTTGTATCATCTCTATCTTTTCTTGTTTCATCTCTATCTTTTGTTGCTCTTCTTTAACTGTGATTTTTCAAATTACATTTCTTTAACTTGTTGCCTCTTTCCATTATTTCTTTTAATCTATTTATTCTTTTGACAATTTTTTAATTTTTTTACCTTTGATGTCAATGTGCAGTTAACTTGTGGGGGGAAGACCTACGACTATAAAGCTGTCAAAAGATGGACTACGCAAAGGAAATTGGGATACTTTTTGGTTGACTGTGACAAAGTAAGATGGTTCACTTTTTATTTTTTAGTTGTCATCTTTCCGGCTCATGTTTGTTTTGTTTAAATGATGCAATACTATACCTCGTAGTTGAACCCAATGATTGTATTGTGCTCAGATATTTTTCCCCGTTCACAGAGAGATACATTGGTGTTTGGCAATCATTAACAATAAGGATCGAAAATTCCAATATCTTGATTCAATGAAAGGGAAAGACTCCAGGGTGTTGGAACATCTGGTATGATTTCCATTCTTGTCTTATCATTCATTTTGCAGGTGTGTTGTGATTTGATTCAAGCAAACACTCTTTATACTCCCTTTTGACTTCTCTAGTTCAGTAGTAACGACTTAGCGGTCTTATTTCATCTCAGTGCCCGTCTGCCCCAATATCTATTGGGGTTGTTTTTCCAATATCAAATCACATAACAATAGATAACTTTATTCTACCAGCATGTGCAATCTTTTTCTTTGGCTTTCTACTCAATCTACAAATGTGAGGTCTGAGCTACTTGAAAGTTTCTCGGGGCTTGGGACTGAGTTTTTATAATTTGAACCCTACTACTAAAATTCCCCTCAACAATTGCAAAAGGTTTCTCATATATTGCCTTGGGCTTACATATTTGTAAACTTTGTAAATTGTAGTGCTCCATTGTACTGAGTGATAAGTTTGATGAGCTTGAATTTCAATGTAAAAGATGTGAACATATAAACTCAACACAAAGGGTGGAACAAAAAAGTAAACTATCAAAACTGGCAAGGAAAGATAACAAGGTTGATTGATAGTTCATTATAACGTGGCTACCACTGATCATTAACATATATGTGTTTTCCAGGCAAGATATTATGTTGAAGAAGTGAAGGATAAGAGTCAGGAAAACATTGATGTAAGCAATTGGGCGCGAGAATTTCTTGAAGATCTTCCCAAGCAGGAGAATTGGTGTGTATTGTTGACACTGAAGAAAAGAATATAGTAACATAGCATTCATTTAAGAGTATTATGATGTTAGCAAAAATCTAAGTTAATTATGATGTTAGCTAGCATTCATTTAAGAGTATTATGATGTTAGCAAAAATCTAAGTTAATTATGATGTTAGCAAAAATCTAAGTTAATTATGATGTTAGCAAAAATCTAAGTTACAGTTAGATACATTATAAAGGGATTACCTTCCAGGTATCATATTGTCTACAAAATGCATGTAACAAAAATTCTCTTCAAAATGATACTTAATTGATGGGTTATCTCATTCCGCTTCAGTTATATTTTATGTCGTAACTACTCTTAAACCGTTATCACGGTTGAGTTCCATTGAACACTGTAGTTTCTGGTTGATAGGGTTCAGCAGGTCTCATCTGACTATTGATATCTCCTAACTAACTTTTTGTGCTATTAACAGGCATGACTGCGGGATGTTCATGATCAAATATGCTGATTTTTATAGCAGAGGTCTAGGGCTGTGTTTTGGGCAGGTGGGCATGAAAATAAGTCATCATACATGAAATTGCAATTGCTTGGCATTAGTTGAATCATTGAAAACTACCCCAGTTGATTTATGTTTAGAAAGCCCAGGCCCTTATATACTTGATAGAGATGTCGACAAGCTGAGAATTATGATGCAATATATGCTGTGAATTTGTACATTTAAGTGTGTTGGTTTGTTTTGCAGGAGCATATGCCGTACTTTCGACAGAGGACGGCAAAGGAGATATTGAGATTGAGAGCCGACTGATTTTTAGTAGAGTGCAGTAGGAATTTAGTAATAGCAGTGGTGGGAGTGGCGGTATCTGCGAGTTATACAATGTGAATAGATTGTTTTTTTCCTACAAGAAATTGCGGGTGGAGTGGACTATTTGAATTGCTCCTTCCCTGTGCATAGGAACTGAAGCCTAATTAGATGGTGACTGAGGACAAGAATAGTAGCTGACAGCTAAATTATGTTATCTTGGAGGAATTGGTCTCAGAAGTTGAAGTTTTTGGTCTCTGCTACTGAGTTTTTGGTTGTTGCACTAGGTGGATTTATATTATGTATCTTGATTGAAGAAAATTGAGAAATAGAGATTGTGGATTACCGTTCCGTCTTCCAGAGAGCTGGCCGAAGCAGAGGAGTCCTCATACTCTGCCTGTTGGCCTCCCCCACCGATGTTCCATTGACTTTATGCTGTAAATATTGGATTTCTAAATGTAAATGCCGATAATTCAAGCTAATGAATGCCTAAACTCGTATATGACAAGGCTTATTGAATATGTCATGTGGGTGTTGAGTTCGATTATGTACACTGTGTTGAAATGATTTTGCTTGAATCAGCTCCACAAAAGTCGACGCAATTACCTCCTACTAAATAGGGTTGGCAACAGATTGGACCCAATCTGGATAAGATGGCCCAAAGTTTTGGTCAATTGGTTCTCCAGTCATTGTTCGAATCTGAAGGTCAAACTAGAATCTGAGTTCGATCAGAAGTTTGATCAACTTAAACATGACCGAATCAATTTTGCCATCTTTAATAATAATTAGACCAAATTACAAAACATTCCAACAAGAAGAACGACACGACAAGGTAACACAAACAGCATGAAAAATGATTTCAGAATAATGAGATTATATAATTCCAAATTCCTTTTATATTTTTTTGGTCTCTTGTTCTTTCTGTCCATATTACAGAATACAGTACAGTTACCTGTCATCTTTCCAACATTCCAAGGCCAGAAAAACCATTTAAGCAACTCCTCAACAAGCCATCTTTTTAACAACCATCATGAGTCACACCGAGCACCAAGCAGCGAACATGAATGAATATCCCTATAGCCACTCCCAAGAGGCAGAGGCCTTGAACTAAAGGAAAAACAACCTTCTCCACCTTGTCATGGGAACCTGAGATGATAAAACCTACATACCCTCCTTGCTTTGTGAGTCAAAATAAAACCTGCGAGAGTAAAATGTTACATACACACTCAATTAAAGTAGGCAAAAATCTTCTCAAATAGAGAAAGGAGCCAATTTCATTGATCAACAGGAGAAACGGTAAATGCAAAACAAATTGAGAGAAGAAATCACCAAGACAGAATGAGAGCATCACCAACGCAGACATCAAATTGCTGCATCAACGGGGCACCCTTTTCCGACTAAGTATTTCCTGTTCTTTTAATCGATGCTGAAACCTGGCAAGTCGTGCTTGAAGACTAACCAAACCAGCAGCTTTGCGTGACAGCACAAAGCTCAACTGTGTAACATAGTTGTCTATGAGACTGCCCGGCTGGTCAACTTCTGCCAATAATTTCATTTCCTAACATAAAAGGCCGACAGAAAGTAAACCTTCCGATATTGTAGGAATTCCCAAAGGAATACGTGTGTAACATAACAATGAACGAATCTTCACTTACTTCACGAACAATCTCCATAGTATCCTCAATTTCTTTTCTATGCGCAGCAATAAGGGCCTCTTCTTCCTAGAATAGCCAGAACAAACAGTAATCTTTTACTAAAAGCTCCAGGAGGTGCAATAATGCTGATATTCCTATTTCAACACAGTAAGAGTATGTATATGCATTCACCAACCTCAAGTATCGCATTTATATTTCCATCCGCAGGAGGATCAGGTGCATACTGTTGTGACCCACTGTTGTTTGGCTTGTACTTCACTGCACCCTGTCGAGAATTTGTGCTGGAGAGATCAGATCCACCACCATCTTTCTTTAATGAGTTCCCCAACTTTTCTGATTTTTCCTCCCTTGGTCCTTTTCGGCGTGGTGGGGACACCTTCTGCACTCTGTCTTCAGCATCGACTAGGTTCTGAGAGTATGATGAATAGTTCCTTTGACTCACAGAACCCACATAAGAACTTTCAGATCTCTCACTATCCACTATGCTGGTCACCAAATCACTTTCCTCGTGGCCACTGAAGTTATAAGTTGAATTAGCACTGGATGGTTGCTTGTCATAATCATTAGGAATGTAAGATGAGGCTTCTTTCTCTGGGACCTTTCTTCCCATATCTGGTGCTTTGGGCTCTTGTTGTTGCACATAGATGTCATCTGCCTCAGCAGCAAGAGGCGAAGACAATGCTGTTGAATTGTCCTTGTTGGTTTGCATAGATGAATTTAGAGCCTGGTCCTTTTTACCATTTCCACTTTTGGATAAACTCTTAACCCTGTTCAAAGAATAAACATGTCTCACTCAACGAATTTCCAAGCATTTCCAGAAGAAAAAACATTTTCTTGATGCTGATAATTGTATACAGACCTATCTGCGTATCTCAGTGTATTGAGTGTATGCTCACAAGATCCAGCATTTGGAGAAATGCAAGAGATCATAACTGTTCTAGAGTTGCCAACAAAGGAGTCACGAAGTACTTCTGTGAGTTTGCTCCCTCGAAATGGTATATGGATCTGGTCATTATCTAGAGCACGAATGCATTCCTTGAGAGCCAGAAGGCTCTTGTTTATTTCTGCACCTTCAATCCTGCAATGAACCAGGTGCTTAGAATAAGTAATGGTGAGTCCACCCATCACTAACTGCAGTTAACCCACCAATCAGATTGAGAAACAGAATAGGTTGGGGGAAAAAAACATCCTACATAGCAATTAAATTATATTCTTTGCACCAGCTAAGTTTATAACTTTAGTCGACACGAACTTGATACTCCCTTCTTAGGAAATAGCAAGGCAACTAAGAAATTTTATTTCCATGAAAATGTCCAACCAGGTATAAAGATATCTGCAAAGTACCAAAGTTTGACGACCAAACAATGATTTTGATAAACATGTAATCATTTTTTATCATAGTTGTCATACAAAAAATCTGAATATTTGCCAAACAAAAAGATTTGATAAACACATAATCCTCTAGAATAGATACTTGCAATTAAGAATATAATGCAAGTGATGCACATTATCCCAATAAACAGCTTGTGGAGGAAAGGAAAACCTTGTTTGTCGGTCATTGTCTGTGGTATCAGCACCTCGTTCACTACCAGCAAGATCAATAAAAGAAATCTTTCCCACCACTTTTCCACTTTTGGCCTCATTACCATCATTGTTGTTATTGTTCCTCCTTGAGTCCTTTACCTCACTGTGCTTCTTAACAGCAAGCTGTAAAATAGCATGAGACCTTGAAGATTCCTCATTTGCACCAGTTGATCCTGTACTTCTTGCAGCATTGCCTCGCTCGATATACTCTTTAACAATTTGTACATCACAAACTTCAAATTCTTGCAGTCCAACAATGCAAACTTGTTGTCGTCCATCTTCCCTCATGCAAAGTTTCCTATTTAAGATCAACAAACTAAGTCAGCAACTTTAATGTGCAATTCAGCACTCATTAACAAATTCCATGCACAATTACAACCCAAGATACTGCATTTAGTAAGCATCACAAGACGTTACAGGGAATATTATCAAGAAAATTCAAAGTCAGCTAGGTAAGAAACATAAAAGAAACTTGATGAAAACCAAGGGCAAGCACTAACTTTCTCTCACTAAGAAGATCAAAGAGCTTTCCACCATATATTTCAAAGTAGCTAAGCCATAATTTGAATCTTTGATTGCGATAAATTGGCTGGTGCAGCAATCTAACAAGGTCTTCAGAAGCTCTAAGAGGCAATGGTTGCATTGTGAAAGTCTTACCACTACCTGAAATGAAGAGAAAAAGCAGTATATATGGTAAATTGACCTTCAGAAACAGACAGCGAATCTACTGAGGAGAAAGCAAAACAAATTCGTTGAGAAGTAACTATGAGCATATATTCTTGATCTGGCTAATCCAGATATTAGGAGAATTTCCTGAGAAACTGATCCCCTTGGGTTCAAAGGACCAATAAGCAAAAGAACACCATGAAAAAATCAATTCAGATAATCTTGAATATCAACCAATCATGCCAATTGGAGAAACTTTATTTTATTTTAAGTCTAGTGCTGTGCTTTACTTCGTTTCATCAATGCACTAAATTCATGCATGTGTATCCCACCCAACTATGAAACCTTTACCACCCAACAAAGACATAGATTAACACATAGAATAGTACGCTATACAAGAATGAGAACTGAAATCCATACCTGTCTGACCATAAGCAAAACAAGTAGCTTTTGTTCGCTGAAAAATGGTGGGAATAATTGGCTCCACAGTAACCCGATAAACCTATATAAGTACACAAAAAGGATCATATTTTAGCCAATGAATGACCACAGAGGGATACTTCAATTGTAATTTACAAATGAAAATGAAAAAAATCTGAAAATGGCTTTTGCGAGCTGAGATCATTGCCAAAACGTTGCCTTACAGCCGCATCAAGAAGAAAAATGGTAAAGACAATACAAGTTAATGGAAAGTGATCAAAGATTACACATGCTCATAATTACTAGAAGTGAAAATGCAGTCAGAATCGAGTTTTCTCTCTAATGTATCATCTTACTTCATCGTTAGAGACATTCTCATCCAGAACTGCATCAAAGCAGAACTCATGCTTCTCAACATAGGCAGTCAAGTCAACCTTTCCAGATCAAAAATCAAATGTCAGCACTTTAATTTCAGATGTTGCAATGAAATATCGTGAACAACCATTAGCATATCATTAAACTAAATTTCTTTTCTTAATCAGAAATTTCAGAATTATGCTTTCTTACAACAGCAGTAGGTACCTTAAGCTTTGGTTCATGGACAGTTAATGAATTCTCACAGACAGATACAATGTCATCCTCCTTTCGAGCAATCTCCTTTTTGTTTAGTGGTCTTTTACGTACCTAGGATATATATATTTAAAAAATATAGCTTTAGCATTTTAACCACATTTAGCAAATTAACCAAATAAGGTAATGTCAACAGGAAGGAAAATGCGGTCAGAAGCTTAAACAAATAGTGTGAAGGTTCATCAATTAAAACCAGCTAAAAATTCATTTGCAAATAACTTGCCCTCCAAAATATCTAGCTGTTCTAATTTCTTTCCTCCATAAACCAAAAGGCACTACAGATATCCAAAATACAATGTAATTTCCTCAACTACTAAAGCTAGCAAGAATGCAATCTAACAGTTTAACATGACAATTCCACAACTAGAAGTACTGAAAATTTTCCTCGAACTACAAATGTTAGTACCCTACCAAAATTGAATTTTTGAACTTACTCTAAGCATGCACACAAATGCTTCCTCTTTACATGTAAGCACACTTACAGCAGAAAAGAGAAAGAGACAGCCAGTCATCCAGTACCACTACTCATAAAGCCAACTTACCACAACTTTTATCTTGGCCACATTAGTTTCCCTTGTGTTGTTATCCTTTTCATTAGCAGGAACCGGAGCTAACAAGTCAGTATCAGCTTGCTCCCTTTGCTGTCTGTTAGTGTTGAGACTGAGGTCATTTTCAAACCCTCTTGAAGCACCAGGCATGAACGGAGATGGCTCAAAGGGTCCTGAAATAACATGCTGTGAAAGCAGATTATAGCAACAATTCATTACCATATGAAAATGAAAGAAACAACTTATTCTGCATCAGTCAAAAAGAATAATGAAATTATAGATCAAGAAACACATTCTCTTAATCCTTTATCCATCATTTACTTTCAATTTCATGTTCCCGAATCAGATTATACAGTTAACAGCACTCACGTGATTGAGCTCAAGGCATCAAACACAATGCCGCAAAACAATTCGATCCGCAAATTAGATTGACTCACATCCTCATAAAAGCTATATATATATATACCTCGGACAGAAGCTCAGTATCGTCCATGGAATGAAGATCCAGAAGTCCAGCTCCAAAATCTCCCCTAAACTCCGGTGAATAGAATGCATCCGGTGCCGAAGTTTGTGCAGTAGGTGTATAAGGCTCAGAACCAGACTCTCCATTGAAATTCAGGTTCCTCATAAGCTTCAAAAGCCTCTGCTTCTCTTCAGCAGACTGCGCTCCATAACCCTACAGACAATAAGGACATCGAATGTCCCAACACGCTACAAAAATATTCCGAACCTAACAATCGAAAAGGACTTAAAATTTGCAAACACATTACCTGCATTAAAAGATTGGGGAGAAGTCGTTGATCGACGCTTGTAGTAGAAGCCAACGGAGAGGCCAGATGCTGCAAGCCGGCCGACTGGAGCCACCGTGCCATGACAGCGTCTCCGGCGTCCGCGCTATGCAAAGTGCCGCCCCCGCCGCCAGCACCGCCATCGTAGAGAGCGGTTGCGGCGGCAGCATTGGGCTGCTGCATCTGGCCGCCGGTGTGGCGCTGCGATCGCCTTTGCGGAGCCAATTTTCACGATCTAAATAACGCCACCACTACACAAACACACAAAGAGAGAACATACAAATACATAAATAAATAATCAATTAATCTCACAAAAATGGAGTAAAGAAAAAGAAATGCGTAGAGATTGGAACATTTAAGTGCGAAGCGTACAAGGAGGAGAGAATTCGAAGCCAAAGTAGAGCATGAACAAGGACCCTCAGGCACCCGAACCCGAACCCGCCAAATTCTACGAACCCGATCTCGATCTTTTGAAAAATTAACACCGATATTTGGGGAAAAAAAAGGAATAAAATCAAAACAAGTACCGGAGAGATACGGCGAGGTAATTCTAGAGATCAGATCTAGGGATCAAGAAATGAACGGAGAGACCCTGAAGTTTGGGACAATTTGCCTCTGCGTTGCTGAGGATTGAGAAATGCTCAGGAGGTAGAGAGAGAAAGAGCGAGATTGAGGCTTCTTGTTCTTGGGTTCAAATAAAATATAGCGTATGTGACAGAAAGAGAGGTAATTAGTTTTTTGAAGCTATCATTTTCATGAAATTTAAAAAGAAGAAGACGATATTTGTAGTTTCAATTTTTTAATTTTTCATTATTTAACCCCATAATTTTATTTTATTAAATAAATCTTAAATTTATAAATTATATTTTAACAAGTCATTCGAGAAATAATTAGTACAAATAGTTAAATAATTACAATAAAAACAAATATTATATTTAGAGTATGTTTCAAAATAATTCATAAATATAACATTTTAGAAATGGTCAAGTTGGTAGAGTGGAGAAGTATATGGCCAAAAGGTCTTGTGTTTGATTCCTCCTATTTACGCTCTCTCGATCGAACCTGTCGAATAGGACTTACCTAGTGCGAAATACCCAATTGACGTGATTTACAGATTATTACGTCAATTCGAAAATTTAAAAAATGTGATATTACCATTAAACTTGAGTTTCAATTTCATTTTTATAAATATATATATATATAAAAGAAATGACAAACTATTAAGTAGCCACTCTCTTCATTTTGTAATTTAATTATAAATACCAATATATTATTTAATATTTTTATACAATGATGAAATATATTGTCCTTATTTTTTAAATATGTATATATAATAAACATTTCTTATATATACTTTAATTTATAAATTAGTAAACTACTTAATAAAATAATAATAACATGATTTTTAAAATAATATTATCAATCTAATCTTCATTCAATTTAACATTAATAAATTAAATTAAATATTAATATTAATTCACACTCTTTGAAATGGTCATTTTTAATTGATGTTTATAGACCCAAGATGTCATCGTTTCGTGCGTTTCGATCGAGATACATGTCTTTCCGTGTCAAAACCATTTGTTTATGAAATATTAAAAACAATTATAATAATTTAATAAAATTTTAACTAATACACACAATTTAAAAAAATTCGATACTACGCAACCTTAAATAAGAAAGTTGCTTTCGACGTATGTCTTTCGGCATCAATAACCATTTGTTTGTAAAATTTTACAACCACGCTCAAATTAAAAAAAAAATCCAATAATATACAAACTTATATTAAATAAATAAAAAGGTTATTTGCGAACATTTGACTAAATCACTCTTTGTTAAATAATAGAAATTACTAAGAAGCAGCGGTAAGGTTAACTGATAAGGTTCTTATTTTGTGACTAGAAAGTCACATGTTTAAGTCACGAAAATAATCTTTATGTAAAAATATAATAAAAAGTTGTATTTCTATTATTTAAATAATTTTTAATAGATATTTTATAATAATTGTCGTTAAATGTACAGTGAATAAAAATTCCAAAACATTTCTATGCATTGAATAAATTATCAAAAATATATAACAACAACAATAACATCCAGTAGAGCTTTTTCTGTAGATCTTTTACGAGAATAATTTTTTTAAGAAGTTAGTTGACTGTTTAACTGTCATTTAAAAAAGTTTTTTTGAAAGAGTTTCATACAAAAAACTATATGACAATATAAAAATAAAAAGCACTTTTAATTTTAATTATAATTTATTTTGTAATAAAAATTATTTATGCATATAAATATTATTTAAAGTATATTAAACAATATTCAAAGCACAATATA
>JAOSBM010000206.1:43162753-43173334 GCA_027568955.1 Erythroxylum tenue
ATAAATATTAAAACATACAAAAAAAGCTAAATAATATTATATAAATTCTAAAATAAATATTCAAGTTGAGTAAATAGTTAAATACATAATAAATTATACATTTTGCAATAATAAAGAAGACGAGTTTGCAAGATAAACGTGAAGATGAGCCTGTGGGTATTGTGAGAATTATGTGTAAAAGATAAGCGTAGAAAAGATTAAAAAATAGGCTCATTAATTGATCTGAAAAATCTACTCGAAAAAATCATTTGAGAGGCTTTTTTTAGAAGCTCCAAATTTAATCTTCATAAAAAATTATATTTTGACTGTCAAAAAAGTCATATCTATTAAAGAAGTGCCTTTTATTTATTAGTCAAATACCCATTTTTCTTTAAAAAGACTTTTGTGGTGGAAAAAAAGTGCTTATTGACGTTTCAAAAGTTAATCTAAACAAACACTAAATCTTATTGATACACAGAAATTTTGAGAAGTCCAATAATATGTAATCTTATCTTTAACTAATAAAAATGCTATCAAAAATATTTAACAACGTCTAAATTATGCATGTTAAGTAAGCTACTTGGCAAGATAAGGAATATGAATTAAATTTATAATCGGTTGAGTTAGGTTTGAACACAAAATTTAAAAAAATCGAACTTAAATTTTTCTAAGTTTAAATATATATAATAATTAAATATATTAAGTAAGCTACTTGGCAATATAAGGAATATTAATTAAATTTATAATCGGTTGAGTTAGGTTCGAACACAAAATTTTAAAAAATCAAACTTAAATTTTTTCTAAGTTTAAATATATATAATAATTAAAATATTATATATATAGCAGTATAGCACCAACTGCGAAGCACACACTCGCACACACCACACCACCCTCTCATTATTGTTATTACCGGGGAGGAATCCAATGTGAAGAAGATCATCCAAATGTACAAGGAATGATCCCAATGTAATTTAATTTGAAATTAATTGATTAAAATTATAAAATTAATTTTAGTTTCGAATATAAAATATTTGGGCCTGAATTTTGGTATAAAACCAATCCAATATACATGTCTCCGCAAAGAATTTTAATTTCAATTTTTATCTCTCCGCTGGGTCAAGCTGGCTACTCTACTTTTTGTATTTAAAGTTATTTGTGTATCCACTCCAATGATACTATTACTTCGTACTATTAAGAAATAAAATTCAGGGAAAATATAAATTTTTTCGGGAATGAAAAAAAACGGTCCACTTTCGTGTGATATTTTAACTTAAAATCTTTGACTCCTTGATACTCAATCAAATTCTCTTTTGTGACGATTGAATACACCCTCATGCCCTCATATTTAGTAATTCGTAAAGAGTTTCTTTGATATTGGGGATCGTCAAAATAAGCAAAAATATAATTTCTACAAAAAAATACTTATTTGTAAAGCCCCCCCAATGATCAAGCTTGACATGAATTGCTAAGGATCCAATAAGTCCAACATTAATTTTTTCATATGTGTCAATTGGGCAAACGAGTTCATAAAGTATCTCGTATTTGAAAATTAGCAGTTTGGACTGTCACTCCTTTAGGTATTTGACATTGGATTGGTTTTATACCAAAATTTAGGTCAAATATTTTACATCTGAAATTAATATTAATTTTAAAATTTTAATCAATTAATTTCAAATTAAATCACATTTGGATCATTCCTTGCACTCATTTGGATCTTCTTCTTCACATTGGATTCCTCGCCCTTAATATCAATAATGAGAGGGTGGAGCGTGTGTTTCGTAGTTGGTGCAAAGAGTCTCGTCCTAAGCTAGCAAAATGCATGTGATACTAATGCCGTCTTGTTTTATACATGTAACAAACAAGAATTGTGAGCAAGTGTCAGAGCCATTGGAGGTAGCTAGCAGCTTGGTGCCCACCTTATTTGTTCTTTTTAACGCTCCATCCATGACAAATAATGCACAAGTTTCAACTCGACTTGACCCGAATTCTGTTTAGATATACCTGAAATTAATAAATCAAATTTGAATAATTAAGGAGACGTTTGGTTCACCGAAAATAACGGAGATGAGAATAGGAATGAATATAGTAAGGAATAAGAATGGAGTATAACAAACAATAAATCTCATTCCTCTAGTAATCTAGATGAATGGAGTATTGCTGAAAATAGGGGAATCAAAATGTTACCTCTGTTGATTCCAAACATGAGTTTTCATTCCATACTCATACATTTTTTTCCCATTACCCCCAAATAAGCACCACCTTAAGTTTTAGTTTAATTTAAATATAAATTTTAAAATTTAAAATTAGAATAAAATGAGATGAGATGAGATGAAATAAGAGGGTTTCATATTACATCCCATATTATCGTAAACAGTAAAAAAGAAAAACTTCATGTAAAAGTTTTAGGATAGAATGTAAAATAATAAACAACTTTACATTATATTACATTATAAACCCTTCATCTAAACAACATTTTGCGATATTACATTATAAATCATTCCATTTTATTATATTACATTATAAACCCTTCATATATCCAAACAACATTTTACGATATTACATTATAAATCATTACGTTCTATTATATTATATTATAAATCATTTCATTCCATTAAAATTCTTATATTCAACCAAACATAGCCTTAGCATAAACTCCGATGACGCAATCTATTTTTTAAAATTTAAAGCTAAAATAATGTTAATTTAATTTTTAATAAAAATGCAAATAGCCTATTAATATGTTTTAAGAAGTTTAAATAAGTTTTTAATATTATCGATGGTATAGCATTACATTTTAATATTTTTAAATGATATTGATAGCATTATAAATCCTAATTAAGTTAAGTTTTTTACAACTTTTAATATATGAGTTATAAATTTATCTATATCATACCACAATTAGATAATTTGGACTTATTAAACACTAACGCGTTCTTAAAAATAATTTGTTTAAAACTTAATAAATATGTAATTTTCAACTTAAGGTTCCATAATAGGTCTAAATAAGTTACTACTGTTGTCTCTTTTACTACTTTCAAGATGTAATGAGTACTATTTTAATAATGTTATATTGCAAAGAGTATCGAACCTATTCAGGCTCGATCCCAACCCAAAATTTGGATTACTTAAATATAATCTATTAACTTATACCTTCTAAATAAATTCGAGTTATACGGTTTTATTTTATTTTATTTTATTGCATAAGAGGAAAAAAGTAACTGATTACACAACTTGTCGCGGGAAACAGATTCCAGACAGATCCTCGAGGAGGATTACATGACACCCAATGAAAGGAAGGTCAAAATAAATAACACCAAGCGCAAAATGTGTAACATAGTTCGCTAGCCAGTCCACACAACGGTTGCTCTCACGGTAGATGTAGTGATGCACGACCGTCCAGTTCGTGTAAACAGCTCATGAATCCCTTGAACAAGGGGGTTATATATCGAGGATCAGCCGGCCGAGGAGGATAGGAGGTGGAGGCTACAGCGGAGTCGACTTCCAATTCAATCTGACGAAACCCTAGGTTCCACACGAGCGTGAGCCCGGTCATCACACCCTAGAGTTCTGCCGATACCGAAAAGCACCGACCAATATTATAGATAAACCCACCAATCCAACTGCCGGAGCTGTCGCGGAGGAGACCGCCAGCTGAAGCCGATTGGGAAGAGCCGAAAAAAGCACCATCCGTGTTCAGCTTGACCCACCCGAAAGGATCTTCATTTAATTTCAAGTTGTTTGTAAAGAGAGTCGGACCAACAATAAATCTAACTTAACCTATTACTATCATTATTGCACGTAATTTATAAATTGTTATATACATAAGGAAGTGTTTATCCAACGCACACAAACAAAAGAGATAACAAATTTAACAGTACCCAACTTTTTTGAAAATTTTCAATTTAATGACGGACTTTTTAAAATTTTGAATTTAGCCACTAATCTTTTAAAACTAGCATAAAGTCAAAATTTTGTTTTTACTGATATAACGTATCTATCAAATATCACATAGATGCCCATTTATTAATTACCTCAACAAAAACTACGTATTGAAATGATTCGTATAAATCTTGAAAACTTTAAAAATGTTGACATTAAATTAAAAAATCTCAAAAAATTAAATAATTTTAAATTTATCATCTTTAAACAAATAAGAATTGCTAATTTTAAAAGTTTATTTGGCTTTCATTTCTTTTTTTTTTCTCTTGATTAACTTAATGAATAGTTTTTTAGATTAACAAATTAGACAATAACACATTTTGAATTCATTAATCCTATCCTATGTGTTAGCTAAATTAGATACATGTTTAAGTCTTTGAAGGTTGTGCCGTTGTGGTCACAGTGGGACCAATAAGAAGAGAGCTAACTTAAAAAGGCCATCCTTTTCAACGTAGGCCTAGCTTATCATAACTTGTAGTACATCCTTAATTTTGTTATATAAATAAGCTTTGCTTTAATCTAAAGTATGTGAGGTTGAGATCCAACTAATCATTCTCAAACTTTTAATTATAGAATATTCGTTCATTTCTCGTAAATTATACCAATTTGATAATTTAATATAATTTATAATATATTACATATAATATAATATAATATAATATAAATATATTAACAAACAGATTAAACAAAAAATAGAGTGTATTAATTATATTTCATAATTTGGCTCCAATCGTATTTTTAATTTATAGCATTTGATTGTATTAAAAATTAAGATTTTGTTGAGATCGTTTAATTATTATTTATTAGGTTAAGTATGATTATGTGAATGTTAATCCCAACTAATTACAAGTTGTTGGTCTAGTTGGTCTGGCTTGTAGCCAAAGGATGATTCGTTCACTCTTCTATTCTATATGATTTCTCGTGCTTAAGACCTTCTTACTTTTGTCCATTTTGACCACAATCTTGGCTTTTAAGTTTGTATGCTTTTATAAAATAAAAAAAAAACATTAGAAATGATTAATAGTTGATCATGTGTTAATTAAATTATAAAAAATAATAAGTCTAATTTTAGAAATGAGGAAATTTTGTCTTCGTTTAATAAAAATGGCTATTTAATTAAAAAAATCATAATTTAATAAACATATTTAAGATTTGTTTCCCCTCTCTTTATAAGGCCTTATGGGTGGTTTAGTGGCATCAGAATCACCGGATTTAACCTAGGTTTGCTCAACGTCGCAAGTTTGAATCTCAGAAACCTAGTTTGGGAGGAGAACCATAGAGAGGGTGGTCCCGAAGAGGGCCCTCATGTGGGCCCACTGTGTTTGGTCTGGGTCTAGATGAAAATGGGCTTCTGATGCGGGGGTCATCATCATCATCATACCCCGAAGTTCTGCAATAAAGCGGAGTTTAGGGGACCTGATAGTATGCAGCCTTACCCCTATAGTGTAGAGAGATTGTTTTCAATAGACCCACATGTAAATGTTACATGATAATAGTGATGCAGGATAAAAGCGTAAATATTTAAAAACAGACAATAGATAAATACCATGAATATGATAATCAGTAAAGAAAATACTAAAATAAAAATAAGCATAAACATAAACATAATATTATATTATATAATATAAAAAAACAAAGTGTGATAATCAAGAAACGTCAAGTAGGGACTTATAAGTAGAGTTCTTATCAGACCTTGTCAGGACATCATAGTTCTTACCATACTTGTCAGGACGCTTAATACAGTAGAATTGTCATCGATGCCAGAGGGTTTACTGTTTATGGGTCGCATCATCGTCTGCAACCCTCCATCACGTGGAAGGAAACACGACAACGGAGACACAAAGCAACGACATTGATGAAGACATTGATGAAGACGCTATCTTTATAGTGAAGTCATGGACAGTTTTTCGATAGTAGCTCTATTTGGCCTCGAAGCCAGATCTTCATATCTTCCTCTTATTCTCCGTGCTAAATGATTAAAGATTAAAAGGACATGAAAAAAAACTTAGATAAGCTAGATGCGGGATATATTTAGGATTTGGTTTCACCTCCTCTTATAAAGCCTTACAGGGGAGCTTAGGTGGTGAATTCTTTTTCAAAAACTTAGATAAGCTTGATGTATAAGCAGCCGCGTGTGGAACAAAATCTCGAATATAAATAACAATTCGATCTTAAATTAATTTAATATAAAAGTTAATGAACAGATTATATGTAATACCTTCTTTTCTTTTTTTGTTTTCTTATAATTTTGATTTAATCATATAATTGCGACCACAAGACGACAAAATATTTATTACAATAAAAGGTTATGAAAGTGAGAATATATATAGGAATTGAATCTCAATAAATAATAATCATCTTATCTTAATCTAGGTCGGGTGTATTAGGCGAGTTTGTTGACTTGGGGCTAGGTTGGTCCGGTTGATTCGATTTTTCCTGACCGTTTTATTAGTAATATAGTTTCAGTTTCAAAAAAAAAAAATAAACATATAATATCGAAAAATATTAATAAAACGAGGTCAATGTAAAAAGTTGACCTCGTTTTTTTTTTTTTTAAGGGAACATTGACCTCGTTTTATTAATATTTGATACAATCAAATAATTTGATTGTATCCAAGAAGACAAGTAGGCTAAAGAAACCAAGTCCAGAGCCGCCCCACTTTGCTTGGATACGAACACGACACACTGACCAGCCTTTGTCAGATTTTCTATCCACGATGCTCACTGTCTAACTCGCACGAACATGCATGAACCCAACAAACCGTCACGAGAAAACACACCAATTAGAAGCAGACATGAGAAAAGGTTGGACCCAACTCAGGCTTGGGTATATTAAGGACAGGTTGGGTTAGGGATGGGGGATGCAATGAGCCGCTCATGACCAGCCTGTTAATTTTTTTAACAGGCTGTTAACTTATCTAAAACTCGAAGTACGCACCTCATACTCGATCAGCTTTTAGGTTTCAAATCGAATCCAAGTCATGTATACGAAATTCCAAATCAGTGGCTAGCTCTGCTTGACCCAACACAGTGACATTCCTATAAAAGGTATTGAAAATGGGAAATACAAGTCAAAAGGTATAGGAAATGGTGAACAAAACCATAGTTTATACTTTATATGCATCCGGTGGGTCCTCGACAGCTTCTTTATTCCTTTCAAGCTCATTCTTCCGAGTCAATGCTTGAGCATAAGGTTCTTATTCTGTGGGAATGTTCTTCACTTTGGCAATTTTAATAAACCTCTACTTAAAAGAGGAAACAAAAGTTAAAGATTCTAAAATACACTCCAATAAATGTTGGATCATTTGTCACACAAAACATAGACATAGCCCCAAGTAAAACCAGAACAAAAGATAGATAATTAGAGGACGAAACTTAAAGCAGATAATTCTACAGCACGAACTTTTACTTCAAAGCCAGCAATCCTCACTTTAGCACTTGACCTCCCTCAGACCATATGCAAAGTACAAAAATGTTGGATCGGTGGCTCCATCCTTGTAGTAAGCAAACACCAAGGTGCCGTCATCGTGCATGCTCTCGCCAACAAAGCTGAAACCGAAATCGAGTTTGTGAGAGAATAACATCCAAAGCATGCATTCATATACGATCTAAACTAATTTGAAGGACCAGAAAGGCTTGATACAGAAAACCACAGCTCTACAGACTACAGCGGGTGATTTTAACACTTACAATTGGAGGTCACTGAGCTTTGAAAGCAGAAATTTGGTCGCCCCCTCGATGTGTTTCTTAAATAACTCTTGCTTCTCTACATCAAGCTTGGGTTGCAACAACTTGATGAACCTCTTCATATATGTCACAAACTGCTTCTTATCAAAGGGCGGTTGCTCCTGCAAGCATTAAAATTAACAATTGTTACGATGGAATTTCCTAGATGTGCAAATGACTTGCATTTATCTATTCGTTTTGTTTCTTCTACGGGAAAAGAAGGTCATGACCCCAAAAATAGCAGCAGCTTACTTGGAGCCTAAATGTGTCGACAATGTCCACCACCTTCACAGCTTGGTCATCAACACCCTCATCTTCCTCGCCACCTTCAGCAGAGGGATTTGCACCAGTATTAACATCAACGGCTCCCTGAACAACCCACTGCAGAGCAAAAACATACAAACCATTGCTTAAGTACCAATTACAAACTATTCTACACCAATTTGCATCAGACAAGTATGGATCCACAATACCTTTCCCTCAACTTCCCAGAGCATTCCATTCTCAATTTCCTTGTATGGGAATGAGTCTGAGAGAAGCTCATCACCTGAAATTCATCAACAATCATTAGATTGAACCCACACACCGAACTATTCAGTAATCACATCCACTCAGTTCACGAGATCTTCACAATTGGTTAAGACTTGCCATGTATTATTTCATACCCGATAACTTTTATCTCAGAAACAAACCTTTTAATATCTACAATGTTTCTTTTTACCAATCGCAAATCAATAACGGTTTAAGGTATCAGGTGTCACAATACCAAACGCCAATGAATGAGCTATGCAACAACAATTCAGGAAACCAAGAGCAACATACAAACTATCATAACATATCACGAATTGTGACCAACAAAGAGAACCATCAAATCCGACAGGATGAATTAAGGCCAGGCACTATCACACAGTATTAAAGTAGATTCTTTAACTAGTAAACGTTTCAAAAACACAAAACTTTACAGGTTCGTAACAACCTAACCATACAACAAAACTCCGTACTATGTTCAACAATCTCAAAACACTAGACAGCAGCTGGATCATCTCAAAAGACACGAACAAGAGCAAAAACACTCCTGCAACTAACAACCAGCGAGTTAAACTTAGTGAATCCACACACTTAAACCTCAAATTCCAAAAGAAGCCCCACCATAAGCAACAGACTACGAATCTCCCATAACTCAATTATGTAATAACCATCAACTAATCACACACCCAATACCCAAATCAAATCGAAACGTGTCCAATCGCCATAGATTTTCCAACAACCAAGCAAATCCAATCCTCAAAACTTTCACAACATCATAGATCGAAATAAGATCAACAAACGAAATAAAAAAAGCGACTCCAAACAACCAAAGAAAACATCAAAAAGCGCTGAAAAAAAAAACACTACCAGTTAGAAGATCCTGATAAACCAACATGGTCGCAGAGCTTGTCTCTCTCTCTCTCTCTGGGATCGATGATCTAAACAGCAGGAAAGACGAGAGAGCGAAAGAGGGTTGGCGCAGTAATGGGCAATATGTATATATAGGCGAGGCTATTGTAAAGTATATGCGGCATCTTTCTCTTCTGGGCCTTAATAAAGGCCTATAATCTAGAAAGCCTAGAAACAGACGGAACTTATCCAGAAAGAAAAATATGTGAATAATAATGTTTATAGTATATATCCAAAAAAAAAATAATGTTTATAGTATCGATTAATTAATAATATAATAAATTTGTTATTATATTATTAATTAATATAATAACAATTTTATAATTTATAAAAAGGTTAATAATTAATAAAAATTATAAAAAGGTTAATAATTAATAAAAATTTTATAAATAAATTAATTTTCAAATCAATAATTTAAAAATAATTTTTAAAAATTATATTTATCATAATTATGATATTTTACCATTATGTTATAATTACGTTAAAATAGTTTGAATTTGTCATAATTTGATTAGTCCAAAGTTAATGAATTTGGTTTAAATTGTTCGAGATTTTGAATAAGTTTAAATTTAAATTTTTTAAAAAGTTAAATAGGGGCATGCCTTAATTATTGATCATTCATCATCTTTAAAATTGAATTGATCATAATTAAAATTGACATTTTAATATAATTTTGACCTATATTCAATAAAAAAATTTGACTTATCATAATTTGGTTTGAACTCAAATTTAACATATTTTAAAATTTGAAATTTGACGAATTTTCAAAATTTGTTATTGGGTTGATAGTTTGAATTTAATTAGACTCTACTCGTACAAAATTTGAACCCGACCTAATCTGACACATTGTTATGCATAATTACAGCTTTTCAATACAACTATAGGTCTTCTATCCTATTCAAGATTGTATTAAATTACAGTTGCAATTGACATTTCATTATGTATGACTCCAAATTAATGAATAAATTGGAAGTGAGCAAACTTTGAACTGAGATTAAATTTAAAATTTAAAATATTTGTTCTAATTTGATAAATTGAGTCTAACCAAAATTTGAATTTAACACAAATTTTAAAAAATTTAAATTTTATTAATTTTAATTTCAACTCAATCCAACTTATTACTTTACATAATTACAACTTTTAAATACGATTAGAATTATGAATGGCATCGGGTCAGACTAGGCTCGAACCTTGACTCAATCAAGTCATAAACATTGAAAACGAACTGAAAGTATCGAGAGAATAAACTAAAAATAAAAAAATTTATTGGTGTAATATACTATAGTTTGAGAGTAATTTAAGACATTGGAAGAACAAACAGAAAACAAATAATTGAAGGTGTCAAAAAAACAAATTAATAACAAAGGGTTAAAGTTGTGTAAACTAAGGGGGTGTTTGTTTTGGTTGTTGTTTTTGATTTTTGGTTTTTGTTTTCAAATTTAGTAAAAAAACTTGTTTGGTTGAGTTTTTAGTTTTTGTTTTTGGTTTTGGTTTCTTTCA
>JAOSBM010000206.1:43183387-43193722 GCA_027568955.1 Erythroxylum tenue
AGTTCGAGCCCCAGACACCCACAGAAGTTAACAGTTGTAGTTCAACTCGCTGCCATCAAAGGGGACAAAACCTAAGCGGTACGGGGTCCACCCAAACCACCTTGAATACTATCATAGTATTTATTAACTGTAATGCCATCTTATTCTTAGAAAAAGAACAATATCGTGTGTGAATTTCCAATAATCAAATTGATGTTTTAGGGTTTGGTTCGACGAAGAAAACCAACTACAATTTGTGAATCCCTACATAACCCTCGATACCAAGAACAAAAGTAAATCTTTCACCAGGGCATTCATGTAAAATCCATAGCTGTCTTCCCCATGTTCATACAAAAGAGTCTACCTACGTACAGCCCACCATACCGTGTACGAAAAGAACTTAGTAGAAAATATCAATTAAGAAAAAACAAAAAGAGCGAGGAAGACCTGAGACCTACACCTACTACATCCATGGAAGCGCCTGTTAATCACCGGAATCACCACCACCAAAGATGGAGAAGCGATTGTAGAGCAAGAACAAGATGAGGACAAGAAACAGAGCCACACCGACGGGAGAGCCACTGAGTCTGTGTATGCTGTCAGGCTGACCGGTAGAGAAAATGGCAGAGAGAATGGAGCCAGCATGGTCGGAGGAGAGCAAGTGTATGGTGAGGAGGAGGATGATCGGCAAAAGGAGAAGTCCGAGTGGGCTTAAAAGCTCGGAGATGGCTTCGGTTATGGCTTCCTGGTCACCCACAAGTGACGGAGCCAACACCACTATGAACACAACCACCGCTAGTAGGACGCCGTGTGGTGGACCTCTGAACTGTCTCTCTTCTAACATTTTGATCCTGACCTGAGCTGAGCCTGAGAGAGAGGTTTGGATGTGGTTTTACGAGGTTTTGGTCTTTGCCTTTGTCTTAAAAGAGGTGCTGCAGACGCGTTTTGTCTTAAAAGAATAACCTTTCATTTGTGGAACTTACGCCAATAGCTGTTGAATAATTTTGACTTTTGCTTCTTTCCAAGACCTTGTTTGGCAGAGAGCGATAAATAGTTAAAAATAAAAATATTTTTATAATGGAACATTTTCATTAACCGGTTAAAATTTTAATTATCAAAAATCAATTATATTTTTTAATTGAAATTTTTAGATATATATATTTTAGAAACAATTTTTGTTCTCGTAATTATTTTATGCAGTTATGGGTTAGAAATAAAATATTGACCTTAAACGAAAATGAAAATAGAAAGAGTTGTATAAAATTTTCATAGATGATGAAACAGTACAGGTGAACATGACTTCTCTAAAATCTAAATTCTTATAAGAAGATTCAATAAAATACTAAAATATATAATATTCATACCCTTATAATTTTTTTAAGTCATGCCCCCATAAATCATTTTATACATAAACAGCTAATATTAAACAGTTCATTTTATCAAACATCTTTAACAAATAATTAATGTAATCAGCTGATTACTAAACAGAGTCTAAATTTTTAATATATAATATTAATAAATAAATTATAAATCATTTTCAAAGTATTAAAGTACGATCTAGAAAAGAGATGAATTCCTATATTTTAAAAATTCAAAATTTTATAAGTATTAAAAATTAATTATAATTTTTATTAAAACATATTAAGATAAATAACTAAAATAAAAATAAAAATAAAAATTTGCTTTTTTCATAAATGATAAAAATAAGAAAAATCTACAATAATTCAGTCACATAATTTTTATTAAAATTTGAAAATAAAAAAGTAAAAATTTATTTGTAGTAATTATTTTGTAGAGATACAATAATTTAAAGTAATAATTTAAAAACTTTGGTTAAATTAAACTAAAATAGATTTAAATTACAAAAAAATAATTAAAAATAAATTAATAATTATCTCATATATTCTAAGTAATAATATTTGAATAATAATCGGAAAAATGGAGAAGAAATCAATTGATAGGAACTGTATAAGAAATCTTGTAGTCCGGAGATCTCCACTAATCACTGAAGCCTCCATTTCTCTATCTCGCGCAGTAATTTCCGCCCTCCAAAACCCTAGTAATTCGTCTTCAATTTTGTTTCAATTGCAGATCCGTGAACCCTAACAATCTCTGATAGGGAGTAGTAAGAGAGCAATGCCTGGTCCTACACTGGAGATGGAACCAGTAGAGCCACAGTCCCTTAAAAAGCTCAGTTTCAAGTCACTGAAGCGAGCCCTCGATCTCTTCTCTCCCGTGCACGGCCAGTTCACTCCGCCCGATTCCGAGAGGTCTTTTTTCTTGTCAAAGTTATTATTTTCTTCCAATGAACCTAGCTTTTTGTGTTATCCTTGAATTATTGTTCTTGATTGAGGTACCCTCTTGATTGATTTGGGTTTTTTTTGGGGCGGGCTTTTGCAGTAAGAGGATTCGCATGAGCCACAAGGTTAGTTTATGTTCCACTTTCGTTTATTGTTCTACGTAGGTAAGGTCTTCCGAAGGAAAAAAGGAACTTTCTTTTTTGAAGTCTTCACTTGCGTGTTTCCTTTTACTTCAACTAGGTTCTTGATTTGTTAGTCGTAGTTTCTTCTGCGTAGAGTTGTGGTTGTAATGGGTTTTATTGAATGATTTCTGTAGATAAATGTGGAGTATAAAGGAATTAAGAGTGCAAGTGAACTTCCACATCAAGCCAATTCGAATGCAACTGGTCGTGGTCACGAACCTTCAGTGCCTTCCAACGCCCTTGCTCTTCCAGGTATTTAGTGATTTGCGTTATCATTGTTGTCTATGTTAGTGGGGAACAGAATACATGATGCGGAATCTCAAGGCTAAAGAACCTGAAACTCCTGAAACACACACTTTGAGTAGAACATGAACAAGATGAAATTCCCAACCCTAATGAATACCCAATCAATTATATGAAAGGAAACTAATATAATAAAGTTGATTTAAAAACAAGAATAGAAATTCGCCACAGTGTTTATCTGGATAAGAATTATATTCTTGATGCAATAGAAAAAGACAAGAAATCCTCCTATATAGAATTCGTTTTTCATCCATTCTAACCCTTGACATTGTTTATTATGATGGGCTGCCCAACTTGATTAGTTATGATGCTATTGACCCTCATTGGCTCTTGAGATTCCATGCCATCTACAATTCGGCCCATGTAGGATTGAAGCGTTTCTTTGAACTGCTTAGCTCTTTATCTTATTATTGATCCCTGCATTACTAGCTCATATTTGGTTCCATTTTTCTTACAAAGTGTCATGGTCGTGCTCACATCAATACATGTCTTTGGACCTTCAGATTCCTCTTTCTAGCTTGAAAATAGCACATTTGGAATGTCATTCTGTCCTAGGATGTTTTTTAATATAAGTTCTGTTTTAGTTTCTTGAAGATGGATGGTTTCTTGTTTAATGTTGTACCTGTAAGTCAAATAATTGAGCTTCAGACTGGACATCAAATGGAAAAGTGGGTTAAATTCTTATAGTAATGGGGTATGAACCTTGTATTCTTGGGGTTTCAACTCTAACTTAATGGATATCACTCTGGTGGTGGGATCATCTCTAAGATGCTTCATTTGCATGTGTGTGTGTAAGAGATATTAAAATGAGATTTACTCTAATTTTTATTTGATGCTTTGGTATTCAAGGTCTACTGTGGTTTGTGAATCAAGATGTATATGTAAGAGAGATTAAAATGAGATGTGCTCTAATTTTCATTTGATGCTGTGGTATATAAGATCAAGTGTTGTTATATGAAACAAGATGTATACTTCAGGGGAGTTATTAATAACTTTCTTTTTTTCTATAGTCTAGTTGTAATATTATTAAAACCTGAAACTTGTTGAGACTCAACTTCTTATTACTATCCAGGTCCTGATGAGTCTAAAGATTCACGAAAGAGTGGAGCTCAAAATGCATTAGTTGTTGGTCCATCTCTCCAACCGAAGCCAACGTGAGTGCTCTTCCTAACCCCAAGCCCGTCCTTCCATTTTTCTCCATGTTCCTTCTATTTATTATATTGCTCTTCATAATGACATTTGGCCCTTTCTATAGAACTTTATTTGTTAATTTCTGTTTGTTTCCATTGCTTTTATTTGCTCTTACAAATTGGATACTATGTGTTTTCTTGGTAGCAATTTTTTATGGCATTGTGTGCACTGGTCTTTATCTTCCCCTTCTGTTATTTTTGGACTTGAATATCTTGTTGGTGTATTTGTGGAGTTGTTACCATGTGATGGATCCAGTTGCATCTGATTAATGATTTGGTTTGGAATTCTCGAGTTATTTTGCTAATTATCTTCATCTTCTCTTCAGAAATAATGTAGGTTTTTCAGGGAAAAGTACTGCCGTAATCTCTGCTCCAGGTCCATCTGAGAGGTTTGAGTTCTGCTTTTTATTGTTTATTCTATTGTTCACCACTTCCATCAGCATTCTTCTATTTTGATTTTGTCTCATTATCTTCATCCATACAATGCGGTGTTTCTAAACATCTTTCCCTTTGGATTGGTTCTTGATCTGCACTGTCTATCTCTTTATAGGATTTGAACAAATTATTATGTATCATATTGAGCAATCAATTGTTATTGGCACCACTATCTTCATGATGCTTGTAGTTATAAATTTTTTTCACACTACTTGTGCTGCTTTAAGTGGTTGGTTTAGCCTTACAAATTGGCACAGGTTACATGGTCGGTGCCTCTTATTGTGATTTTGGATATCTAATTTTGTAGTCGTCAATGCATCTATTTTTTTAATGGTCATGTATTCTTTTTCAAGGAAGTAAAGTATGTGAACACCTCGTTCTTAATTTTTAAAAAAGGATGCATGGAAATGAAAATTTCATGTATCTTCCCCTGCATAAGATAAACATATTTTGCTCAAGTGTTGTTGATTCTCATCTTATAGGAACTTCTCAACTGCTGCTCTAATGGAAAGAATTCCAAGCAAATGGCCCCGTCCTGTTTGGCATCCTCCATGGAAGAATTATAGGGTAAAACATTTCTGTTTCTGTTAGTCGAGGTTTTTCACTTTTTGAAGTACCCTTGCAGTAGTATTATTTACCTCATGATTAGTGATTGACTGAGGATATTAGCGTGAAAACAAAGGATAGCATTTGATTATAGCCTTACGGATTTATAAACAAGTTCCAAACAATGAAACTTAAGTTCAATTAAGAGAAAGTAGTTTTTAATATTATTGAGGTCAAAAGAAATTGGAATTACATATTTATCAGATAGTGAGTACCAACCCTAGTAGGATGCCTGATTAAATAAGTGAAATACTACATTATAACTAAGAATTCTTCAATAACCTTAAATAAAACACTTGAACTGTATGACCCTTTTAATTGGGCTATGTTATTGGCAGATACTAACCTAGTCTAGCTCTCTGTCAACCATAATGTTGGACAAGCTCCCTGTTGCACTTATCTACTAATGAGATATGTTGTCTTTGTTATGGTTTCCGTTATTTCTTTATTTGAAGAGTGGCTCTTTTTTACAGTATGAAAATTATTTTTTCAGGTCATTAGTGGCCATTTGGGGTGGGTAAGATCTGTTGCATTTGATCCAAGCAATAATTGGTTCTGCACAGGGTCTGCAGATCGAACTATCAAGGTATTGGCATTTGAACGTTTTTCCCTGTGATGTTATTCAAAGCTCTGAATTGCAACAATTTAAGTTCCTTTTCTGTCGTTCTTCTTTCCCAAGTTCCTGTTAATCCTTCTATTTCTTTCTAAATGGGTGGAGGAAAATTTGAATTGTGCAACGTATGATGGTAATGATGTTGAAGTCAAAATAGCTTCAATGCTATCTTCTTTAATAAAATTCTTTTGAGTTGTTATCAATGGAAAATGGTTGAAATAAAAAATCTATGGGTTCCATTGTGATTATTTTCACTTATTGTTTGTTGTTTGGGTGTTATCTCATCAAAGAGCTAGACAATTCTCAAAACAATTAGTGGAACGAAATGTTAGAAGTGTTATTTTCTGTTTGGTTGACCAGATATGGGATCTTGCTTCTGGAAGGTTGAAGCTGACACTAACAGGACACATTGAACAAGTACGAGGTAGTTAATTCTTGTTCTCTTCTGTGTTACTGCAATTGCATGTGACTAATCTTGTTTTTCAAGAATTAATTGGTAAGTATATTTCTCTTTGCAGGCCTTGCTGTCAGCCAAAGGCATACGTACATGTTTTCTGCTGGTGATGACAAACAGGTGAAATGTTGGGACCTTGAACAGAATAAGGTAAGATTGTTGACCTGGTAGAAGTACTCATATCTATGTACGGTTCTGAATTTTGACCAGTTTGACATAATTTTTAGGTTATTCGGTCATATCATGGTCATCTAAGTGGTGTCTATTGCTTGGCTCTTCACCCTACTATTGATCTTTTGCTTACTGGAGGTCGTGATTCTGTTTGCCGGGTAAGGTTTCTATTTGGGTTACTGAGATAAGTTTGACGACTGACTGTGCTAAGTCTGGAAGGAAACATCTAATATGGGAATATTTGTCAGGTCTGGGATATTCGTACCAAGATGCAAGTTTTTGCTCTATCTGGACATGATAATACAGTTTGCTCTGTTTTTACACGACCAACAGTAAGCACTCTTGTTCTCTATATTGTGTTCTACTTTCTAATTTGGTTATTTCCTTGATATTGTAATCTCCAAGGAGATCTCTTGGCAGTCTATAGTGTTAGTTGATTTGTCACATGGAAATTGTTATGATATAGTTGTTAGTAGATGTAATAGTAATTTATTTGTCCCATATCAAAAAAGGGCATATCTATGATTTCTCTGTACTTGTCAATATAGGTTGTTTGATACCATCTTTCACATATTATCAGAAATCAATGCTTGTTGGTAATCCACATTTCTTGTGTATTTTTATTGAATCTCTTGACATCTGTGCGGTCTTTCTGGAACTTACCTTGTCAGTGGCATACTTTTACACTCTTTACAGGATCCGCAAGTGGTCACGGGTTCTCATGATTCAACCATCAGGTTCTGGGACCTGAGACATAATGGTACCTTGGAGCCTCGTGCAAGAATTCTGAATTTATTTTTTGTGTTTTTTTTCTTGAAGTATTTTGATTAAGAAATATTTCCTTGCAGGTAAGACCATGGCAACACTTACACATCACAAGAAATCTGTCCGTGCCATGGCATTGCATCCTACAGAGTATGAAAAATATTTGTCATTTGTTTCTGTTTACATTTGCTCTTGTAACAATGTGAATCTTATATGTATTCATCTATTTGTTTTCTCAGGAATTGTTTTGCATCTGCATCTGCTGACAATATTAAGAAGTTCAGTCTTCCCAAAGGAGATTTTTTGCACAATATGCTGTAAGTCATTAAACACTGTTGCTTAAAACTGTAGTTTATCATTCTTCTTACTTTCTAGGATAGTATATCCTTGTATTCTTTTCAAATTTGCATCTTCGATGTGGACATGGGGCTTCTGCACTTGATATGTATCAGATGACTAATTTACAAGGTTCTTTGAAGTACACAAGTGATCTGTTCCTTTGGGGCAAAAGAGAATGTTGTAAATTCTGGTGTTACTGTCGATGCACTTGCATATTTTGCTATCTGTTCAGTAAACTCATGGATTGTATTGAAACAGCTACCCTTATGAGCAATATCTGTTATGAGTTTCCTTCATTGTGTTGGTAATACGTTCAGGAGACTGATACTAAATTGACTGTTCTGTTATCGCATGTCGTTGTTGGTGCATACCTATTGGGTCCTTTAACCTTATTCAAGATTGAACGGCGTCTTTTATACCAATCCATCTTGTGACAGGGCCTTTTCTATAGGATCATTAAAGTTAGTTGGTGGCCAGGATATATAAGAATTATAAAAATGTGCTGAAATAAGTGTGACTGCAGAACTAGATAATCTCTCAATGGCATTTAATAGTTATATTTTTATGATACTTTTATAGAACTCGTTGATAAATTTCAAGTTATGTCTTTACATGTGGTCAGAACTGTTTACTGATTATCTTTATTTCAGCTTTTGTCATCGATTATATTACCATGTAATTTTGTTTCTGATTGACCGTTTTATTCTCTTTTTTGAGCAGGTCCCAACAGAAAACCATAATCAACGCAATGGCTGTCAATGAGGATGGTGTGATGGCTACAGGAGGTACAGGATATTTTATTCTTACTCTTGATGTAATAATGCTCCAAGTTGTGAGTAATTTGTTATTGACATTCTGGTTTGTCATAACCTTTATGTAGAGTATTAGGTTGCATATCAGGTCTTTACTTTAAAAGAGGCACAAGTTTATGCAGAAACGACCTTAAAGATGGCTCATGAGAGACTAATCTTCACTCTGCTTATTCGAAAACTAGTACTTTCTCAGGCCAAAAGCTAGGGGGCCTTACTCCGCTCCCTGGTCCATGATCAACTGTCAATATAATTGAGTTCGACTCTTTTTTTGTCACCTGCAACTTTGACCTGCATTTGATTCCGTACTTTGTTAAGTGGTGGATAGGAGTACTTGTCTTCCATTTGGTGAATAAGATTTTCTTACGAGTTTCCATTCATCGTATTGTAGGTGACAATGGGAGTATGTGGTTCTGGGATTGGAGGAGTGGTCATAGTTTCCAGCAGTCTCAAACAATTGTACAGCCAGGTAAGATCTGCCGCCACCTGTTATGTTTAGTTGTCTAAAGTTGTGGGATAGAAGGAAAGCTAATATTAACATTCATACGATTAAAACTACTCCAGGATCATTGGACAGTGAAGCTGGTATTTATGCTCTCTCTTATGATGTAACTGGTTCAAGACTTGTCACATGTGAAGCTGACAAAACAATAAAAATGTGGAAAGAAGACGAGAATGCAACCCCAGAAACCCATCCCATCAACTTTAAGCCCCCGAAAGATATCCGACGATTTTAGCTCATGTTCTTCGCAACTTTACCTGTATACCGGAAAGTTATGTTGTAAATGTTTGATACATTGTGTTACTTCATTCCTGCAAGCTCGCAGATAACATATTGGTTTTAACAATAGCTAGAAGCTTGATTTGAAGTTAGCAAGAGGACTGTGATTCCCTGTTAGATTATCTGCATTCGGAAACAAATGAATCAATGATTTGGTTATTTTCCATCTACTGTTAACTGGCATCTGGCAGATTAAAGATGACAGAAAAGTTCAAGCCTGGTCCTGATTAGTTCAAAATCAATGAATTGAATTCAGTTTGATCGGATCCAGACCTAGTATGAAGTATGAATACAGTTCGTGCTCAGATTGAGGTTGAGTATCGGCTTGATTTTGATCCAAAATATTCCCATATATGATTAATAATTATTATCTTTCTTTCTTTTTCTTGATCTATTGTGATCTTGATTAAAAAAAGAAAATTCAGTTTTTTTTTTGAAACGTAGGGACCGCAATTACTGCTTTTTAGATGCGTACTGGATAAATCTCTGAAATGACATAATAGTTTATAAATCATGTCAATCGGGTGTTTCGTATTAGGTAAGTTTTGTACGATAGGCTCGATCGAAAGAGTGTAAGTAGAAAAAATCAGACACATGACTTTTTGGCTCTATGTTTTTTCACTCTATCAATGCGACTATTCTTCATTTTCTTAGATATAAATTTTAGGGTGTGCTTATTTGGGAGTATAGGAAAAGGGGTATAAGTATAGAATAAAAATTGATGTTTGGTATGAACCTATCATTGAAGACTTAAGAGTTTCATTCCTTAGTTTTGGACAATCCTCCATTCCTCTCATAATCTAGAGGAATGAAAGAGAAGAATGAGAGTGATTACTATGTTTTTAATTTTTTATATAGAGAGGATATATAAAAGGTATAATTATGAGCCAAGTTACTTCCTAAGTAAAGCTTTAATTTCAATAATCAAATTTATGGTAAAATCAATTAAATAATTAATTACAATATAATTAATTAAAAAATATTATTATTTTATTAATTACATTATATTTAATTAAAATATTATTATTAATTAAAATATAACTATTCGTTAATTAAAATATTAATTAATTAAAATATTGTTATTCATTAATTAAAATTTTGTAATTAATTAATTGCAATATAATTAATTAAATTATTATTATTATTAAATTAGTTACATTAAAATATTATTATTATTTATTAAAATATAACTGTTCATTAATTAAAATATTAATTAATTAAATATTATTATTCATTAATTAAAATATTGTAATTAATTAATTAATTAATTAATTTTAATTAAAATATTATTATTAATTAAAATATAACTATTCATTAATTAAAATATTATAATTAATTAATTAATTGCAATATAATTAATTAAAATATAATTCATTCATTAATTAAAATATAATTCATTTTGTAATTA
>JAOSBM010000206.1:43193822-43206411 GCA_027568955.1 Erythroxylum tenue
TATTAATTAATTATATTTTTAATTAATTACATTTTAATTATATTTAATTAAAAATATTTAATTAAAAATTAAAAAAATCAAAAAATTTAAACAATGATTCCCATTCCCATTCCTCTGGAATATTACCTAAAAACATGGTATAGTTATGATACCTGTATAATGAAAAGACTCCACCAAACATTAATTTTCAAAGTATACCTATAACTTTTATCCCATACCCCCAAACAAGCATGCCCTTAATCTATAAATAAAAATGGGTATAAAATGTAAAATCACGAGTGACAATAGATCCAAAGGTCTTCAGAGGAACCCTAAAATCAAAAAGGCTAAGAGATTTGAACATTCAATCTTGTGGCTTCCAACTTGAATTTAATAAACTTTCATATTAAATAAATTACGATTAATTAATCATAAATTGAACTTAAGTTTAATTTTAAGAATAATTTAATTTATACAAAAAAACAAAATTTTCGCATGATTTATTCAAAATAATAAAAAGATAAAATAATATCATAAAGCTTGAAAGTTGGAAATTTACTTATATGAATAATTTTCAAAGTAACTTTTGAATATAATAAATACTTTTTAGATTATCTTCTAAATAAAAATTTAAAAAATATGAAAGTTATTTTAAGCAAAATTTAGTATATATATTAAATAGAATCAAGTATACTGTAGAAACTTTTAATATATTAAAATTAATAATATGTTACATTAATTAAAACCTTTAAAAATAATAATTTATATTGGTTTTATTTTATCATCTAAATCGAAATATATAAATATAAATATTATTATATATAGTTCTGTTTATTTAAATAGAAAATATAAATTTTGATTTTATAATGTATAAAATATCTTTCATATAAATTGCATAATAATTTGTTTATATAAAAATAAAAATAAAAATAAAATAATTAATGCAATAATTAAACTCGTATTTCCCTATACTTAATTTCATGTCCTCTCTCTCTCTCACTATCCCTAAAAGCCGACGCTAAGTCTGCATAATTTTCCTATAAAAGCTCGCCTTGCTCCCTCTCTCGCAAACTAAGCCAAATACCCTCCCGAACCTCCTTTCACTATCTCGGTCTTCAGGGCTCTCGATACGTTCAGGTTCATGCAGTCTCATTTCTCTAAGTCGTCTTTTCGTTGTTGTCTCTTATCTGTAAGCGATTTTTGGAGCATTTTTTGTATTTCTGTTACGGAGTCTTTTGGTCTATTTTGAGTATTGTTTTCTGAGTTTGATGGGTGTTTTAGTTCTGAATTGCTGAGGGCTTGGTTGGTGTTTGCTTTTGAGTCCACTGTGAAAAGTTGTGCTTTTGGGTTCTGGGGAGATATTGAACTGGAGGCTCTCGTTTAGTGTATTGGGAAATGAAGTTTGTTGGAGCTGGGGAATATGCTTTGCTTACTCTGCCACCAGTGGATCTTCAAGTTTTAAATTTTCAAGGTTTTTGGTGGGTTTGCGTTCTTTCCTCTTTTATGGTGGGGATTTTAAGGGATTTTTGTTTTGAAAGTTTAGGGCTTTGGGGAGTCATTGCTCTGGATTGGGTAATTGTAAGAGTTGACTGTAAGGTTCCCTTTAGGTTAGAGTTGACTGCAAGGTTCCCTTAGGTTAGATTCTTATTTTGGTTCTTTATACTTTATAGTTATCTACTTTGTAACTGTATTTATTTTTATTTATTGTTTAGGTGGATTGATTAGCTTCTATATGATCAGAAATATGCTAAAATTTTCTGTATCTTGATAACCTACAAGAACTTTGTGTATCAGTTGCAGTTTTAGATTTCAGTGTGTGTGCTTATGCAATTGAAGTTTTCTGCTATTTCTTCTGATCTGTTGAATTAAAAAATGAATTGTTTGAAGCAGAGGGAAACTTAACGACTGTCAAAATGTCACGAAAAGGTTTGATGGAACAGGACTTGAGTAAGTTGGATGTAAAAACATTGCATCCACTTTCTCCAGAAGTCATATCTCGCCAAGCAACTATAAATATAGGTGATGGTGCTGCCCATAGACTGTAAATACTCCTTTAAGAGCAATAATAGCCATTTGCTTCAGCTCCTGTGTTTCCAATTTTTGCTTTAGTTGGTTTTTATTGTAAGCTTAGGATGGAAATTGACTAACATTTTTATTTCCATTTTCACTTTCTTTTTATCAGGCACTATAGGTCATGTGGCACATGGCAAGTCAACTGTTGTGAAAGCAATATCTGGTGTTCAGGTGATTTAGTTGCACACACTTGTGCAATTTTATGGTGCTTAATCAATATTCAGATCTTTGCTAATTTGGCAACGTGAGATGAATATAACTGCTGTTGTGAAAGACTACCTAGTTACCTGCAGGATTGTGCCTGCTTTGATAGTTATGGTGTTAGTATCAAATTAAATGCAAATTGCAAGTGTAGACAGTTCCATTTATTTGCAGACTGTTCGTTTTAAAAATGAGCTGGAGAGGAACATTACCATTAAGCTTGGATACGCAAATGCAAAGATATACAAATGTGAAGATGAGCGTTGCCCCAGACCTATGTGCTACAAGTAAGTGATGTATACTTGCATATTAAAACATCATTTTCAGTGTTGCATTTGATTAATAAATGAGAAATGTCCCTGTAGGGCATATGGAAGTGGAAAGGAAGATAGTCCCATGTGTGATGTGCCCGGATTCGAAAACTGTAGGATGAAGTTGCTGAGACACGTATCTTTTGTTGATTGCCCAGTAAGACTTCAAAGTTTTCCTTGTAAAGGAAATTTCTACGTGCAGTTTCTTTTCATTTAAGATCTATGTTGTAGTATTGTTTAATATGCTTTGAGTTATATATCTGCTGTCCAATTTATCTAGTCATCAAATTATCTTGTATTTTGGTAGATGTGTTATATTTTGTTGTTTTAGTCTGTCAGTGTGAAGAAGTTATACTCCAGTTTATTTTTACCAGCAAGTGATGGATATTTCTGTTTTACTGTAGGGTCATGATATTCTTATGGCTACAATGCTTAATGGAGCAGCAATCATGGATGGAGCTTTACTTCTAATTGCTGCAAATGAGAGCTGCCCACAGCCACAAACTTCTGAGCATCTTGCTGCTGTAGAAATTATGCGCCTCCAACACATAATAATCCTCCAAAATAAGGTTGATCTAATTCAGGAAAATGTAGCCATCAACCAACATGAGGCTATTCAAAAGTTTATTCAGGTTTAGTACCTTGGTGCCTTCTTCGATACTGTCTTGACAAGCATTGATCCAACGAATCTTTTTTTTTCATTTATATTTAATTTTTTATTGACTAGACAAAAAGATCCACATAACACTGATTCTTTATGATGTTTCATTTGCAGGGAACTGTTGCTGATGCTGCTCCAGTGGTGCCAATTTCTGCACAGCTGAAGTATAATATTGATGTTGTGTGTGAGTACATTGTCAAAAAGATTCCTGTTCCAGAGAGGAACTTCATCTCACCACCTAATATGATCGTGATCCGCTCATTTGATGTCAACAAGCCTGGATCTGATGTGGATGAGGTAAAAGGTGGTGTTGCTGGTGGAAGTATCTTCAGGGTAGGTTTCAAGTTGCACTTATTTATACAGTTATTGTTGGTATTTATGTAACACTATTGTATGAAGAGTTCTTTATGTTACATTACAGAGGAGGATATAAGTGGTGAAATTTTTTTTAGTTGTGCTTGGATGGTTAAGGTTACGGGGTGGCCGACGGGAAACCTTCATTTAGCCGTTGAAACATATGTGGTTAATATTGTTGACAATCATACTTTTGCAGGGTGTTCTGAAGGTGAATCAAGATATTGAGGTTCGTCCGGGAATTGTTGTGAAAGATGAGGCTGGAAATGTCAAATGCACACCAATATATACTAGAATAGTTTCGTTGTACGCTGAGCAGAACGAGCTGCAATTTGCAGTACCTGGAGGTCTTATTGGTGTGGGCACAACGATGGACCCAACTTTGACACGTGCTGATAGATTAGTCGGTCAGGTGCTTGGTGATGTGGGATCCCTACCTGAAGTCTTTGTTGAGCTTGAGGTTAGGGACTGAACCAGAATATCAACGTGAAACCTTGCTGTTTCAGATTAAACTGTTTACTCACTGTTGCATTACTATTTGACCATGCAGGTTAATTTCTTCCTCCTACGGCGACTAATTGGTGTGAGGACAAAGGGGTCAGAGAAGCAGGGAAAGGTGTCAAAGCTGGCGAAGGCAGAGATTCTGATGTTGAACATTGGATCCATGTCGACTGGTGCAAGAGTGATTGCAGTAAAGAATGATTTGGCAAAGTTACAACTGACATCTCCAGTCTGTACAAGTAAAGGAGAGAAGATAGCTCTGAGTAGACGAGTCGAGAAGCACTGGCGTCTTATCGGATGGGGCATGATTCAAGCTGGAACCACTCTTGACGTTCCACCCTGCCCCCTCTAAAGAACTTACTGAGAAACTTAAAAAGAGACAAGAGAGGAGGAAGTATCATTTGTACACCTATTTGTTATTTGGTTGGGTATTTTCAATGTTTCTTCAGTTTTGGATGAGGAGTTTTGTTTCAACTCATACTTTGCGGTTTCATAAGAAACTTAAGATTGCAAGAAGATTGACACTCTTGTCGTATCTCTTTCTTCTTAAACATGTTTTAAGTGACTGTTGTTCCAATTGCTGTTTGCTGCACCTGAACTTCCTTCAAACGAGTTCTGAGAAAGATTAATGTCTTACAATTTGGCATCCTTAGAGATAACATACTGGCTTGGGCCGAAGGGTCAGGTCAGCTCAACTCGGGCTGAGTAGAGTCTCAACTCAAAAGGGTCGGATCAGTTTAAATAATAAAATGATATTATTTTAGTTTGAAGTTTGCATTTTTGAATCAAAATTTTTAAATAAAAAAAGAGATGATTTGTATAATTATAACAAATTACATAATAAATCCTTATTTATTTTTTATAACATTGGAAAAAGATGATTTGGGTAAATTTTGGGCTCAGAAATATGAAAATATTAAATAGGCCCACTAGGCCCAATATTAAGAGCCCGTCACTATCCTGCTTATTATCTGCCCAAAACCCTAATCTAGCTTCCGTTTCCATATCCTCCAAACCCTTTGCTTCAGCTTCTTCAATTCCAGGTACCACTACTACCGCCACTCTTTATCCGACTGTTCTTTATGGTACGATTGTGTTTTGATTGAGTGTGTTCTGATTTAGGTTGTCGACAATCAATCAATAGACCAAAATGAGCAAAGGAGGAGCAACACCTGCCAAGGGGAAGAAGAAAGGAGCCACTTTCACGATCGACTGCGCAAAGCCGGTGGAGGATAAGATCATGGACATCGCCTCTCTCGAAAAGTTCCTCCAGGAACGCATCAAAGTCGGCGGCAAAGCCGGTGCTCTTGGCGACTCTATTACCGTCACTCGCGACAAGTCCAAAATCACCGTCACCTCTGACTCCAACTTCTCCAAACGGTAATCCCATTTTGAAAAAAGGGCATTTTCAGTTTATCCGCGTTTTCTATATGTATTAGGATTTACGCAATATTCTTTTGTGTTGGATTGAAATAGATATGTGATTATTGTTGAAATTTGATTGAAAAAAAAAGTCTTACATTATTAATTGTAATGGGTTTTGGTTGCTTAGATACTTGAAGTACTTGACGAAGAAGTATTTGAAGAAACACAATGTGCGAGATTGGCTTCGGGTCATTGCTTCCAACAAAGACCGTAATGTTTATGAACTCCGATACTTTAACATTGCTGAGAATGAAGGCGAGGAGGAAGATTGAAGTTTCATATATTTTCCAGTTGTTATTGATGAACCAACCTCTTTCTTTAGCCTTGGTTTTGTTTGTATGCTTTTGGTTTGTATGCTTTTGGAAACTTGAGGACATAATATCAACCTTATTATTGTTTCTTCCTCAGCTTTTTCACTATATTATTGTTAATTATTGAGCAACTCAGATTTATGTCTTTTTTGAGTCGTGAATTTGTACATCTATGCCGTTTATCTGTTACAGAACTTTGTTGTTATTTGTTATGTTAGTAACTTAGTGGTCAATTTGTTCAGTATTAGACCTCTCTACTAGACATTTAGGGTACTCCCGGGAACAAATCCAGTGCAGATGGGGTGGGGCTTGTAGCTCTAGGGAGTTCTTCCATTCTGTCCTTTTCATCTGTATCAGTTTTGTTTGTCCATACACTCCCTTTATCAGCTTCCATGTTGGGAATACATTTTTGTACAGCGTTGTCGCACTTGAACCCACTCCCTGGTGCGTTCTTCTAGACCTCATCTCCTTGTTTCATACTTCCTCTTACTTCTATATGACTTAGCTCATACCAAATAAAAGAATATGAAGTGCTTCCAAACCTGTAACAAGTCATCTTAGTGGTCTCTATGTCTTCATCAGTCAATGGTAGGTTTCTTTGACTTGTCTGAATGACTACCTATCTGCCAGCATCTCTTGAAGTTTGGCATGTAGGAAAACTACTTCATGCTTGAAATTCTCATTTTCTGGCAAATCCTTGAAAATATATTCAAGAATTGCTCTGAAATGTCAAAGACCATAGGTCCCAACTCCCAAAATATAGGAGTTTTGCCTTCAGTGCATCTGTCGCCACGTTCATCATGCTTTTTGATAGTGATGCCCCTAGTTTGTTTTTAGAATCCGGAAGACAGGAGTAAGAACAATTGTAATATGCTTTGTTCTTGCAAAGAATATGTTTTAACTCATATTTACCTCATTCTTATCTTGACGTCGGCTAGACATCAATATGGCAGCTCCCCTTTTGAAATAGTCAATTGGTTAACAATTTGGAAGGGTTTTTTTATGTGAACCAAATAAGGTTTCGTATTTCAGTGCTAGAATGAGTGCTATTGAGTTCTGTTGAACGTTCAACAGGATTATATCTAGGCAAATGGATTTGATTCCAGCACTGCACCCCATGCTAGACAGGTTAAGCTTCATGATATTACTTCTCATATTAAATTTACTGAATGCCATAGCATTGAGTGATGGTATAGGAGAAAACAAACTACTGTTGGGACATCAGTATGTCTATAGGTTTTGGATTAATGTTGCATTTCTGTAGTAGATCTTCAACGACTGAAAGATTATTGTTTCAGCGTCTTCTGTGGCAAAAAGGAAGTTTTATCTGAATAGCAACACTGTCAGGATCAAATTGATTAGCAATGGAAGCATGCTCAAGGTATAGACATTTACAGTAGTTAATGTTGATTCTGTTTCGATACGTTAAGAGGCTATTTTCGTGATTTAAACTTGTACTTTTATAGTCACAAAAGAACAATTTTACTTATTGACGTAAGACTCCCTCTCTTAATAACCATTTCACAAATATATAAAACTATTGAAAAAGAATGCTATTAAGTCTTATCATGAACTTGCATCTACCTTCATGAAAATAAGGAACCAATGGTTCTATTGTTGTAAGTAGTAGTTTATTAATCAAATCCATGTGTATAAAGTACATATTTAAATAAACTACTTAATTCAATATTTAAATTTTGGCCATACCAGACACTTCCTACTTGCAATTTGATGCAATTCAATGTAGACATTGAAAGCAAGATTACTATTTCAAGAATAAATGTATAAAGAAAAAATAAGAGATGAGGGTTATTTTGATTAATATAAATTAAATTATTTTTTATGCATTATGAATTATTTATTGATGATCATCTTTTAATCCCACATATAAAAATAAAGAAAAACATACTATTTACTTGAGTTTCCATCTTCATGTTCTTGATTGTATTATGCTATTGTTGTCCCATCTCATTCACTTTAACTTCTACATATTCCTTTTTCTTCATCGGTTGCAGACTGATTATTCCTATTTAAAACTGATCATTTCACAACAATAAACAATGATATAGAATCTTTCAAGTTTAGTCAACCAGAACACCATAATAGTCTATGCTGAATCAGGAAATCAATCAATAAATTTCTGTCAAATGATCAGAAAAGCAAGAGCTTACAGTTGTGTCCAATCTGATTAAACATGTGTGCCCATGTGAATGAGGTTCAGAGCTCATGTCCCTTACCAACACATTCATCCATTATAATAAAATAAGAACACATCTCTTTGACATATAATCATCAGGTACAGGACACAAATGGAGTAAGGGAATACAAATTTTTGCATGCACAACTCATAATATCTTTAAGAGACACTTGAACAAGAAACTATCCTGAACTGAAGAGAATGATTTGCAGATCATATTACCAGTAACTTGGAAGAATAAAAAGAAAGTGTTTTTAACAATACTTATGCCTGACTGACCGATCACGAAACTTGAGACAAAGAGCAATAAACAGAGATTAACTAGACATGACCAATGTACTTTGTCTACTATTAGCTTCAAAGCTCTTCAAGTTTAGCCTCTCACAGCTAACAAAGAAGGAATTGCAGCCAAGTTTGGAGTAGTATTCTTGGTGGAAGCTTGTCTGATGATATTCCTCTTGCTTTCTTTGGAAGTTGGCTTGCTAAAAGCTCTCATGGGACTAGCAAAAGCCCAACTCCAACTCCTACTCCTGCCATGGGAGAGAGGACCTGTTGTTGACTTCCCATTCATGTCCTCAGTTGATGATGAAACCCAGTAAGATGAGGAAGATGAAGAAGATGATGAATTTATGATAAACCCACCAAAGATACCTCCACACCTCACCCTCTCCTTCATGTTAGAGGAGGTAGTATGAACTTTTGGCTTGCCTTCTCTTTGTGACTCCACTCTCCTGAGAGTGCAGTCCCCAAACCCAGTTGAGATTCTCTCAAAAAAATCACCAGAGAAGCTTCTGCTTCCACACCCAACAGATCTAGATCTCGACACTTTTCTCTCAAAAGATGAGGCAGAGGCTGTTGCTTGGCTGTTTGGACTATCATCATCATCTTCCACCACAACAATGTCTGCTTTCTTGGACACAGAAGATCCCATACACTTCTCTTTTTGCTTCACAATGGCCCCATTTGATGTTCCTGCTGTTGTTGTTGTCGTCGTCGTCAAAGATGACACCTTTTCTGGTTTTCTAGTATAAGTAGAAGAAGATTTGGCTGAAGAGAGGTAAAGAAATGACCAAAACCCACCTCTCTTCCTGGGGCTAAAATCTTCAGTATTATCAAAGAAATGGCTCCTCCTACAAGGAGTTGTAGTGGACTTGCTTCGGTTATAAACAATATCTCGTTCCGATGATGATGATGATGATGTTATCATGCTTTTCTTCTTCTTTTTAGCCAAAAGAAAAGAGATTCTGGCCCTCCTCGTGTGGTACTCTTGATAGTGACCATTATTTGCATTATCATTCCTACTTTTTGTAGATGTGGGACGCGAAGCAAGTGATAGTGAAGTAGCAGAACCACCACCAGCTCCTCCACCACCAATGCTAGTTCCACCAACCCCAACACTACCAACATCAGATCTAAATGAAGGAGAAGAAGATGAAGAAGAAGAAGATGCACGAATTGGTAGAGGAAAAGACGAAGATACCAACTTTCCAAGCTTTTCTTGTAGACAAAAAGCACAGATCCCACCTGGGTTGTTCCTATGGGGATGGTCACTGCACTGCATACCATCTCCAATGTCATCTTCACCACCACCAACACCACCGCCACCGCCACCACCACCTTTCACTTCCATCATCACGATCTAATATCAAAAGGGTTCCTTCAAAAGATCTTTTTTATTCCAAAGTTTCAATCTTTTCACTCAAATGTTGCTCTTCTCTGATACCTTCAAGCAACTTTCTACTGATCTTTTCCTCTTTTTTGCTCTGATACAGAGAGATGGGCATGGATACACACATACACAGATGCAAACAAAAGAAAAGGGCACAGATCGGTCAGAGCGTTTTATTGAATTAACAATGAGTGGGGACTGCGAAGAAGAGCACTGAGAAAGAGTCCCCAGAAGCACGTGGAGTACTGATACTCACTGACGAAACCCTATTTTTTTATCTCTTCTTCTTCCATTAACAGCTTTAACGAGACAAGGAATGCTCTAAATATACATCTCATCTCTCATGCCTAAACTAAACCCTACTCACTTAGTCGTGTACCTGTACCATGAAGCTCATTCACTTACTATTTATTAATATTAAAAGTCTCAGCTTTAGATTCCTCCTCTTAACCCTACAGCTCTACCTAGACTTGTCTTGCTCAGATGCTAGGTGTCAACGTCCATTATAATGCGTCACTGTTCTGCTACATCTTCACACTATTTTATTAATTGCTTGGTTGCATCAACCATGTGCAGCAAGCGGATCATGAAACATAGCGTTGTTTATTATCGTAAGTTGTCGTTGTAATTACGACGCAACAAACATCTGGTAACGGCGTCATCGGATGAAATACCAGAATTTGAAGGAAGATCGTGAGGAGAGTACGAGGACAAAGTTAAACGTTAAGCATGAATGTAAAAGGTCGTAGGAGACTTTCTCTCATTTGTTGATGTCTGGGACTGTTTAAGCTGGTTTGGTCCCCACTCCTGTCTGTGTTGAATACGTGCAACCTCATCCGCTCATATAGGGAAACAGATCATGTTAATCAGTTTTTATACGTTTCACTATATATTTATATGAATTTACACACATGTATGAGCAAAATTAAATGTTACATATGATTGAAACACTTTTATTTTTTTAAAGCAGAAATACATACTAAATAAACCTTTAGATTGACACAATAGCCTGCAAATTACATTAATCAGGTATTTCACACTAGACAAATTTTGTACGACAGATCAATCCAATAGAATGTAAGTAAGAGAATCGAAAATAGGATCTTTTGACCTCGTACCCTTTTACTTTACTAACTTTGACCACCCCCAAGATATTTCAACCCGTCCTGTAGATAGCGGAAATTATCTTTTTCTTTCTTTTTTTGTGTCCTTAAAATTATAGCTTTTTATGTTATAATATAATTTTTACACAATTTTATGCAATAATAAATTAATTTTTTACTTTTTATTCATTTTATCATGAGGTCAAAATTTTGAAAATTTCAATATAGTACTATTTTAAACTTATAAATGAATTAAACTAATAAGTTATAACCAACCATTTAAAAATCCAGCTAAAGTTAAACTCTAAGCTCAAGAGGTCAAGGTCTAAAATATTAGAAATAAGATAGGTTAAAAATTGAATAAAATTAAAAACTTTGAAATATTATTAAAAAATATCCTTATTTATAAAAAATAAAATTTAATTAAAAAGAGATTATTAAGTAAAAATTAATTAATTTTAGTATTTAATAATAAGAGTTATTAAAATAAATTAAAAATTAATCGATTTAAAATTTTTATGATTAAATTGGTCTAATCAACAAAAGTTTTTAACCTAATTTTTAAATACATAAAAATAAAAATAAAAAAAGGGTCGAACAATAAAAGAGTTCAATTTCAATATAATTAATTCTATAAATATTTCTCAAAAATATTATATAATAAAGAAAATCAATTCAGATAAATAATTAACTTTTCATGAATAATTGAGTGCCTGCAAAGGTGTCTTCTTTTTGGAATTCCAATGATATTTAAGATAATACCCTGTGAGTTTATGAGTAGGCCATTGGATTGTGTAGGAAACTACATTGAGATCTTCACTGTTTTTGTCTCCTCCAACTTCGTGAAACTAAAATCAATTATTCTCAATTAGTTCGAAATCCTAAATTAATAAAGACATTATTTTAATATTATAAAATCAAAAAATTCTTAAATTTTTATTAAAAATTAGAAATAATAAAAAGGCGTGAACTTAAGTTTGTTAAGTAACCGTTTCACCACAATAACTTGAGCTATTGTGTGAAGTCAATTTAATTAGTTATATATATTCACTAACACATTCCCTCAAGTGAAAGTTTTTTAGGCTTAAAATTTACACAGACTCACTCTACCTTATGCTAAATAATAGGTGGGTAGTATAATTTGACCTCATGATTATTTGATTACAAAGACTCTGATACCATATTAAGTGACTGTTATTATAAATTATCAGCATAAAATACACACATATATATATAGTTTCGTATTGAATTTTAATTAACAATTTAAAATCTTATCCAATAAATGAATTTAAATTTGATTTTTTCATTTATGAAACAAAACTAGAAATTACTATTTTACATATGTGTGTTGGAGTTGGATTGCTTTTTTATAATTAGCATCATTGGATAAAACATTACTTGACGTACGGTCTTATCAGAGTACAAGATTTGACTTAGAGAGTGTACCCACCAAGTTAAGTGCAGAGTCCCTGTCCATGGACTTTTCTTCGTCGTCTCTTCCACCTCAGATAAGACCACTCTACGATATCCATCTCAGCCGTGAATGTGTCATTACCCAAAAAAAAAAATGTTTATAATATTAAATATATAATTACTAATTCAAATAAAAATAAATACAATATAGATCCAAATTGATTCAAAGATGAACAGGTAAAGATTTTGAACTTTTTAATTTTTAAATTTGTATTAAAATTAAAATTAATTAGTTTATTTTTATTTAGTAGTCTCTGGTTCTGCCAGATTTTGCCGGACTGGAATATCGTTGTTTTGATCCATGATTCTGAATGACTTAGACCGGAGAATA
>JAOSBM010000206.1:43228239-43244876 GCA_027568955.1 Erythroxylum tenue
ATATTGTGCTTTGCATATTGTTTAATATATTTTAAATAATATTTATATGTATAAATAATTTTTATTACAAAATAAAACATAATTAAAATTAAAAGTATTTTTATTTTTATGTTGCCAAACAATCTACTGTATTAAGTTTTTTTAAAAAAGTTCTTTTTTAAATAACAGTCAAACAGTCAACTGACTTCTTAAAAAGGTTTTTTCAGAAAAGATATGCAGACAAAAACTTTACTGACAAAAAATTTACTGATATAAGCCCAATTAAACAGAGGCTTAGAAGAACTGATAAAATTACATGTTCGATTCATGAAATTAACTATAATTAATTAAATCTAAAAAAATATGCAATTTAAATCTAAGTTAGATCAAACTAAACTCTAACGTATTTGTTATTTTTAAATTAAATTAAGATACATGTGATCCCATTATATTATAGAAAAGATGCCCAATCAAAGCATTGATTGTGACGTGTGAACGACCACGCAAGTTGTTTGGGGTCGTGAATCACATGCTTCATATTTTACTCTTCTCCCTGTCTCTTCTACACTTTCAAGGCAAAAGCTGAAAGATGCTATTGTCCTGTCGGCTTTCGTTTGGCCGCGTTGCTTCCACGTTATCTGCTTTTTGTTTGTAATTTTTCAACTTAAGAAGCGACATGTACACCTGCTCCCCATCAAATGGAAGGTTTAATTTTTTAAATTAAAAAAATAAATTTAATTAAAATATACCGCTAAATAATTAATTAATAAGCCGATTAATTATTAATTATTATTATTAAAATAAGTTGAATTAAAAAGTCAAAAATTAAACTAAAAATTATTTATAATTGAAATTTATCGACAACCCCTTAATTATGTTTACAAACATCAAAACGATGCATTTAAGTAAAAAATAAAAAGAACACTACGACATCGTTTTTACGACTAAACGATGCATTTAAGTAACAAATAAACAGAACACTACGGCATCGTCTTACAATTAAGTTTTTTTAACAAAGGTTAGTAGCAGTGAAAATAAGTTTCAATAAAAATAAAAAATTATTAACAATTTTTAAAAATTAATAATATATTAATAAGAAGGAAATGATAATTAAAAAATAGGTGAAAATCCACTAAAAATTTTGGTATGCAATTGAATTGTCAGCCAAAAAAAAAAGACATAAAATATAATTTTTATTGTAAAATATTCCCTGGTTCGTTACATTATTTGGCTCATGTTGTGCCTTATGAGTAGGCACACGAGGGAACAGCAACAAGCAAGCTTGAAGAAGAAGTGTGGTATGCCTACTTCACCTCACAACCTCGACTTAGCTTGGTCCGTTGAAGCACTCTGCATCCACCATAATAGAGAAGATAAACCGTTAAATTCTCCCTACACTTCATTATACATATGATCAGTAAACTAATACATTGGTTGCTGACTCGATAACAAATGATGCAGAGGAAGTAGCCGACTTATTGGGTTCATGTCATGGGTTCGTACTTAAGATACCATTTTATGCATAAGCAAGTTGGATGGCTTCAGCTGCTTGATTTTCTGTAAGTGAAGAGAAGGTATTGCAGGTCCGTTTCTGAGGTAAGAATGTAAACACTCGATACCCGAAATGGAGCTAAAGCATACTATGCCTAATAACATCGCTTTAGGTACGCAGGTACGGATAATACTATTGATCAATATAGGAGTGTATACCGGTTCCAATTATCTTACCAGTGAGGCACCCCTTGAAGCTCTTTCAGCTAGATAAGCGCAAGGCTTGAAGAATCCTCCATATGCCCTCGACCATTCCTCCAATCTTGAGCAAATGTATTTAGAGCCAAGCGAATCAGCCCAGAAGAAAACACCTCCCCTGCTCAAAATGTAAAACAAGTGTTTCAAATGCAGGAGTAAACGAGTAGAGAGTTCTTTTTCGGTTTTCTGGGTAACAAGTTGTATTGGCCTACCTAAAAGGAGGAAAACCCATTCCCATAATAGAAGCAATGTCGAGGTCGGCAGCTTTGACTGCAATCCCTTCATCAAGGACACGGCATGCCTCATTCACCACCGGGAAGAATGACATTTCCACAATGTCCTTCTCCGATAACTTTGCCAGCTGCAGCGTGGATAAAGCAACAAAACATGTTTTTGTCCTTAGCAACATAAGACAATTGTAGTTTGCCGTAAAACAAGTGACGTTAAACTGGAAGTAACAGGAAAAGCAAAGAAAGAGAACCTTGGGATCAATGGCCACATCAGAAATGCTTCTGGCCTTCTCAATGTATTTCTTTATTTCAGGGTCGGGGCTAGCTTTGCGCTTATCATCATACAAATAGAACCCTTTTCGAGAAGCTTCACCTGAGGATTCAATAGTTATAATTACCATATAGATTCAACTAAGTGTTGTTCACATTCAGTGCCAGCAGATGTAAGGATCAATAATGTTGGGGCTACAGGGGACTTGGATATTAAGGGAATAAAATTACCAGCTCTTTTATCTTCTTGCATTAGGGGAATAATCATCGATTTATAGGTCCGCTCTGGGAAATTCTCAAGATATTGCAAGGCAGTGGCAACAGCCACACCGAAACCAACTAGGTCAGCCAATCTGCATGAATAGTTAAGTTATCAGAGGCATTTGGAGCACTAATTCAGAACACCTTAACATTAATATCAAAGCTGAACTCAATCATAACCTAGACATTCAGAAGAAGAAAATATAAAAACACGAATTTCAGAATATCACATACCGGAATGGGCCCATTGGCATTCCAAATTTGGTGATTGCCTTGTCAATTTGATAAAGATCAGTCCCTCGCTCAACAAGCAGCATAGCAGCTTGAGTATAAGGGAAGAACATCCTATTAACAGCAAAGCCTGTGCAGTTTCCCACCACAACAGGGGTCTTCTTTATTTTCGTTCCCACATCAAGAAGATCCACAATTACCTGGGGAGATGTTGTCTTGGTACGAACGATTTCCAATAGGGGCATAACATGGGCAGGACTGTGTGAGGAGGAAAGGTTGTTGGTTCATTTGAAAATGAAAAGTTGTTGAAGTTATCAATAATAAGATACCAGAAGCTACCTAAAGAAATGAGCTCCGATAATCCGATCCTGGGACTTGGACATCTCACCGATCAAATTCAAATCAATTGTGGAAGTGTTGCTTGAGAGTATGCAATGTGGTGGGCAATACTTTTCAAGATCAGAAAATATCTTTTGTTTCAGGGAAACATCTTCAATGACAGCCTATTATAAGGATCAAATATTGAGGAGTAAGCTCTTTCAAATTGAGGATCACAATCAAAATGTTAAAACAATGTGAGATACGGGAATTGTTTCCGGTACCTCTATGACTAAGTCTACATCTCTAAAGCTTTCATAATCAAGGACGCCTTTAAGAAGCGAGATGGTCTTTTCGAACTTCTCTTGAGTCATCTTCCCTTTCTTCACACGGCTTTGTAGATTTGCTACAAAAACCAACGAAGATTTGAGTTTATAGATACCAAAGCACAAACTCATAAGACAAGGACGGGTCCTTACCTCGAACTCTGCCTATTCCAGCCTCCAAAAACTTTTCATTCACTTCTTTCAAGATTACAGGATAATTAGAGAGAACCAATGCAGTTGCTATTCCCGAACCCATCAGTCCCCCACCAAGAACAGCAACCTTTTTCACTCTTCTTGGCACCAACCCTCGATCAGTAACTCCAGGGACCTAACATAGAATGAGGCAATAAAAACTAATAAACTTGCATGGTGGAGAACCCAGAAAGTAAATGTACTGCACTCATATATCATAGAACCAATGACAACACATGCCCTGCGGAGTACTTCATACTGAACTTGAAGCCAAGTACATAAGAAATGATCTATCCCATCAAAGTAGTACACAATTTGTTGCTTAGATGAATACTTAACAATTCAGCAAGTTAAACTGCATTACAACCTTAGTGGTTCCTCGCATAGCAAAGAAGACATGGACCAAGCTCTTGCAGGTATCTGATTGAACTAGTTCGTTGAAAGATTCAGCTTCCTGCCAATATCAAAAACCTTGTCACACAGTTGCACACTCTAAGTAATCCATACAAAATGGAAAAAGACGTACTGAGGTACAACCTTCCACAGACCAGCCCGGGGGCCGGAAACTATGCCCTCTTCAACAGAACCAATGCACAATATGGGATGTCTGTAGTTTGGAGCTTGTTTACGGGCTTGTGCTCTTGCAAACTTGAATATATCCCTTGCCTCACCAAGGGGATCTAATTTGTCAGTCCTGTAAAGACTGATAATCCATGGTCTCCTACGTTCCAAGATATCCAGGGCCCATCTACGTGCAGTGCTAACCAACTCGTTAGGCGAAACAATAGCATCTACAAGGCCCAAAGAATGTGCTTCGTCTGCTTTTACTGGCTTTGATGTCTATTTTATGGGGAGATGGAGAAAAGAGAGCGGTGGCAAAAGGAAGGAAGTGATAGAGACATTAATTGACAAACATCCATATGGAAAATCAAAATTGTACAAACAAAAGCAGTTCTAGCTACAGCATACCAGCATCATTTCAAGGGCTTTTGCGATACCAACAAGACGTGGAAGTCTCTGCGTTCCTGAACCAACTCAGAGTCATTAGACCCACCATCAAAAAACAAGTCTTGACAAGTATCATGCACAATTTATTGTACGGTAGTCAATCTGAAATCATATCTTGAAATGCACTTACAACAAGGCTAGATCATATTTCAATCCTAACAGAATTCAGATTTGGAGAATATCCACACATCAGAAGAGAAACTGTAGAGCATAATACTTGGATACTTGAACTATGCCATTAACAGTGGCGCCTAAACTCATTTCGGGATTCAAGTCTCAAAGAAGAAGAGCACTCCCTGACCCATCTTCAGGACGTTAACTCATAATTGCTATTATCTCAAAAGTGTTACATAAACATCTACAAGAAGTAACCAGTGACAACTTAGTTTTCATAGTTTTATTCACTAAGACATATTTCACATGGATATCATCTATGGTTCTTTCACCTAGATGATGAAAACCAAATAGCTCTCCTATTATCATTAGACACTATGTCCACATTCTAGATTCCAGTGTTGTCACATACAACAAAACAAGTAACTCCTTGGAATACCACTCAATACACGAATCAGTTGCGTTCCCCACAACCTTCTATGAATTATATACTACAAGTAAAGAGCGCGTACATAGGATGCAGAAGCCGAGATTTTGAAAAAAAAAAAAAGAAGAAAATACTACAGGAAGGATATCTTTTAATAATCCTCTAACGTACCTCCAAAACCAGGGAGTATACCAAGTTGAAGTTCGGGAAGGCCAAGTTGTGCATTAGGGGTTGAGATTCGTGCATGACATGTCTGAAACACGAATTTGAAACAGTATGAGCAAGTCAAAAAGAAAGATTTAAAGAGGCAACACTTAAAATGACACATACCATTGCAATCTCCAGTCCTCCGCCCAAGGCAAGCCCATCAATTGCAGCAACAGACGGCTTTTTAGCAGCTACAATACAAATAAAAGAATTCAAGTTGCTGATCTAGAGTAAGTTAAGTAAGCATTAAAGCGATGAAGAAGAGAAACAAAACCACAATTGTACCTTCAAATGTATCAGTGAAATATTCAACTGATATAAGACCAGGCTTTGGTTGTTCTGAGAAAACAGAATCGGGTTCAATCGAATTCAGAGCAATGAATTACCAGAACATAGAAAACTGACATTGTTGAACATACCCAGCTTTCCAGATTGAATTCCACCAAATGCAGTAATATCAAACCCCCCAGAAAACTTCCCTTTTGCTCCTGCTCCATTGACATGATATCTTAATTAGACAACTCAAAATGTTATTCCAGACCACTGTTTCATGAAGTATAGCTCTATAGTGTTAATAATCAATAATCTTATAGCCCAAACCTGTAATAACAATGGCCTTCACATCATCTCGCCTTAAGGCCTGCTCATAACAATCTCTCAAGCCGTTCAAAACTGAGAGACACAGAAATTAATAAGTCCCACAATCCAACCACTCAATTTACCGATACATCCAAAACGTAAATCCACTGATTTTTTATACAAACAGTGAAATTTCAGACCAAAACACTAAAATCAAGCTACAATCTCAAAAGGGCCAGTCAAAAATGAACAAAACAAATAAGATCCAGACCCAAGTGACAACAAAAACTCAAAACCAAAGAGGGAAGTACCATCAAAAGACAGAGAATTGACAGGAGGATGGATGATGGTAATCAGAGCCACCCCATCAGGTCCCACTTCAATGGTGGTTCTTCCCTTTCCAGTGCTGCTCATCTTCGCTTCAACTCTTCCGAGATGGGTTTTGCTTCGTCGACTCCAAAGTACCAGACGCTAAATTGGGTTTAGTAACTATTCCTATTTGTGATATATAGATTATAGACAACAGGTGTCGTGCAGCGTTGGATGAAGTTACAGTTGTAGAAGTTAATGTAATAGGGACGGGTACATTAATGTTCAACGAGGTTTATACTTATAAATTAATATCTTCGCGTGTATCTCACAAGTGCTTGTGGATGAGGTCCATGAGGATGTTTGAGTTCACTTCCAGGATTTGAGGGTGTGAGTGTCACTCTACAAATTTAGAAACAAAAAATTTCGTAAAAACACATGATTTAAGGAAGTCTATTTTACTCTTGATTAAGCTGTTTATTTATTGATTTTATTACTAATAATAATATTATTATTCTTCTTATTATTATTTAGTACTGTCAGATGGGTTATACATCAAGCCTTTTTTCATCCTTTTTTTACTTAATTATGCGGCGTGTTGATTTTTCACTTATTCTTTTTTTTTCTGTCTCCTGCATTATTATTTTGCATGTTACATTTGCCTGAGGACCATTCAGAAACAACCTCTCTGTTATATAATGATAAGGCTGCGTATTATATGACCTCTCCAAATCCCGCTTCAATGAAAAATTTCAGACTAAGTAAATGATGATGATGATGATATTTTACTCTTAAGTAATAAAAAATTTAATTATAATTTTAAATATTATTAATGTATCTTCAATTATATTTATAAGTCATTTAAAAGGACTATTGTCTTGCAATTTGAATTTTCAAAGATTAATTATTGAGTGCTTTGAGGATTTTTAACAAATTAAAAAATTAAAACTTTTTTAAGAAAATTAAAGTTTATTGTCTTTTTATAATAATAAGTATTTTATATTTTCTTTTGTAATATCATTATAAATATTATCATTTATTTATTTACTAAATAAATTTTAAAAAAATATCTAATCATTTGTTTTACTATAAATAATAGATTTTAAACTTATCAAAAAATTTATTTCAATATAAATAATTTATTTTCAAAATGTTATTTTTCTTAATATTTTATTAACAAAATACCTAAACGGTAAAATTAAAAGGAGTTATTTAACTTTTTTATTATTGAGCTAATATAATTATTAAGTCTCGTGAATATATTTGTAATTATGTACTTGAAATTTATATATTTATTTGATATTCAAAAAATTAATTGATGAATAAAATGTTAATTTAATGTATTTTTAATTTTCATTATTTTTAATTTTTTAATTTTTTAAAAACTTAATAACTTTATTAAATATTTGATATTAAAATAAAAAAATAGCAATTTGTAAGCAAAGAAATTCAATCTATTACGTATTAGATTGGGCCTATGGGTCCATGACCGGAGTGGTGCATTCACGCTCTCTTCCTGCGAGTTCGTGACTGTCTATTAACGTTTAGCCTCGAAACTCTAAATACGTCTAGAGATCGTGTTTTCATTACAGCAAGCCACGTGTATAGTAGAGTAGGTCCCGTAACCGAAACGTACAATATGATGAGCCTTGACGTCATGGATTAATCCACTACGTGTCTGGTTTTCAGTTGTTAAGCTTTCGGGGGATTACATAGAGGCGAGTGTAGAGCAGTGTAGCAAAGAAGAGTGAAGAGATGGAATTAGGTGTAGTAGCTCACATACTTCGATGCTTCCGTCCCATCACTATCAATCCATCGAACAGCTTGGCCGTCCAATTTTTATTAATAAAAATTAATTATTTGATTTTCTTCAAAAAAAAATTAATGATTTGATTAAACTAATTAATATATATATAAATGTCACGTATAATTGTGAAATAAGCTTGTAACTTAAATAAATAGAATTTTATTAATTTTATTTTTATAAAAATTGAATAGATATAATTTCATGATTTTATTTCTATAAATATACGATAAATTTCATTTAATTTTTAATTATTTGAGATTTAAAGGCATTAATTATTAAATAAGTATTAATTATAAATAAATCATCATAATTATTTATTATTGGTTAAATGTGTTCAAACCGACACAATCGTATCAATTAGTGGACTAATCATGAGTGATTGTCTTATTATATCAATTATTACCCAACTTAGAAATCCTTAATGATAGGTTTAATTATATACTTACGTGTAACTAAAACGTACATTAAACACATTTATGAACAATAAAGGAAGCTCTTTAAATGGCTATTTTTTGTTTTGGATATTAATTAGTGAAAACGATATAAATATAAATAAAATCCTATTACTGCATTATCTTAAAAACAATTATTACACTAAGATTATATTTAACTTAAAACAATCTAAATCTTTTATTAGTTAAAAGTAAAGTTATGTGTTACTGGATCTCTGCAAGCTCTACATATCAGTAAAAATTTTACTTCATCATTGTTATTGTTATACTCGTGCAATCCTCGCTTTAAAATAATTGAAATGAAGTTAGATTTGTGACGAAAAATACTATCAAACCTAGCAATGGCAATTCGGCTCGGGCTCGGGCTCGGGCTCGGGCTAGGGCTATTCAGGCTTGAAACTCAACTAAAACAACAAAATGAAGTCGGGCTAAGGACTAGGACACAGGCCTGGTAGCCCATGATCGGCCGGGCTACGGGTGCAGCTTATTGCCATCCTTAATCAAGCCATTAAAATTTGCAATGAACTCCTTATAAAAAGAATATTAAGTAGGGATTATATAATATTAAGTTAAATTTTTTATAATTTATAATCATAAAATTTTTTTAGAATAACACAAATTATAAGACAAATTTGAATTGTTTAATTATTTTATTTGGAAATTAAGGTATGGATATTTAATTAACTTTTGTATTTTCTTAAACATGTTCTTTAGATTTGATCGATTAAATTAAATTTACTATTTATTAAATTTGATTTTTAATTTACAAGTATATTTAGTTCATTCATAATATTATTTGTATTTTTGATATTTTTAAATATACATAATTATAATCTTCTAAATTTCATTAAACAATAAAATTATAAAAGACATTTTATCTACAAAATGAAAAAAATTAAAAATCAAAATAATAACACAATAATAGAGTTCCAAAAGAAGACGCACAAAAGGAAGACCAAGTCTACTTCAAGAAATCTAGAGTAACTCTTAACCTCGAAGCAAGGCAATAGTAAATTTCCAAAAGATGAGTACTGAAGAAGCAAAGAGAAGCATCGCCGGAGGTCTACTCATGAAACCCAACTCCGATGACCGGAAACTCTCTCCCATGGTGGCACCACCCGCAACCAAGAAAATCGTCATAAAAAATGCTGATATGAAAGAAGACATGCAGAAAGAGGCTGTTGATATAGCAATTGCCGTTAGTTCTCTGAGGAAACTTGCTTCAAATTTTGTTTCTTTTCCATGATTTGGTTGTTTTTTCTTCTGGGTGTTTGTTAATTTTGTTGGTACTTGATTTGGGTTGGTGCTTTTTGGTTCTCAGGCTTTTGAGAAATACAGTGTAGAAAAGGACGTGGCAGAGCATGTAAAGAAGGAGTTCGATAGAAAGCATGGACCCACTTGGCATTGCATTGTTGGTCGCAATTTCGGTAATCCATTTTCACACTCTTTGCTGTTCCGGGCACGTCCCAATTGGATTTAGCTCAGATTGGGTGCTGCTTGTTGTGTTTCTTGGTAGACAAGTGAATTTGTGTTTCTTCATTCTTGGTTGGGTTCATTGATTGCTGGCAGAGCAGTTTTATGCTATATTTGAGAAGTAGAAGTTTTAGATCTATGCTTAGATTGGAGAATTCACATTTGTCTTCATTGCAGAGGCAGTAAAGGTTTATTCTCATTTAGCCTAGTTGATCTTTGACTCTAAGAGAAGTGGTTAAGAGTTTCTGCTTTAGGTTTCTAGCTATTGACTTGTAGTTGAATGCTTGAAGTGAAATTGTGATGTAATGAATGTGAGGTGTGATATTTAGCCGTGTGAAGGAGTTTGATGTTCTTTTCGTTTTTTCTTTATAAGGTCTAAGACATGGAAATACCCCGCATCACCATGTCATAGCATCCAATTTGGCAACTGAGTCTTGCAATAACAGAGTGCGGATGGAGCTTGAGAATAAGATAATGCCACGGAACTTAGTGTCGGTATAAATAACTTTGGCATAATATTGTCTAGACAGCTACTTTAGTGGTTTGTGTTTAGGTTTGATTTAAGTTTCCAGTTTGGTGTTAGAAATTCTTTTATCCTGATCACCATTTGAGGTGGAGAATTTTAATCAGTAATAACTAGTTTGTGTTGATTAAATGGTTTGCTTTTGTTGATCAAAATGGCTGAGTTTCTGCTTCCTGTTAATTGGCATGGTGATACCTGTAGTTTTAAGTCAAAGAAAGTTAAAATGATTTTCCTGTGACCATATTGACTTTACTTTTTTGGGGATTGAGCTTTAGATCAAGAGATGTTAGTACTTGTATTTGTTCTACAATGCTGGAGTATCTTTCCCTCACAACGGGGTCCTTGGCCCTGTATTATCTGTATGTGTAGTATGAGAAAGTAAATATTAAAAGACATAGTTACCTTGATGTTATTGTTTATGCCACTTGTAGAAATTCCAAAATAGCCTTGGTTCTTCTGAGACCTTAAAATATGTATTTTAAAGTAGGTTTTATTTTGAAAGTGAGCTTAACCAAAATTCAGTTAAATGCGAGCTTGGATTATTCTATCGGCAGTTGAGACGGTTATGTAAATGCAACTGATTATCACATATCTCGGCAGTGTTAGTTAATCTTGAATTTGTTTCATATGCTCCAGTCATTTTTTGCGTGGGTTAGTGTTACTCGTTGCTCTTCAAGTTTAACTGTCTTATAGCTAGAGGTTGGCCGTACATTTTTCACTATACAACCTTCATTTGTTGGTTCTTTCTTGTATCCTTCAAAATAGATTGTGGCAAACCACTGGAACAGAAATCTAGGATTGCTATATGTGGTACTACCTATGGAAGACCATCTATAATACCGAGTGTTCATGTAACTGAACTGTGAGATTTCTGATTAAACTGATATTTCCACACATTAAAACAAGCTCCAGTTCTGGTTAATGCTGCTGTTAATTTGAGTTAGTAGTTTAACTTGTTTTACTTAGACCTGACTGATTGAGAGCCACATATTGAGGCATTTAACTATGTTTTATGGTGATATATCTAAACAGTGGGAAGGACAACTGCGATTTATGCACGACTCATGTCTGTTTCTTAAATTATCTAAACAACTCTTTTCGAGTGGTGAATGGGTTTTATATGAACATTTGAGATCAAAGCTATACAGGTACATCCGCACAGGACTTTTATTATCCTGATGCGGCCAAGTGAGGTTGAGTAGCGTGTCAGCCAATTTGATTTCCAGTTTAGGACTTTCATCAATTTCCTTTGTTTTTTTCCTGCACTTTTTTATTTTTAAAAAAATCTGTAGAATGCTTTCGTATGATTCTAGGGATATATCTCTGTTGTAGTTCACTATAAAGCAGAACAAAACAGCTTCATAGAATTTGGATAGTACTAACTTCATATGTGTTTTCTCTATAGTTTAAGAAAGATTGACATGCATCCTCATCTCCATTGCTAAAATCCTATCAGGAACATATTTATTTCTATGTTTCATCAACATTCTACATCTTTTCATTTAATTTTATCCGCTTCCAAGCACAGGTTCATACGTGACGCACGAGACGAACCACTTTGTTTACTTCTATTTGGACCAGAAAGCAGTTTTGCTATTCAAATCTGGTTGACCATGGTGGTTGGTGACTGCAAGAGAGTTTATGATGAAGCTATAGTTAGTGCCTATATGTACCAATTGAAATCCATTGGCTTGAAAACTCTTAGCCAGACTATAACTTGTATATACGTTTTCCACTTGAAATGTGGCTATACTTGGATATAAAAAATTAAACTTGTAACTAATCAATCTTGTGTGTTCTTCTTTAGTTGCTGCTGCATTCTGTTATTTGAAAAGCTGAAACATGTCTCCATTGATTCATTTAGTAGAGCAAAATAGGCAAATGCTTACTTTATACAAGTTGAGTATATTATCCAAAAACGAAGAACAAAGTCTATCTATCTATCTACTTAGAGAATGCCAATATTCTTTAATCCATAGTCATTATCTTATTACTTGCAAATTACATATTAAAATTATTTATTTTTATTACAAAATTGATCTCAAGACTTCGAAAGTGGTGGATGGATTTGCATACCAACCCATTTCCTTCTTGTTTCTTCTCTTTTCTCGTTCTATAGTTTAAGACTTGAAAGTCAAAGAAAGGTATATATTCTTAGGGATGGTACTGGTATGGTAGGTAACAATTATCTCTTTTATTAAAATATAAAAAGGCATAAAAGTGGAAAACCCTGTTTATCCCATAAAAAATTATTAGGTCCCTTTTTTAAGGGTTCGATTAGAGTTAAACCCGTAATTACCATCTTTCGAGTGTGTATTAAATAAATGATCAAACTCTTAGTACTGGACACATAGAAAAGTATTAGATTCTTTGGTCCTAAGTCCTCTAAATCTTTTCCTTTATACTTCTAAACTATATAAATTTCATTTAATGTGACACCTTTTTATCTAAACCATGATATTAGAAGTTCCAATACAATCACACTTCTACACTTGGCCAAGAAAAGATTAAAAGAGACCTATTTCATTATCTATTCTATAAATCACTTGATTATGATATTTATAGGTGAAATATTTCATAAAGCTAAGAATCATAATAACAAAAGCTTTTCTCAATTCATATAGCCGATTTTTTAGAATTAAATGAAATATAAATAAATATAATATTAAAATTTTATTGTAAAAAAATGAAAAAATTCATAATATAATATAATAAAATATTATTTAAATGAAAAGTTTATAATATAATATAAAATTATTTATCATTTTACGTTTTAAACCCTCTAAATTGCAAGTTTTTTCATTTTTACTCGTTATGATAGAATATAATGTAATATAAAACCCTTTTTTTTATTCCATTTTATTTCATTATAAACTCTTGTCCAAATAATGTTACATTTCATTTCATAAACCCCTAACTAAACCTATAGGTTAAGATTAAGGTATGAAAGGGCAATAGTGTTATTTTAGTGCTACTAGAGAAACTAGGGCAAGTACATGCAGCCATGCAAATTAAGCATCATTCCCTAAGAAATGCAAGAAAAGAAGAGTTTTGGACGTAAATGCCCATTTCATTATAGTTTAAGCTTCCAAAACCAAATTGCAAAAGGACTGAGGGTATGAATGTCATTTCCAAAAGTAGATAGAGAGAAACTTGGAGTAAAATTATAGTACGAGGACTGAAAAACAAAAACAAAAATTACACCATTCTCTCGAGTCTCTCAATAGGCAAAGCCACCAGCCGGCGGGTTTCTGTTGCTTTTGCGGTGGCGAGAGGTGGCTGAGGAAGAAGGAGAAGAGGCAGAGGTGGGTTTGATGGCAGTCAGTGAACAGTTCTCTTTCCTTAAAGTCTCTTCCTCGTCCATGAATATCTGTCTGCACCTACACTCCACACTACAAAATGCTCTGTCCCCTCTGCATTTACAGAGAAAGAGCAAGTTCCTTTTTTAACACGAAACAACCGAAGATCTTTAGGAACAAAGAAGAATAAACCAAAAAGAACCGAGTTTTATGGAGAAAAATGAGTTAAAAGAGAAGTCTTTACAGAACTAAGATCTGTGTACTCCATGACCACTTACTTGTACATGTAGATATCTTCACCAGGCAAGAGCTTCTGTTTGCAAAGAAAGCATTGTTGAAGAAAAGATGGAACTGGGAAAGAAGAAGAAGAAGAATAAGAAGACGAAGAAGAAGAAGGTGAAGGCTTGTTGATAACCATAGTAGCTTTGTTGATTACTTGTGGGGTTTTGTTGCTAAAACCACTCTTCTGAGCCTCTAAGATTATGCTTAAACCCGCCATATCTCTCATCATAAACACCTCTTCATAGCTAAATCTCTCTGTATATTTGTTGATATTGAAGAAGAATAGGAAGAGGGTATGCGAAAATAAATAGAAAAGAGAGAGGAGGGAAGGAGGAAGAAGAAGAAGCAGAAGAAGAGTAGTACTGGTGGGTGGGTCTGAAAGAGCAGTACAAAGGACGATTAGCGTAGCCAGCGATTTGGCGTTTAGTGCCTATGCATTGCCACGTATCACTTTTCTGTAGTTTCCATTTCATTTTCTCATTTCTATTTTTCTTTTTTTTCTTGTTTGTGTTTTTGTCTTCTTCTGCTCATTGCAGGTTATGGGCTTTGAACAACTTTTAACTTATATGCATGGCCTATAGATAAATATGTAATTTGCATTTTTATTTTTATTTTTAGTTTATTTTTTGTACTTAATTTTGATATTATTTTATATTTAATATTATTAAAAAATATTTATTACAGAAAATTAAATATACCAATATTTTATAAGTTTAAATTGTCTAATTGTAATATTATATAAGCTAAATTAAGGATTAAGATAGTATAAATTAATCCAAATTTAATTACGTTAAAGTATAATGTAATACTAATATCATTTTGAAATGTTATAAATAACGAAAATTATTTAAAATTTTAAAATTATTTTATATTGGTATTGAATAAATATTTAAAAGTATATAATAAATTGTTAACAATTATTAACAAACTTTTTTTGGCTATGTTGTTGTTCTTAATCCTTTCACAAGTCACAGAGTGACATGGTACTAAGAATGCTTTAGGTAGCTATTTTGAGTCAATGGTCTTACCATTTCAGTTTCATTTGTTGTTGGATATTTGTCAATCCATCACTTGATTTATTACAATGGATGAGTAAAAATAATATATATAATTATATTGTAATGTTGCTAAATAATTTATGGGTTGGATATCTCAATAATATGTATATATCGAAATATTAACGACTTTAAGTTTATAAGGTCATAAGTCATCCCGGTGAGAGTCCCGTCAAAATAGGAAGGTTCAATAGTACGTAGCTTTATCCCTGTATAATAAAGTGACTGTTTGTAAATTTGGCATTTACTTAAGAATTCAAAAAAGAAGATCTTTTGAATTTAGCACATAATTTTGTACTAGCAAATTCAATTTTAAATAAATTAATTGTCAATGAAAGGTAAATAATATATTTTATATTAGTGAAATCTGTAATCTCTATTTTAGGGTACTAAATAAATCTTTAAATACATACAATAATTAATAAATTATATGCTTTAATTTAGGGTACTAAATAAATCTTTAAATACATACAATAATTAATAAATTTCATGCTTTAATTAATACGATTGATTCAATGCACGTGAATTTATTGGAAACAGTTTCTCTACTAAATAAGAATAAGATTGCATACTATCAGATCTCCTCAAACTTTACACCTCAACGAGATTTTCGTTAGGTATTGATGATGATTACGAAAGTAGACTCAAATAACACTTATAAATTTTATATTTCTCTTTAATTATTTGGATTATTCATATTTAAGTAATGTAATCACACTTGTCTTAACTACAAACTAAGAGGATAAACAAAGACGAAGCTATGTGGGGGCTCATAGTGCATTAGGCCCCCCAATATTTAAAAAAGTTAATTATTTTTATTTTAAATAAATATATATATATATACACAAGGACGGAGTTATTTGGAGCTCAATGATGTATTGAGCCTGTCAAAATTTACAAAAATTAAATATTTGAGCCCTCATATCTTAAATTTCTGGTTCCATCTAAGGGGATAAACATAAAATATTGATAAGAACTACCAAGTAATGTTTGATGTAAGTAATAACAAAACACTTGTCCGGTACGTGTGAATATTAATGATTGGTTGAATAGTAGGATTTCTTAAACTATACGCAAATGCTGACCAAATGGGTTATTATATTCCAAGGAGATGAGTATATGCATGAACGGAGAGGTCAGTGCACAGCAAGGACCACTTCTTGCTATTAACTCTTCACCTATAAGACAATAACACGTCTCTTTAAACCTTATTTTGACCATAAACAATAACACGTCTCTTTAAACCTTATTTTGACCATAAAATAAAATGCATTCAAGTCTGTACTTTTCAATATTTCATTTTTCAGGCTTGCCAATTTCATGACTAGATATTTCCACTTAGATGACATGACACGTAAATCTTTCTTATTGTTTAACAAATATTAAAAATCGTTTTAATTTTTAGATTTTTATAAAAATGTATTATTTTTAGACTTCAACTAAAAATTAATGAATATATATATATATATTGGTTGGGTCGGCAATTTCAGGCTCAAGCCCAAGTCCAATAGTCAACAAGCCCAGTCGTAGGAAACTACTCTCATGC
>JAOSBM010000206.1:43339915-43356734 GCA_027568955.1 Erythroxylum tenue
ATCTTATACATTGGATCAAAATAAGCCATATGGGTTGTTCCAAAAAAGGAAGAGCAAATCGAAAGCTTAGAATATTGAAATGTTTGGCATAAATTTTCTTTTTAAAAAAAAAATTGAGAGAGCCTTTGATAACACCGTTCGAGTCAGATTGTTTTAGATTTTGTTAATGTTGAAAGAAATAAAAAGCGGAATTGTAGATAAATTTGTTTATCATTTTTTGTTTTATTATGACTCTAATGTAATCTTAGTTGTGATAAATTTATCAATGATAAGATCGATCTAATTTAATGAATTAAAGTTGATAAATTGAGTTTGAGTTAATCAAATTTTATAAGGTTCAAATTAATAGAAAAGGAAATAATGTTATTTTGATATATGTATTAAAAAATTACTTATAAAGATAATATTATTTTAGTAGCTTATATCAAAATGATATTATTTTTATTTATATGTTCTGTTTGAGTTGAACTAGTACAGTTTAAATTTGACCGAATTTCAAGTTAGGATCGGTCAAAAAGGGGTTGCCAACTTGCCATCTTTTTTTTAATGAAGGGAATATAATATCTTTTCTTCCAATATTAAAAACTTTGCTCCACTATGCAAAAAGATGCAATTTCCTTTTTTACATTAAGATATAAAAGTAACCTACGTGTCTTAAAAATCTACACAAGGAAAATCAGATTATGCTCTAAGAGGACACTATCCAAGAGCTAAGGAGCTAAGCCATACCCTTAGGTTTCTATATAAGGAGACTCTTGCCTCAAACGTTGTAACCAAACCAAACCAACACAAACCAGTTTAGTTAGCTATTCCCTAAAACTCTAGTTGCTAGTGTGATCTATGGAAAATCAAGCAGATAGCTTCACTAAGACCGAACATAAACGCTTCACTATTATCGACGAACGCTTTTATGGTTATGGATGGTCATCAGTCCCGGCCACTGGAAAAGTTTCTTCAACTCAACCACACAACAGTCGTTACCACCGCAACCACCAAGAGTGCGTCTATTACGGGCCTCAAATTTCCACGATAAAGGTGCCGCCTGTTCTCTCAAGCAACGAGAAGGCTCATCGGTACATGCGGTCGTCGTCGATGGCGGAAGAGCCGCGAGCCATGAATTGTAACGAGGTAGCTGAGCTTTATGGTGGTATGGTTATTACAGATTATCGAAGGAAGAGGGTTTGAGTTTTAGGAGTTAACTGAAGTACTTAGGTGCCCATGCCTCTTTTTTATTATGGAAGTACCTTAAAAAGCTTGTGATCTTTGGTTATGGTATATAGCTATATAGTAGGAGATGTATCTTATTCTTATGGCTTTTCAAGATATATGGTGTATATAGTAGGAGATGCATCGTACTGCTTTTCAAGAGGGTGTATCTTCTCTGTAAATTATGACTTGTGTAATCGCATGCAGTTGGATTTGGGGCATGACCTAATCTTCTAAAACTAAAATTCAGTCTGAATCTTGAATTTTTTAAAATTTGGGATGGATTTTTTTTATTCTAATCCTTCTTAATAGATTTCCTTGTGCATGTTTCATGAGATTTTCTATATTAAGAGTCGGTAACATAGAACATGAAAGATAGAAATTTTAAAACTCGAATCGATCTAACTAAATTTAGTTTAAAATTAATAGATCTCATCTGAATCACCACGATTAAATAAATTTTTGATAAATTTTTATTTAAATTTAAATTAATAAAATTTTATACCCACAAAATTTTAAATGTGGAAATTTTCTAAGAAAAGTACAGTGTTTAACTTAATTAAAATATTTAATTTAAATTAAGGGTGAGAAAATTCCTCTTCTATTGAAATTTATAATAAAATCAGTAACAACCCAAAATTTGATTACACTAAATTAAATATATTTTTATAACAATCCATTTATTTACCTTCCATTTCTATAATAAAATATTAAAAGAGTTTTTGTTTCATTCTTATAATTAAAAATGACAATAAATCGTACAAACTTAAATTTCTAAAAGTTGATTTTTTTTTTTTTGTCTGGTCCAATTCTAAAACTAATCAACTTGGGTTTTACCTTTTCAATTGAGGTCTGGTTTGAGCAAAATGCCAACCCTACTTGCAATGTAGTTGCTGCTTCTAGGGTGGATCCAGGAATATCCTTCACACCACCAACAATAACTTATTTTGCTTTTAAAAGGGATTGGTGATGAAACATAATACAAGTAGAAACAAACCTCAAAAATGCAAAGTTTTATTTTTTAAACTCCTAAATCCATGGAAAAACTAGTGCCAATCATGATCTGGAACCGACCAAGTGTTAGACTCCTCCATAGATAGCATTTGACCTGTACCATACTATCTCTGGCTGGCCAAATAAATAAAGGACGCCAATGGAAGAGAGGTTTAGCCACAATTTTCATAGCCTCTCGTCTTAGAGAGGGGGCTTCTTTTTTATACCGTAATAACATTGAAGAGAGAACCAGACAGACGACAATCTGCAACTCCATTTCGATTCGGAGATAAGAATGGCAATGGCCATATCACTGAAATCTTCAGCAAATGCCGTTCTTCTCTCGTGCATTGTGATTCTATTGTCATCTTCCTCTGGCTGTGAGGCTCAGGGACGAGCTGGTGGCGGCAGGATTGGCGCTGGTGGTCATAAAAGAGACCCTTCTGAAACAGTCTTCAATGTTGTGAAATTTGGAGCAGTTCCTGATGGGAAGAAAGATAATGCCATAGTAAGCAATATAACTAAAAACGAACCCTTTCCGGGGTTTTCGTTCGTAAATTAATAACCTGATTGACTTGTTTCAGGAATTTATCAGGGCTTGGAGGGCTGCATGTGATTCTCCAGGAAAATCAAGGCTAGTTATTCCAGCAGGGAATTTCATAGCAGGACCTATAGTTTTCCAAGGACCATGCAAAGGTCCTCCTCCCATTACCGTACAGCTCATAGGAAACGTGAAAGCTCTACCAGACATGAGCAGTTACTCCGAGGATTTCTGGATCACATTTGAGAAAATAGACGGCTTGATCTTTACTGGGACAGGCACGATCGATGGACAAGGTTCTCTTGTCTGGAAATACAACGATTGTAAGAAAGGTGGTTCCTGCTCTGTTTTGCCAGCCGTAAGCACTAACCTTACCTTATTGCAAAGTTTTGAATGTAGAAATTATATATTAAACAAAATTAATTAATTATCGGATCATTCAAAAACATTTTATAAATCATAGTAATTTAATTATAAATAGTAAAATAGTATGAGGTTACTTAAATTAAGAAATAACTTGTGGCAATAATAATAATAATAATAACTAGCAATTAGTTGTATCGAAAAAAAAAAAGAACGGTTATTTCAGTTTCAAGTTTCTAACTGTTCCTAACTTTCATCTCTCTGGTCTGATCTGAATGGTTCATATACAGAACATAAAATTCAACCATGTCACCAATGCAATCATAAGACAGTTCACTTCTGTCGATCCCATGGGCTTCCACATGGGCATTGTCTTGTCTCAAAACGTCAAGGTAAGACGTCTTCATATTCGAGCTCCTGGAGATAGCCCCAACACCGATGGTATTCACATCAGCCAATCTAGTCAAGTCAAAATAGCCAGAAGCATCATCGAGACAGGCGACGATTGTGTCGGTATCATCCAAGGAAGCACAGACATCAGTGTCGTCAAAGTCACCTGTGGCCCTGGACATGGCATCAGGTAAATTGTTGCTCGTAATTGTGTCCGAATCGTTCGTAATTATCGTAGTTTATGATAATGATGTGTGTGTTGAATAACAGTGTTGGTAGCTTGGGGAAGTACCCAGATGAGAAGGATGTGAGAGGGATTTTGGTAAGGAACTGTACTTTGAAAGGGACAACCAACGGACTTAGGATCAAAACATGGGGAGGGTCACCACCAAGTCTAGCTTCCGACATGACTTACGAGAACATAATCATGGAAAACGTCAAGAACCCGATTATCATAGATCAATCCTATGGAAAAGCCAATGTGGTTCGTTGGTGTCTGTTTCTTTATTTTCTTCTTCTTTATCAATCTTAACCAAAACCAACCTCTTGTTTTCTCATGCACAGCCATCCAAAGTGAAGATCAGCGATGTTCGGTTCACCAACGTCGTTGGAACAACAGTGTCGGATGTTGCAGTTGATCTCTCTTGCAGCCAACAGGTGCCATGTGAAGGAGTTGAGTTGACTAACATTAACTTGAAGAACACTGGTCCAGAGCCGTTGACTTCCAACTGTGTGAATGCGAGAGTAAAGTACACCGGAATGCAGTTCCCACCACCTTGTCCAAAGTAGAAGACATGCTTGCGTTGAAGTTGAAAACTCGTTATTTTTTCCGTTTGTATCGTCACACTGTCACTGAAAAAACAAAAACTCATGGGGGAACTATTTTGAACCTAACGATCCAAACTAATTGTTGATGGATATTTTTACTTTATCTTAACTTGATTCTTAGCCAAACCAAACTAATCTTAATGAGTAACTTGTTTTATAATGATTCTCAAACTGAATTAATAAATAAATAATTCAAATATATACAACATATTTTAATTCAATTTGTCATTGACTAAAATAATTCTCAAAATAGAGTGGAAGATAATAATGATTTTTTATTTTGTGCACGGGTAAACCTCCTAATTGACGCAATAATCTGCAAATAACGTCAATCGGATACTTCGCACTAGACAAATTTTATATGACAGACTCAATCAAGATAGCGTACATAAGAAATTCAAGCATTCTACCAAAAAAAAAGAAAAAAAAATTCAAACACAGGACCTTTTGGCTCCATGCCCCCACTTCACCAACTTGACCATTTTGATTTGATCAAACTTATTTTAATTTATGAATTTTAGATGAGTTTTATTTAATTTAAAAATGATTATTATTTGAACATAAATTTAATTGAATTAAATATTTAAATTCTAACTCAAATTTGATATAATTAAGGCAAGAAGTAAATTTTTTGCTAGAGAGCATATTTGACTAATTAATCCGATTAATCATTTGTACATTCTCAAGTTAAAGTGCAAGAAAATAATAATAACATAGAATTTGATTTTTTAATTGTAATGAGTTTGATATAATTTGTTATAATTGATTAAATTTAAAAAATTATTAAATTTAACATAAATTTAATTAAATTTAAATCTAATAAACAATAATAACAACATTCATTATAAAACTCGCTACCATCACACGGTGTCGTTTCAATAGCCATAAACACTAGCAAAAAGCTCATATATTAACAGAAACAGCGATCCAGAAGAAGCGTGGGTGAGTGTACAATGGCGCATATTGCCACCAGGCGCAACTTAGCATCGACCCTAAAGCGAGCCCTCTCTCTATCCTCTCGCTCTACACGTTATCGATCGACTCTGGCTCTTGTCGACAAATCCACAGTTCCTCAACTCTTGAGTCACTATTATATCAACACTCAGACCCGGTACAAGGCTTCCGGTTCAAACTACTCGCCCCTCAACGACGCGTCGCCGAACTGGAGCAACCGACCACCGAAGGAGACGATTCTTCTCGATGGCTGCGACTACGAGCACTGGCTCATTGTTATGGAGTTTCTCGAGGACCCAAAACCCTCTGAAGAGGAAATGATCAATAGCTATGTCAAAACCCTTGCAGCTGTTGTTGGAAGGTGATAAAAGATCGAAACTTTATTGAGTTGGGTTTTGCTTTCTGAGTGTGATTTTAACGTTTCGTTTGTTTTGGGTGATTTGTGGTCTGGGTTTTAGTGAGGAGGAGGCGAAGAAGAAGATTTACTCGGTTTGCACGACGGCTTATACTGGGTTTGGTGCTTTGATTTCGGAGGAGCTTTCCTACAAAGTTAAAGGTGCTTCCTTTGATTCCCTACTTTTTAGGGGTTTAAGGTGTTTCTGTTTTTCGTTTTTTCCCTCTCGTGGGGTTTAAGGGTTTCTTCTCTTTCGTTGGAGAGGTTTAGGGGTTTTAAGTTTTACTCTGGAATTTCATATTTTTTGTCTAAGATTATCTGTTACATGATTTGGTTGTTGATTGAATACGATAAGGACATGTTGATGTGAGTTCCAGTATAAGTTTTGAGTTGTTCTGGACATGTTGATGTGAGTTCCAGTATAAGTTTTGAGTTGTTCTGGATGATCATGTTAAAATTTGGATCTTCGACTTGGTAGTGTTTTGGGAGTGAGGACGAGGCTTATAAGTGTAACTTGTAAGTATGGTCTTATTCAACTCTACATTTCTTGGGTTCCGTTACAGCTAACTAGGGTTCTTTCATTTCCTTGTTCTTTCTCCTTTTGAGATTAGGTTTGCCTGGTGTTCTCTGGGTATTGCCGGATTCATATCTTGATGTTCCTAACAAAGACTATGGAGGTTAGTAATCTTCCTGCAATAAGCTTACATATGGATTCTGTTTCACCTGTTTTCTTTCACATCATGCATAATGGAAGTTTCTCTTTCCATTTGTTGGTTTTGAATTCATTATCAGGGGACTTGTTCATTGATGGCAAGGTCATCCATAGACCTCAATACTGGTATAATGAAAGGCAACAAACTAGGAACAGGCCTCGGCCAAGATATGACAGGCGCCGGGAAGCAATGCAAGTGGAAAGGAGAGAATCAATGCAAAGGCAGAACTGGGGCCAAGGTCAAGCACATCATGTTCAGCAGCATCCATCATCAATGAATGGCCAGAGTTCAACTCAGGGTGGAGGTGGAGACTTCTCTGTTAATCAAGGGCAGTTTAACCAGGGCAGTTCGTAAGAGTTAAATATACAGGACAAACGCCAAAAATAGATCGTAAGAGTTTCAGATTTTCGGAACTTTGAGTGTAAGTTGAATGGTTTTGGATTGTTCTTCTGCGCTCCAATTCGAGCATCTTTAGATACCAATGGAATTGAAGATGGGACTGAGTTTGTTTTTACTCTTCTCTGCATTCTGGATCATCTTCGTTACTTGTTATGCCACAAGATCTTGATCCATTTTGATCACGTATATAGCATTAGACATGTAAAAGATGAAACAGTCTAATATAGACCTAAATCTGCTTCATGTGTTTGTCTTCAATAAAAAGAAGTTATTATGGCCCTTTGGAAGGATAGTTTGAACTAATTCTCACTGGGGAGTATGCAGCTTACATATAATGCGCAGAGCTCTTAATACCATCATCATTATCATATCCCGAATATTCCGCATTGTAGCAAAATCTGGGGGGGCCGGATAGTACGCAGCTTTACTCCTATAAAATAGAGAGGCTATTTTTAGTAGGCCCACATGCATATGTGACAGGCTAACAAAGATGTAGGGTACAAAGGAAAAAAATAGTAAAGACAGGTAATACATAAAAAATAGATACCTGATATTGCCATAATCCGCTATTATCTTTTGCCTCGCCAAGATTAGCTCTACTCAATGCCAGCAGCGCTATGTGTCCTCCCTGAGCAATGTCGCGAGCGTGCAGCCTATCTACGGTGTTACACGTCAGAGGAAGCTTCCCACAGACCTAAAAAAAAAAAAAAACTAAGGCATATCTGTATGCATTTTTGAGAGACGATGATTGGTAGGGCTATGAGCTCAGAGCGAAGCCCAAATCTGATTTATAGGTCTGAGTTTGGACTGAAGTTTGATCGAGTTTTGATAAAGTGAATCTGAGCCCAATCTAACTTGGATTGTGCCCTAGCCTAATGATTTGTTTAAATGAATGTTTAAAAATCATAAGGTTTCTAAAAAAGTGACAATGGAATGACTAAGCCAATGGTCTTTCTAGTAAGGAAATCTTGTAACCTCAAGATTGATCTTGGATTTGTGATTAAAAAATCAATTCAATTTTCAAAATTTTGAGTTGATTAATTTTTTTAATTCAGTTTTTAATTTTCGTTAGCTCTTATTATTAAAATTAATCGGTTTATTAATTAATCAATCAATTTTTATAAATTAAAATAAACAAATTAATTTTTTATTTAACAGTCTATTTTTTAATTAAACTTTAATTTAAAGATTTAATTTTATTTTAAATTCTTCAATTTTATTCAGTCTTTAATCAATTTTATGATGATCTAGTTGAATATTTTAAACTTTCATTTCTTATTTTACCAGTTTAACTTTTTGTTCGATTTTCAAAACATTTTGTTAGACCTTCCACCTGAAATTGGATAAAAATTAATTCACTAGTTAGTGTCAAGACTTACATTAATTAAATTTATTGGGATATTTTTTAATCCAAATAGTGCGTTAAAACAAAAATTAAGTTTAAATTTTATTACCTAAAATTTTAAATTTTATGTTGGAACCCTAATACCTTGTACATAAATATTTAACATCTCAAAATTTCACTATACAAAATTTCTTTTTAGTTTGCCCTAATGGGATGATTAAGTTAGGGATGACAATTTTGATTAGTCTAATTTAATTTAGTTCAAATCAATTAAAAAATGATATTATTATGTTTAATTTAAGAAAATGATATTTAATTGTTAATTTAAAAATTAATTAATTAAAGTAACCAAATTAAAACTTTAATTTGGTTACTTTTTACTTTTCTTTATTTTGTCAAATCACATCCCAAATATAGCCTCTCCAACACGAACCACGCTGTTATAAAAAAGCCACCGTTCTGAATCTCCGGCCATCGCCCCTTTATCTTCTTTTTGTTTTTTGATCAGGGTCCTGCTGTTTGTTCTCCATCTACTCTGGGATTGAACTCGTATCAAAGATCATCAGGTACGTTGCTGATTTCACACAGATCATTGTTGTTGTTCTTGTTGTTGGGATTTAGATAAAGACCAAAAATGAACTCGAATCATGGAAAAGGCTCATCTGGGTCCTTAAATAACTTCAATTTCGATTTGGGGGTCGGCACAGACAGAACCAAGTCGCTTAATGACCAAAAGAACAAAACTTTCTCTGCTTATTCATCGTCGACGCAACCAAAGCCCTCGTGGCAACCTAACAAGCCTTCGTGGTCTCACCAACCATCTACCACTGGTTTGAATGGACCTACTTCAATGGTGGGTGATATTTTGGGGAAGAGTTGGAGCTCCGCTGGTACCGGTTCTGGTTCTGGGATAGGAATTGCGGAGAAAAATCCGCAATTGTTTGGAGATCTGCTTAGTTCTGCTTTGGGGCAGGAAAATAAAGGTAATAGTAATGTCCCGTTGAAAAATGTCATGCCTACACCGAATCAAGGTGCATATTCGATGGGTAATTTGGCTGATTCGTTGCCGAAAACGAATAGTTCAGCCAAAACCGGCGGAAGTTGGGGATCTAGTAATGCTTCTGGTGCTTATTCTGGTGGATATAACAAAAGTGGTAGCAATGTTAATGCTAATGTCAATAGTAAGGGTCCTAATTTGGGAGGTCCTCCAATGAAAGTTATGAATGGAGGTGGAACTGTGGGTTCCATGAGTGGAAATAAAGACCCTTTTGGTTCATTGCTCGATTTTGGATTGAAACAGCAATCGGGTAGTCTGAACTCAGCGAGTAAAGATCAGAAATCTAATGCTGGTGATGATGGATTTGGATCATTTCAGAATGCTTCCAAATCGAGCACACCTACATTTCCATCAGGTGGTTTTGGTGGAAATAAGAGCAGTTGCAGTGGATCAAATATAGGATCTAATTCCAATTTGGATGATTTTGCCAAGGCCTTTCCCTCTCAAAAACAGCCTCCTATTCAAAATTCAAGTGACGATCCACTTGACATGTTCTCTACTTTTACCTCGGGAGCTACTGCAACACCATCTGGTGGAACTGGTGGTCAGCAGTTCTCTCAAGTTGATGACTGGGGATTGGATTCAGAGTTTGGAGGCGCTGGGAATGATGAGGGTGAGACCACCGTTGAGCTCGAAGGGCTTCCACCTCCACCTGCCGGGGTTACAGCTTCTTCAGCAAAGAACAAGGGTATGGATCATCAAAAACAGGGACAGTATGCAGATGCCATCAAGTGGTTGTCTTGGGCTATTCTACTTCTTGAGAAAACAGGTAATAGTGCCTCTAGCTTGGAGGTTTTGTCATCCAGAGCTTCTTGTTATAAAGAAGTTGGAGAGTATAAGAAGGCTGTGGCTGACTGTTCCAAGGTAAAAATGTGTTTCTTCTTTTGCTTCATTTTATATGTTGTTTTAAATGTTCTCTAAGGTAACCTTCAACTTTGTAACATAGATAAGTGAAATGAGGTAGGACTTTTCACCATTTTTGCCTTGTTCCTTGACATGCAAGTGTTGATATGGCCTATCAGAAGTATTGATTACTTCTTTATCACCAAGCATATCTAAGAATAGATGTTCCTGGTAGAATAAGTAATTAATCACTTTCCATTCAAAAGTAAATAATTTGACCAATCGTCCGTGAAATTCTCTGTTGCGATTCCTTTTACTTCAAAGATACTGGATAGTGCTTTCCTGTTGATCATATTATAGTTGTGCTTGTTCTGCTATAATGGAGTTGGGATATACATTGTTTTTGTTGATCTACAGGTGCTTGAGCACGACGATGCAAATGTACCGGTCCTTGTACAGCGAGCACTTCTGTATGAAAGTATGGAGAAATACAAACTTGGGGCAGAAGACTTGAGGGCTGTCCTTAAGATTGATCCTGTTAATAGGATTGCTAGGAGTACTGTTCACCGATTGACTCAAATGGCGGGTTAGAGAGGTTCCGAAATCCATATTTGTATTTTAGGTTCCTCCGTTAGTTTAATACCTTCCCCTATTACTAATCTGCCCGGGAACAAAACATTTACTCAATACTTGTATCGCAATCGATAATGTGGGGTTTTACGTGTCATGATTGTTTGGATTTTCATTTTGTTTGTTGTCATCCTTAATTTTTCTGATATCAATATCATCCTTATTTGAATCTCATATACCAAATAAGTTGTCATCTGTTTGCCTTCACCTGGTTTTCAAGCCACAACCTGCTTACTACTTCAGCTAATGATATTAGTTCGACACTTGGTTTCACCGTAGAATGAACAGAAGATTAGAGGCTGAGAAGGTCTGAAAAGTTGGGGAATATCTTGAACCTGCTATCGAATCTATGGATACTCTCAAGAGATCTATAAGTAACTTGATGAGCAGTAGCTGCTTCAAAATTGGAGGATAGGCACTTGCACTCCCCTCAGGTTTCAGAGTTTGCAAGATACCTCCATTACTCTCGTGTCTTGGTAGCTGTCATGACTTCCCATTTCAGAAGCTGCAGGAATCATAAGAAACGTGGCTTTGGTGACAAATTCCTGCTGATAAGTGGTCTTCTGCTAGAGCTTAAAATCTGCCACTAAATCAGTCGTCAGGTTCTGGAATTTTGTCTCTTTGACCTGAATGTTGAATCTGAAAGCATCAAATATAGAAACTAGAAAGACTGAGTTAGCAGAAAAGAAATATTATTGTCAGTTAATTAACATATAAGGAGATTGATAGATTTCATACACTTTTCCAGTTCCGTTAAAAAGGGTACACTCAGTCTTGATGAAACTATTGGATATATGTCCAGTTGGTGTCAAATTTAGTCATAAAGCATCAAACTTTCATACAAGGTAACATAATAGTTTATAAATTATGTGTTTTAAATAAGTTATTTGACGAGTTAATAACTCAAATTAACCGATAAACTCAATCTAAATAATCCTTTTAACTCTTTATTATATACTCGAATCTCGAGGCAAAGCTGCTAAGATCTGGAAACTCCATCAACTTGATCTGCCCTCAAGAAAAGTCCATGATGAGCACAGCATGGGACTAGAAAGAAGATGAAGAAAGCTGAGATATTCCTTGGAATGAGAATGGCAATGATCATGAAAAATAACAACAAAAAAAAGAAAAAAGAAAAAGAAGCCATGAATGAGGTAAAGGAACTGATATTGTTATTTGGGTTTTGTCTCTTAGAAAGAGGGCAATCCACTTGAGAGAAACAGAAAGTTTTCTGTTTCATCTTCCAACTTCTTCCTTAGCTGTTCCCTGAAACCCTGCAACAAGTTGGTCCTGCTAGATAGATAAGTTATACAATCAATGCAACTTTATATCAATATTATCCCCATAAAAGAGAAATACTGATCAATCATTTATTACCTTCAAAATTTTTTTAAAAAAAAGTCTAGTCTTTTTGTCGTCCTTGTTTGATGCTTTTGAGATAGAAAAAATAATAATAAATACCCATCTTTTATTTATAATGAAACTATTATTTAACAATTTAAAACAAAAAAATGATATCAATACAACAATTTTAATTTTTGTTTCTAATAGACAACATTTTAAAGATGTTTTTTCTATTTCAATCACAAATATTTACACTTCTAACACATTTTCAATGATAAAATAATTCATAATTATACAATGTAAAATTTTAAAATTATAAAACAATTATTATGTGAAATAAATTAGTTTGATAATCTAAAAGATAAGCTGATCGATCGTAATTTTTTTTTAACAAATTTACACTTTATATTCTCAAAACTTTTTAAAATTACTTACAAACTTGTTCCAATGACCTTTTTGTTCTTTTTAGCAATAAAGTATAATTGAATAAAATTAAAATATTATTTAAAAAGATTGCCTTTATTTATAAATTTTTTTTGAAGTTTATTTAAAAAATTTTAAATAAAAATTTATTTATTTATTTTAGCTTATAATAAGTTTCTAATTTTTGAAAATTGACCAATTAATTAGTAAATTTATCGTTTTTCATAAAAAAGTTATTAAAATAAATTAGTTTGATAATCTAAAAGATAAGTTGATCAATCATAAATTTTTTTAAACAAATTTACACTTTGTATTCTCAAAACTTTTTAAAATTATTTATAAACTCGTTAATCTCGTCTATAACCTTTTTGTTCTTTTTAATAATAAAGTATAATTGAATAAAATTAAAAAATTAAAATAATATTAAAAAAGATTTTCTTTAGTTATAAAATTTTGAAGTTTAATTAAAAATTTTAAATAAAATTAATAGATTTATTTTAGTTTATAAGAAGTTTTTAATTTTTGAAAATTGACCAATTAATTAATAAATTGATTGTTTTAAATAAAAAATTATTAAAATAAAATAAATCAAAAATCAAAAATCAAAATAAAAAAAGATTTAAAATTTTTATAGATAAATTTAAAACCGATTTTTTAACAATTACAAATTGATTTGAACCAAATAACAATTTTTTTAATACAATAATTTGAGAGTTAATTACTAGTTACGAAAGTTATAAAAATCATTAAAAAAATTTACCATAGGTATAATAAAAAGACAAATCAGGGACTACTTGGCTTCAACCCGATTCACTCTCCACCGTCCGATCATCTGTCATACGAGACAGACAGCAGACGTAAGTCCCGTAAAAAGCTTTATAAGCTTTGTCTGTTTGCGAGCAGTTTGGTTGTAACCGTCACGCTATAAAAACTCAAACCTATCAATAAGTCTACAAAACGCAACAAATTGACTCTCTCTCTCTCTCTCTTCTCTCTCTCAGTGAAAATGTGTGGAGGTGCGTTAATCTCTGATGACCGAAAATTGTCGCCGGAAGATCTATGTAATGAGCTCGACACCATCTCCGACCTCCTTGGCATAGGCGACACTAACAACAAACTGTCTCGTGATCACATAGAAGTCCCAAAGCAACCCACCAACAAAGGTAGGCAACATCTTTTTCCTCAGAAAGTTTTGATGTGGGTCTTGTTTTTTATCGAATGTAATCAACTGGGTACTTGGAGATGGAAGTTTGAGCACCTGGGTAGTGATTTGTGGGTTGAAATAACGATAAAGTATGTATCTTTTAGCTAGTTCGTTTATTTTTTCGGCTGATTATTGTTGAGTTCTGTTCATGGAGTAGTTGGCGATGAGGAAGTGAACAAGAAGAGCAGTACTCGACGAACCAGAAAGAACGTGTACAGAGGAATAAGGCAAAGACCGTGGGGCAAATGGGCGGCGGAGATAAGAGACCCTTTCAAAGGCGTTAGAGTCTGGCTCGGAACTTACAACACCGCCGAGGAAGCTGCACGCGCCTACGACGAAGCAGCCAAGCGCATCCGAGGCGAGAAGGCCAAGCTCAACTTTCCCCCACCGCCGGCAACCCCACCGCCGGCTAAGAGACGTTGCTATGAGCCCATGTTTGCTCCTCCAACTCCAAGCTACCCTCCTCAAACCACCAACTTTTCCCAACAAGTACCGTACACGGGCTATGGTACGGACGTGTACAACGTTCCCTTCGAGAAGAATGAGGTGGTGGGCGTGAACGTGAAGGAGCAAGGCCCGAGCTTTGATGTTGATTCGTTCTGGGGTCTGGAGCCGGAGCAAATGGCGGCGCAACTGAGGGGCTCGGTGGTGGAGGACGGTCTCTGGATATTCGATGACGAAATTCCGAGCCAGCATCAACAACAGGGTCGGTTTTCATTTTAAGCTAAAAATATTTTGTATAAATAAATAAAAAAAAGAACAATAATATTATGTAGAGAACTCTCTAGATTTGTTTGGTTTATGCTCATTTAGGGTTTTGCATGTGCTGTGGACCGTGAACTGCTGATGCTTAATGCTAATTAATGTTGGTTTTCGTACATTTATATACATAAATCTAAATTTAACTCTTAATAATTTGTAATTATTAAATTAATTACTTTGTAATTAACAAGCCTGTGCCACGTCTTCTTTTAGATCGTTTTTTGTTGGTTTTCATAATTATTTTGGTATTATCCCTTCTGCATCATCTTCTTGTTTTATCTACTTGATTTCATAAAACAAAAACACAACACGATGCTACTTTATTATTTATGTCGTTGGATATATGTAATTTGCTATGAATTAGTTGTTAAAATAATTTGTTATGCCTTTTATATTTTGGAATTATGGATTTTGGGTCTAAGGATGATCAATTTTTTAAATTAAAAATGTAAATTAATGTTTTTTTATTCGAGTTTAGATTTGGCTCAGACCAACTTGAAGTTTAATGCCGGTAAGGGGTGTGATTGAATGGTTGAGAGCGGGACTTAGCTTCGGTTAGATCCCATGTTCGATTTCATGCTAGCCCCCTTTGTAAGAACCTAGAGCAGCTAAAGTTTTACCTGTAGGTGAAAACTTAGTTGAGCCCTCAATGATAAGATGTGCCCCTTAACACGTCTGTGGGGTGGTGCATTAATTGAACCCTCAGAGAGGTGTATTCGCTTGGTTCGCTTGCGTGGTTTTCTCAAATTCAAAAAAAACTTAAAGTTTAATTCTTTTAAGTAAAGTAATTTCGTTTTTGTACAGAGAACTTCCCTCAGGTCCATCTACTACTTAACTTTGGGTAGCTTATGATTAGTTCAATTAAAAATTTCTGAATTGGGACCATAAATCCGTCTATTATCATCCTGTATGGGATGAAATTTAATTCAATTAGACTTCAATCATTAAATTTAAAATTTTAAAAACTCATTATTACTTTTTATTTTTTAGCATTATCTAGTCATTTTTAGAAGTTAGGTATCCTTTGTATAAAAGAGTTTGATATTAAAAAATTATTTACAAGTATAATAGTTTCGCCATTTTTAAGGATATCCTCATATTATAACTTTCAAACAAATAAGAAACTTTCATCTTATTTCTTTTTCTCATAAATTTTTTCTTTTTATATATCAAGTCGAGCTCAAAGAAACTAATAAAATTCTTCCTTTATAACTTACAAGTTCAAATCATAAAATCTTTGTAAATATATATATATAAGAAAAGATGTTGATATTTATGACTCTCCTCTAATTTTGCATTCGCAAAACGAATTACTTTGTACATTGGTAAGTTGAATTTTAGCTATATATATAATCTGTATAAAATATTTAATAAATTAATAATTTAAAAGTAAGACGTATAGATGGATCGACTCATCAAGTTTTTTAAGATTTACACGAGAAAAGGCACTTGTCATTTATTGATTATTAGGGGCATTTCGAAAATATCTAGGTCGAATATGACTTTCAAATTAAGTTTTAAATTAGTGAACAAATCTACTAATTCTTTGATTCTAGTTAGTAAGAAGAATCTTGAACTAAAAATAAATTCTAGAAGCTAAAAATGAGTTTATTGAAATTCTTAATATAATAGATGCTACCACACATAGCACTGTAATTAATTCCATAGAATTGTTTGATCTTAAGTTGAATTTTAGTTATATATAATTTGTATAAAATATTTAATAAATTAATAATTACTTTCTTAATCAACCATTCTTTTAAAGTCTTCAAAGTGAATTACAATTCTCGAGAGTAAGTTCCACTTATTCTTGGGATTTGAACTATTACCTTTACTGAAATCAACGAGCCACTCAGGCAAGGAATTTGAACCCAAAAAACAGAACAATTTGGTCAAAGACTATTATTTATAAATTAATGAAGTTAGAATAAGTCTAAGGTTGAAAAATACCTACCACTAATTTTTGTCGAGAAAACAAAAAATACATATAAATAGCTCTTAGCTACATAACTTTATGAATTTGTAACCTTACGGATCTTTAAAGGTATATGAGAATAATCATCATAATTATTATCGCACCTAATCTGAAGTCTCACAATAAAGCGAGATCTGGTCTAATAAAAAATATCAATCAAGTTTCGTATGATTAACTTAAATAAACACAATAAATTATATTTAAAGATAAATGTATGAAAAAGATATAGTTCTCTTTTTTATTGGGGTTAAATTGTGTATTAATAGACTTATGTGTACTCATGAATCTTTCCGAACCTCAAATGTTGATAAAGTTGTTGTTGAAGATAAAGATGTTGATTTTATTAATTAGTAAAATAACAATTTCTAATAAATTATTTAATTGTATTAAAATAAATTACAACGCATTTAAAGTTTTAATAAAGATGAGTAAATAAGAAAAAAGATGCATTAAGA
>JAOSBM010000206.1:43357789-43390823 GCA_027568955.1 Erythroxylum tenue
GGTTCGACCGCAAAATGAACGGGTCAATCACTCACAAAAAATACGGGTTAAACCGGACCGTTTCATGCTCCGGTTCACCGGTTCTCCGGTCCGACCGACCGGTTCGATCCGGTTTTTAAAACACTGATACAAATGCAACTTGCACACGCCCTGACAGGATAAAAGTAATGATTCTAAAGTCAAAAACAAAATTTAGAAATTTGGTCTTTGGAGGAGAAGATGCATGAACCCAATCTGTAGTGGGACCTAAGAATTATTTATATGTTATGGAATGGAATGATAGTGTTTCAACGTTCCATGTTCCGTGTCACTTTTATTTAAAATAAGAAAATGACGTATCTAAAACACATACTTTATAAAATATTACCTGCCTTTCCCATAGTCATAATCTTCAAAGTCTTGAAGCAATCAAGGTAACTTTAATACCCTTCTTCAAAGTTTAAAACTTTAGAGATGACAACTTGGAAACGTCTAGTGAGGAGAACAATCCTGTCACGATTACATCTCCAACGTATTAATGGTTACATCACAACCTCAGTAATTAAAATTACCAACTTAGACCCTCCCAAAAAAAATTACCAACTTAGAAACGCCTACCTATTAAGTAATTAAAAATTACCAACTTAGCAACGCCTAGTGTTAACTTATATCTACCACCTATTAATGGATCATATCCAACTTCAGTAATTAAAACCATGTATCAACTATTTAGTAAAAGTAATAAAAATCCTACACTAATTTGTATTTTCTAGATTTCAGGTAATAATGACTATGTATCTGAAACAGTCTGCACTAAATGCAATTAATATTTACCGTTTTAATTCTGACACTTCACACTTGACACTTGGGTACTTACCTCACAGAACTACCGTCTTTTTGGGAAGAATCCATATCTGAAGACACAACCACGTTCAATATCAATGATACAAGTAAATGCAGTTGAGTCGAGAAAAATCAAAATGGTAAGGAGCCAATGAAGTATTAACCTCAGTTGTGCAACTTATACTAGTTTGAGCACATCAAATCGATAAAAGTTCAGTAATATACAATTTCTGATATATAAACATCGACAAATCAAAGAGTCCAGACTGTTGTTTGAGAAACTGATCTGGGTAGCCGGCTTCCTCGGCTGTGAAGGGAGCAAGTGACAGTAGGAATGAGGAATATGATCAGCTCTTAAAAAGAGAAAAACATATCCTGGATAGACCTTACCACCGGTTTGAGACCATATAAAGGCTTTTTTCATCAGCACATAAGAGATATACGGGTCTGAGAATCGTCAGACAACCTGAGGATGAGGGGAAAAATAGTATTTCGAACCAAATATGAAAGTCTTCACCAGTTTCAACACTGATATTTTAGCAACTAATCAAATAAATCTAAGCGGAAATAAGAACAAGGTGGGTAGCTAATTCCTCGCCGAACAGATCAATGACTCCAGCTCCAAGCCAGATAACAGTAAGGAAACAGTTTGTGTTACTATAGGAAACTTTCACTTCAATGGTGGTAGTATACTCCACACAAACACATACCAAACTCAAAAGCTTAGAAAACCTGCAACTGATAGATAAAAAAAGCATATCAACTATTCTCCTATACGGATTGTTAGTATCAAAGTATTTCACCTAAAAGCAATTGATCTATAACTCAATCCCCATTGGCCACTTCCTCGATATACAAACTCGAGCACCTGTAGTCCCCTTTCAAGCATTTCACCAAAAACTTGCCAACACCAGTCACCAAAACCTCATACTAAATACTTAAAAGCACCCCTCCCACAAAAAACAAAATCATATCTATAAAACATCATATACAATAAAAATAAGGACACAAACAAGATCATCTGGTAGCCCCTCCAAACTACGTTTCAAATCATCACTATGACTTGCAGGTTTGAATCGGTATGGGCTAGTTATTGTCAATGAATTTCACCCAAAAGCCAATGATCTCTAACTCGATTCGTGTTTGCCCCTTCCCCCATATACAAACTCGAGCTCTGGTAGTCCCCTTTCAAGCGTTTCACCAAAAAACTTACCAACACTAGTCACCAACACCTCATACTAAAACCTTAAAAGCACCCATCTGCCCCCACAAAGAACAAAATAACATCTATAAAACATAATCTATAATGACAATCAGGAAATAAAAAAAACAAGATCCTCCATATTTACATTTCACATCATCCCAATCCCATAAAGGAACAAGTCATATCTGTAGCAATCCTATACACGTAACTCAATGATGAATATCCTTACATTCATTATCGGTTCCTCTGACTGTAGAACATCAGTGTATAGTTCACATTCATTCTTAGACCTTAAATTAGTCCCTAAATTGATGATATATATTAACAACATGAATTGTTATTGTTCTATACAATTATGTACACCTAACTGTGAACAAAAGCCAAAAGAAATTAATTCGCAGATTAATATATACTAAATTAGGCAATCTTCTTCCTAGCAACTGCATCCTCAACAATCCTCAATACCTTCTTGAACGAGAAATGCAAACAATTAGATAATGCAATCCAGCAGATAACCTCATAAACGAAACCATACGCAAAATTCAATGACGGCGACCACGACGGCTCGTCCCAGCTATGGCCGTCGAAGCTCCATCCACCGCCGCCGCCTCCGCCGCCGCTTCCCCAACTCCCAAATCCGCCACCGAACGTCCCATCACCGTCACCGTCACCTCCAAAGAACCAAAACTCCTCGCTGTCGCTGTCCTCGGAGTCTCCGCCTTGGTGTGTCCGCCGCGTGCGGCGCTTCTTGCGGAGAAGCGTCCGGCGACCGACTGCGAAGGATGTCGATTTAACCGGCGGCGGGGCGATGCCAGCTAGTATGGCCGCTGAGATCTGAACGGCAGCGCCGGGGGAAGAATCGGCGACGGCGATGAGATTTTGGTGTCGGAGGAGGATCGACGCAAATCCTAGGCCTTGTTGCGTTGCCATAGTCACAGTGTCGGCGATCAGAGAGACGTCCATCACCATCATACACAACAATCGTCAATCGACAATACGAATTCGATGAAATCAAAAACCGAGTTCGATCAAGGGGAAAGACTTTTGATTAGAAAATGTGGGAAAAAAACAAAATCCATTTTGGAATTCTTCTTCGATTCGAAGAATGTGGACACGTAGAAGCAACGTGTCGCGTGATGGTGTTTATGTAAACCGACGTCGTTTCAAAGATCATGTAACGTAACTACCGTCCCTCTCTCAAAACTAGTTCAAACGCAATTAAAAATGAATAGGAAACATCTTTAAATGAGAAGGCGAAATCCGTAATTTAAATCTAATTAAGATTTAATTAAGTCATTTTGATATGGGCGTTATTTTTTTTCCTACTTCACCCCTTAGGTGCCATCATATCCTGCCAGAGGATTTGTCATAAATTTGTTTCCCTCCACTTATTACGTAACTTCATGTTTGTCTTCCTTAAAAAAAAAAAATCTAATTAAGAATGGTAATTAGATAATACTAGTCGACGAGTACTCTGTGATAACACGTGTACACATAAATGACAAATTTACCCTTAAAAATGCCACAATATCGGTTCTACCACTCTCATCGTCGCTATGTTCCGTCGTCCCTCAGCTCACTCCCTCTCACCGTCCACCATATGACCATTTCACTTCCTCTTCCTCTCCCGCGACTCTACCACTCTTCTCCTCGCGTCATTCGCGCGTGCCCAACATTCTCCTTCTCTACCCCTCGGCGACGACCTTCCCTCAACATGTCCTCACTGGTCGAGCTCCGCGACGCGGCTGATTTCCGTAACCTTGTCTCGCCCTCCGGCCTCATCTCCATCGCTGGCTTCGGTTCTCTTCTCTCCGGTACGTACTCCGATCATCTACAGATACTGCATGTCTGTGTTTGTACGTTCGAATTTGTGTTTCTAATCTGACGGGGGATTGCAGAGAGAAGCGCGCGAAGCACATTCCCGGAGCTGGCGAATTTCAGAGTCGCGCGATTGAACGATTTTCGTCGCGTGTTGGCTCACGTGGCCCCGATCTTCTTCGAACGAGGGATCGCCAAGCCTGAAACTAAGGTCAAATGAAGAGTGCAATTTGTTAGTAACTGTTATTGGATACGAATTGTTTTCGGGGGCTTTTTGCAGGAGATTTCGAGCTTGAGTGCGGAGCACTGTGAAGGTGAAGCTCTTATAGTTACTGTGTTTGAGATCAAAGAATCAGAGGTACATAGGGTCATTCAGTCTTTCGAATTCATTTTAGAAATTGAAATTTAGACTCTATCACATAGGGTCATTCAGTCTTTCGAATTCATTTTAGAAATTGAAATTTAGACTCTATCTGATCGGAATTTTTTGGTGTTTGTGAAGTTAGATTCCTGCTTTCATGGAGAGAGAACTTGAATTTCGGTTTCTAGCTGTAAGTTGTTGGATTATGATCACTGGTTATTGTAATGCTTAATTATACTTGATGGGTACTTATTGCTTGGTGTAAAGCAGCTTTCTTTTGTTTCTTATGATTCGTTGCTCCTTCTCTTCTTTTCTTTTACAGGTTGTTCCTGAAACATTGGAAGGGAAGCCCTTTCAGAATCCAGCAGTATGTTTGTCTTTTGAAGTTGCTTAATTATGTTTTGCTTCTTTTGCGTGATAAGTTGTAGAAGATCTTGTTAACAATGATTAATGGATGTGGCGCTTTGGGTAACAGGTGCTCTGTGCTCGTTACAGCGACGAGGAGTTTTTTCGAATTAGATGCAAAGGTAATCTTCTTGATGTATATAGGGAAGGAAAGTGATACCCAGCTTTGTAGATTTTGTGACGAAAAAATGTTAGGTGATTTCTTATCATTCTGGAGCTATATGATGTATCAAGGGAGGTTTAAGTTGAATCCAAGAACAGATGGTCCTGTGTTTCTTTATATGCATGAATGATGCATAACATGAGATTTTAGGTTTTGAAATATCCTCTTTACATGTTCCTTAGCTTAGCCGCAGTTCATATGCTGCATTTTACATCTTTTCGTGTCATTTCCTGCAAGACCAGGGAATAAAAGTTAGGTGATTTTCTTGCAGGAAACCCAGAGATTTTCTTTCAGCATTATGGAAGGTATAATATCAATAAGATCTGGAGAGACGACATCTTACCTTGTCGTGCTTATCTTCGACATTGGTAAGTACTATGCGGTAGAAAAACTCACTGGATTATCTTCTCAAACTCTTCTAAGATGATGACATTGCTTGGCTGATTTTGCCTTGTACATTTATAAGATGAAAATGTTTAAGCTGTCAGGGATGATTGTTTTACACTCTGGAAACAAGTTTTTGATATGCAAAAGCTTTTTATTTTGAGCATATGAAATAATAAGTGATAAATCTTATTCAGTGATTAAATGGCGAATCATGTGCAAAGTTTTTTATACAAAAGTTTGTGCCAAAGAGAACAAGAAAAGGTTGTGAATTTGCATATTTGAAGAGATGAAGTCAACGGGGAAAAGGTTCAACGGCCTGAACCTCCTCCCCAAGACGACGTCATTTTGGCTTAACAGCCCAATACGATATCATTTTGTTTTGAATGTTTAAGAAACTCAAGATCAAAATTGTTTTGAGGTGGCCTGGTTTGGACCATTCCCATTCTGATCGTCAGAATGTCTCCTTGACATTAACAGGACTTCAATGAAATGTCTCTAAATGCCTTTGCTTTCTATAAAGCCCTTTTTGTTTTCAGCTTAGTTGTACAGAAAAGCTCTAGGCTGATAAGGTATAATTCCAGTGTTTTGGCGGCAAGGAATCTAGGTGATGAAGCATACAACAACTTTTTGGATCACACATTTCTCGGAGACCGTAAAACGACCATCCGCAAGTATCTTGCAACAACAGGTGCAGGCATAATGGAGGAAGAGCCCCCGGAGTCTCTAAGGAGTCGATACGGTGGGTGATAAGGTAATGACAGTGTCTATCCATGGGCATAGCAAAATAAGTAACTTTTACCATTGGAACCTGTATCTGTAGAGACATTAGGACATTTAAGGCAGTTGCTAGCAAATGATGCTTAACAATGCACGAGCTTATAGACAACCAAATTCAGAACATTCTTGTATGTGTAATCCAAGTTTCAGCTCAGGAATGTGCAAAAAGCAAACTTTTCATGGCGTCGTCTGCCCCAATCACGATCTCAATAACTTGCCACCGTCCTCCTCCCCCTTTGTCGCCCACCTCCGACTCATTACAGAGTGAAAAACACCGTAGCGTTGAAAAGAATCGGAGAACCAAAAACTGAAGAGGGACTCAAAATCTAGACGGATAACTACATCAAACTCGATTTAAGTGGTATCAACCTTACACATAGACATAATTTGATTTGATTTGAAATCTGATCGAACTTAAAAGGTAAAGTACGATCCATTAAATTGCAACTAAATAATTGAACTCGAATTACAAAAATTTTAGACTAATTTCTTTTTTTTAAGGAAAGAAATCCGAGATAGATTATATGAGTAGTGTAGAAAACAGATCTTCGACATATCTTCTAAAAAAATGGATTGACACTCAATAAGTGTAGTATCTAAAATAGTTATTCTTAAATTAAAATGATCTGCAAAATTAACGAGCTAGCCGGTACGCCGGTTGTTCACTCGATAAAAAGTTACATGTTGGCTCGAGTGGATTCAAGTTGAATTTAAACCACATATAAGAAGATTAAGTTGAGTTAGGTCAAAACTGTTCTGCCCGTGCGGGTAGCCCAGTTGGTCATTGGGAAGGAAAGTGAGTCCAAGATCTTGGGTTCGAGTCTCGGCAGCGGCAGTGTGAGAGTTCATCCAATGTGGTGACTCCTTGTGCGTACCAAACACTGGGCCGTCTTTTCGAAAAGTTGGCTAGGATCAGACCGTGATTTACCTCCCTTACATAATGTTGAACTGAAGTGTGGGGGCGCCTAAGATGGGCGTTCCACCTTTTTGAGTCCAAGGTCAAAACTGTTCTGGGCCAAATTTGACCCGTTGCCAACCTGACATGGAATCTGGCCTTTGTGAATGAGTCCAAAGTAGAGTAATCCTGTGCAACCTAGGAAAAAGCAAGCTATGCATCGGCCTAATCGCCCTAATCTTGGAAATTGGCATCTAAGGGTGTATATATTAAAGTTTCATAGGCTATGCTAAACTATATATATAGATATATATATAGGAATCTCCATAACCATTTTGTCTCTTATATGCAATAGTCCATGTATTTAGGAGCTCAATGAGCTATATCTATGCAACTGTTCCCAATATGTCATACATACATGTGATCAAACTTTTGATTAAAAAGATTTCAAAATGATAAATCAAATTAAAAAAGGTTTAATTTCAATAAATTAAAAAAGAAGTTGAGTTGGGTTAGAATAAAAATATAAAATTTATCCCGATATTGAAATCATCATATAAGAATTTGGAGGCTGTACTCCTAATTTTCCTGGGATTATAGTTCAATCGGTCAGAACACCGCCCTGTCAAGGCTGAAGTTGCGGGTTCAAGCTTCGTTAGTCCCGACCTAGGATCCGATCCGATGTTCATCTCTTCATTTTCTGTGAAGAGGGGAGACAAAGAGTCAAATCGAATTTTTCGCAGGAGAATTCGTCTTTCGTTTCACATTTCTCATTAGTTAGAATAAAAAATATAAAATTTATCCCAACATTGAAATCAAACTTTTAAATATATTTATAACTCAATCGAATTCAAGTTCTAATTTTAGGGTTTCAAAACAATTATCATTATTAATTTAATTTCGGGATAGAATAATTCAATCCTCGTCTTCTCTAAACAACGAGATTGAAATATTAAATTAAAGCTTTTAATATGAATTTTAAAAAATCAAATTTAGTAGTAGGTCAACTCTATCAATGAAATTTGAAGTCCTCCCCCAACCTTTGTGCACTCTTTTTGGGGAAATTAAGAAATAAGGTTCTCTTTTAACACAAAGGACACATTGTAGGGACATCCTAAGGTTATTTTTCACCTACCCCGTTTGTCACCTTTGTGTACGCTTTGTTCAGCCGAGCATTATACCCAGCGGACGGTCCAGCTTCACGAGTAGCTCCTGATGTGATTCAATATCATTTACTCCATATAGGTTTTCCTTAAATAATTACAATCTTTATGTCCAAGTCTTTTAGTTTTAAATCGTTGATTTGTTAAGTGATTTGTAATTAATTAGGGTGGTAACGGGTTGGATTAAGCCCATATAAGACCTAAGTTCGAGTTTGGAAAAGATTTAATATATAATTTTTAGTTGAATTGGAGTATGGTTAAATAAATTTTGATTTATTAATTTTATGTGATTTGACTAAACTTTTAAATTTTGGTTTTTTTAAATTTTTGTTAAGTTTAAGTTTAGTAATTTAAAATTTGTTAAGTTCGACTTTGGATTCAACGAGATTGAAATACTTGAATTCAAACTTCGATTCACTTAATTTTAAATTGTCGAGTTTAGAATATAATTCTAAATTTAGACTCGAACTCAATTAAATATATTTTAATTTATTTATTTTCGAATAGTTCAGCCTATATTTCTATAATTATTCGGTCTTGAAAAAAGTTTGTTAAATTCGAGGAAACTCCGTAGGCAGGCCAAACGAGCACATCCCTTCGAGGGTCCAACTAACACACCACCCCACAGGCTGGCCAAACGAGCGCACCTCATCATCGAGGGCTTAACTAGTTCTCCATCTACAAATAAAACTCCGGCTGCCTCAGGCTCTTACAAGAGGGGCTAGCATAGATTTGAACCTGAGACCTAATCGAAGCCTAGTTTCGCTCTCAACCATCGAGCCACACCCCTTGATTTATATATAAAAAAAAGAAGAAGTAAAGATTGCAATTCTTTGATTAAAAAAGAATTATACAACTTTCGGTGGGGTTTAAATAGGGTTTAAGGTTATGAAGTTATGAGATTCAAGACTTGAAATTGTTTTTTTTGAATTTGAGCAATTACTATTTACTAATTAGTAACTAAGAGCTTAAGATAAAAGAGTGATTAAGAGCCTCCACTTGGCATAATGAACGTTAATCTCTCACCCTCCTCTATTCCCTTTTCTCTTCTCTTCCCACCAACTGATCCACTTTCAAAATTCTGTCCCGCAAACTTGGCTCTTTTATCTTAACCGCTCCACCTATGGATCACTAATCACTCTCTCTTCTTTAAAACGAAAACCAAAAATAACGCACCACCCTCCACCATTAAAATCTCTCCACCAGCTTTTACTGTTCGTCGTTGTGAATTCTCTCATTGTTTTTTGTATACCCTTTTGGCTAAAGTGTTGATCTTTGTTTCTCACCCTGAAAAATGGGACCTGAATCAGATTCCAAATCCAAGTTGGTGGTTCAGATTTGCTCCTTTTCGACCAGCTTAATCGCCTGTAAACACAGGCAGATTTACGGCTCTGTTTCTTCGCATTTTATTGATTGGTATCGCCTTCTTGGAGTACGAACATCGACCTTTTTCTTGGTCTTTTGGTTTGATCGATGAAAGCTTGTGTCTTTGTATCTAATTCAGGTTCTTTGATTGTCCGTTTTCTTTATGCAGGTTGATGAAGATTCGGACATGGAAGTTATCAGAAAGCAATATCGAAAACTGGGTATGGTTCAATCGGTGGAGTTGGTGTTGTTTTGTTTTTGTTTATGATTTGCTTGAAGGTGTGGTTTAGGTACTGTTTTCTTTGCAGCTTTGCAGCTTCATCCTGACAAGAACAAACACCCCAAAGCTGAAATTGCATTCAAGCTAGTTTTGGAGGTCAGTTCTTGCGTTTCTGCATAAAATTTGTCTGTCTGATGAGTATGGATAAGTTCATTTCTTTGTGGGTATGTAAAACCAAAATCTTGTCTGATCTGATGTAACTATCAGGAAATTGTTAAAAATGTTCTCAGTTCCACAGGTTCTGGGAATGATTAATGTCCACATCCGTTAAAAGGGTAGATGAAACATTTAGCGGAAAACAAAATAAACCATCTTTTAGAACTAACCAAAACCCAGAATTTCTCAGATTGTGTTAAAAAAGAAAACAAACCCTTTTTCAGGCTTATTCATGTCTATCCAACGATTCTAAGAGAAGAGATTTCAACCTGGTGAGGCGTAAACACTTCTGTATCGACTGCAACAGAATCCCTTATGGTCCAGAGGCTAAAGAACTGAGGAATGCTTCGAGATCATCTTGCATTAGACAGGAGGAGCTGAGAAACATCAAAGAGAGGTTCAGAGAGGAAGCCATTGTTATGGAGAGGTGTCTGAGGACCAACTCTGCAACTAGAAACGAATACCCAGTTTTTAATCTATCAGACAGATTGTTTCAGAACCGCGATTCTCGCAAAGAATCACCTGTTTTTGATCCCTCAAACTACATGTTCCAGGGATATCCTCATATCAGGAACAGGATTTACAGAGAACCAACTAGTTTTTGGTGCTCCCAGAGAAGTAACCTGTACAGTAGTAATGGCCAATGGACAAGAACACGTGATTCTCCAATGTTTGAGAACAGACCAAGTGGTCAATTGTTCAAGCACAAATCTACCTGTGTTCGTTCATGACTGAAATGAATGCAGGTTTTTTTTTCTTTCAATTTCCAGTGAAAATGTTTGTTTATATTCTCTGATCTTTTGGCAAACTTGAAATGGCATCACTCCATAGCAAATAAAGGTAATTAAAATTAGGAATAAACATATATCTAAATCTAAAAACAATTGATAGAGTAGAATTTTAAATAAGCCTTGTGTTTAAATTTTAATAAAATAAAAATAAAATTTTGTTTAGTTATTAATGTCAATATAGTTATTTTTTAGTACTGATAATAATTAAATCTTAAATAAGATATAAAGATAAATTATTTTAATTAATTAAATATATTTTAATTATTTTAATTAATTATATTATATTATAAGCTCTTATATATTTATTAATAAATTATCAATAAAAATAATTTTATTCTATTAAAATAAATAATTTTAAAACTAAATTCTATTTATAAATTAAATATATTTTAATTATTAAATCAAAATTTTATTTAAAAATTATATAATTTTGAATATATTTTAAATTTAATTATATTATTAATAACTATTAAATTAAATTACTTACAAAATTAAATTAAATTATTAATAATTCTTACTAATAGTTAATATTATACATTTAGTTGATAGTTAGTCCGCCTAAAAAAACATAAATAGAAAGCAAAATTTAATTTTTTAATTATTTTTCATAATTTTGATAATCGGAAGAAGCTAAAACAAAAAATCGAAAACTCAAACAAATAAATTTTTTTACTTAAATTGAAAATAAAAATAGAAAACTAAAAATAAATAGAAATAATCCAACTTTAAAGAGATGGTAAATCAATTCCAAATTTAATAAAATATAAATAAATAAGTCTAAACTTGAGTTGATTTAAGTTTTAGTATAATTAAACTTAATTTGTTAAATTAAAATTTTAACTTTTTTGACTTAAATATAAAATTATATATAAGAGGATACAGCCAAAACTAACTTAATGTTATATAATTTTAAATTTATATATTACAAATAATGTAATTTTATATAATTAAATAAAAATATGTCATGTAAAATTTTTAAATTGGGCTTTGAAGTTTGGGCCGAACTCATAAACTCATTATCTTCAAACCGGGCTTCTAATTATAGTACAAACAAAAGGACAGCCTCATGTCGAGGCTTGCACAGCTCGATCACTTCCAATCGTGACGTGCGATTTGGGGAAATCGGCCATCCAGGAAGTTTTTTTCTTTTCTTACAAAGGTAAAGAAACAACCAAAATATTATGTCCTGACTAATGCAGAGATCTGCAGTACAGGGTTCCATGAGTATGTAGGGTTCTGCGAGTATCACGGGACATATGGGTCATGATAAGTGGCGGAGTCTCCTGAAGAGTTTGGACTCCGGGGCTAGAGTAAGCAGCAAGAGCGACAAGACTGTCCGCACACTGTTCCCTTTCTGATAAACATGTTGTATTTTCACTTCTCATGCTCTACGCAGGATTCCACAAATACTTATCACCAAAAAAAAATACTCAGTCGACGGTAAATTGGCCGAGAAAATGAGATTTATCACCTCTAATAAATCCACTTCGAGAATAACCCGTTGGAATCTAAAAGTCCAGGCCAAGTGAAGGCCCGAATGAACTCCCCAATAATTTTGCAACAAGGGGCATATTAATAATAAAAGTATGAATTTATTTATGTACAAATAAGACTTGATTATTCGTTTTGGTTTTGACTTTTTTAAAACTTAAACATAATGTCATTGTGAGAAATTAAATTAAAAAGATGGGGAAGGCATTTGGGACATTCAAATTAGATGTTAAGCCGATTCTCAATTTTGCATTTAATGTCCAAAAGTGCATTTCGAATCTTAACGTATATGACAAAATACAACTTAAATATTAATATTTTGAATTGTTTAAATTAAATTCTAATATTTTCAAAACGTTGAAAACATATTTTAAATGGATATAAAATTTGGCGAGATCAATTAAATGTCATATCAATATCGGATTCATATTTTTTAATATTTTTAAAATAAAAATATTTCATATTATCACATAATATGTTTTTTAAAATTAATTAGAAAGTAGTTCTACTATTATATGACAATAGGTTCACTATTATACAGTTTCATACAATGGGTCTCATTAACAGTAAGATTCACTTTTATACATTTTAAATAGTGAATTTCAATTTTCATGTAACAGTAAGTCTTAATTTTTATTTAAAAAAATTAAATTACATTAATATTGACGTAATATGAGATGTCAATTGGTCGAGTTAGGTCGGGGTGGACTAACACATAGTTAGACCCACTATATTTTTTTAAAAGAAAAGCTTTAAAAATGACATCATTTTTAAAGTAATAGTCAGAGTGACCCGTGACCCTGTCAATGACGAGTTTTGATATCTTTAACTGACAGAGGATCAATTCCGTTAAACTTTCTATTTACTTCAAATCTATTTAGAATGTTTTGAATTTAATTTATATACTTTAAGAGGAGTCTATTTTGTAGTTTATTATAAACGTCATTCCTATGTCCGGCTTTGTAGAGAAAAATGTAAGCTGTTAGCAGTCGATGTCCATGATCCATGTAGGGGTTTGGTTAGAAACTTGGTCGAAAGCAGGAATGGAGTTTTGCAGGATTTGTAACATCGGATTCTGCTGGCTACCAGGTTTTGGTCCGTTTCATATGGAAATGGAACCACCAAACATAGGATGCTCCAGTGGTTAGAAGTACCGATACCGAAGATGAAGAACGGACCATTACTGCTATTCCTAACTAGGAGGACAACATGACCTGCTGTAGCATCTCAACAACTTAACGCATGAAATTTGGTCGACCATGATCAAATTTGATAATGGGTCGGACCAAATTAAACTAAGTGGTTCGAATTTAACTTAAAAAAAATTGATTAAATTCGAATTATAAAACTAACCTCAAAATTATATTAATTTGAATAAAATTATATTAATTTGAATAAGTTCAACTTATTTAGTTAGTTTCTAAATTCAAGTTTAGTTCAATCTCATCATCATCATCATATCCTGAATTCTTGTAATGAAGCAGGATTTGGAAGGGCCTGATAGTACGCAGCGTTATCCTTACATTATAAAGAGGCTGTTTTCAGTAGACCCACATGCAAATATGACAAGGATAGTATTGATGCAGGTTGAAAGAGTAAATACGTAAAAAATACAGTAAAAAACGTATATAATGAATATAATAATTAATAAAGAAAATACTAAGACAAAAGAATAATAATAATAATAATAGTAATAATAAATAAATAAATAATAAGAATATAGGTAATAATACTAATAATAATTCAGCATAAAGCAACAAGCTGGGAGGAGGGGGGAGGGGGAGGAAACGAGTCAGAGCAAGAGATAGGCTGATAGATTCAGGAGTACAACGGCACAATAAAAATTCAGGATGATAAAAAAAGCTTGCGAATGGGATGTGTGAAGTGAGAACCCTACTCAACGTGTAGACAAGTGTATCGATTGCCGTGCATGCAGCCCTTCGTTACCACCTTCGCCTATGAGCTGCAAGCACAACATCAACGACAACCCTGCGGAAGCTAGTTCATGAGTTAGTTCTCGCTGCGGGCGTTGCTCAACTAGAACGACGAGACTCCCAACCCAGGTTACCCAACGTTCCTGGTCAGTACAACAGCCGAGAGCTAGAGATACACATAAACAAACGGACAAAGCAAACTACCTCGACTAAGAAAGGAAATCGACTTTAACGACCATATATAAAACCAGAACAAAGTGTAATTAACAACTTTATGTTGAATTATAAATTTCTAATAATATAACAAATCATTAATTTCTTATAATAAGATAATAATTTTGAATTAAATGATAGAATTTAAATTAATTAACATTAATAATTTCAATATATCTTTATTTCAAGGATTTCTTAAATAAGTCAAATGTTGAAAATATGAATTGAGATTGTAAGTTCATAAAGTATATAAAAAAAGATAAAATATAAATTTGTTATATATATATATATATCAAAAAATATATAGATAAATATTTTTATTACACTTATATAATAATAGATATACATGAATCTATGGGCTGTGACGTGTGATGGTAAGTGTTGGGTTCTGTCTAGTGATTGAAGCCAGCCTGGCAATTCATGATTCAAGTGGGTCCCACCAGCCCAATTGTCCTTATTATCTTCCTCTTCATAACCCTATTTAGTTCTAAAATACTGCTTACGTGTCGAGTTACAGCTGCCATGTCAGCAAAACGACACGCAGTTCCCCACATACAAAATGTCAGTAAAACAGAGGATCTTACTGGTTGAGCTGTTCTGTACCAAAGTTCAGCTGCTTTCTTTCACTTGCTCTGTTTTTCTAATTCGAATTACAGTTTAAATTATTATCCTAATTTGCCGAAATGCAATTTAAGTTCCTTAATATTGTCGGTCAGAGACGTTATTAATCATATAAATGTGAATATGATCTTACTGTAATCCTTTGATTCTGCTTACTGTGTTTGCCATTTTTGATGCGTGTTGTTTGTATATAATAAATGCTCATAATACACAAGCTTGCATAGAGCTGCTCTGCTTCTACTGCTTCTTCTTCTTCTTTCTTGGTTTCTGCTTTTGTTTTGCTTTTTTCTCTTGATTCCCTTCTGAGGGTGTGACAGATTGTTTGTTCTGTTTGCTGTTTTGGAAATAAACTCTGTTCTTGTCTTCCTTTGCCTGTCATTCTTCTGAAGAGGCTTTGACCCCATGAAGGTGCCAGTAAGCATGTTTTCCTTTTTGTCCTCTGAAATCTGGGTTTTGTGTGCTTTACTGATTTCTTACACGTTCTTGCTAAATCTGCAATCTTTTCTTTTCTTGTTGCACGTATGATTCGATTCTCGTTCATGTTCTTCCTGCCGCTCATTTGCCCCAACTTAGCTTTTCTTGGATGATGACAGAGCTTTTTAGTTTCGAATTGTTTATCACACTAACTTGTGTTTGGTTGGAGTTGCAAAAACCAACCTTCAATGCCCATTTGTATGTTTTGGTGGTTGGTTTTGCAAACAATCTGTGGTTAGTTTATGAATAGTCATACTCACGAATTCTGAATCCATTCAACGGAGCAAGAGTCCAAATGGTCTCCATTCTTGTCTGTCTACTGAGATCACTTTGTGTTTGTTATATTGATGAAGACGAATCTGCAGTTATAGAACATATTCCAAGTATGCCTTCCACTGTTTCAGGTGGCATTGATCTTACTGCTGGTACTGATAGACCAAATTGGAACTGTAGTTGGTGAAGGAAACAATGGAGTGTGTGACAATAAGCCAAGGTGGGAGCCAAGACCACACAGTGTGTCCATTTTGGAGTTTGGTGCCATTGGAGATGGCAAAACCTTGAATACCATTGCTTTTCAGAATGCCATTTTCTATCTCAAGTCCTTTGCAGACAAGGGCGGTGCTCAGTTATATGTGCCGCCGGGTATGTGGCTCACCGGAAGTTTCAATCTCACTAGCCATCTTACCCTCTTCTTGGAGAAAGGTGCTGTCATTCTTGGATCTCAGGTAATTTCAACCTCCTTTTTTGACAATGTTGCACATATTTGTATGCCCTATATTCTTTCCACCATCCAGTTTTGTGCATAAGCAATAGAGCTGGAGCAATCTTCAATCAAAGAACTAACTGGTGAGTTTTGTATGTAATTAGGACCCCTTTCATTGGGAAATCGTGGAGCCCTTGCCTTCGTATGGTCGCGGGATAGATCTTCCCGGCAATAGGTACAGGAGTTTGATAAATGGATATATGGTGAAGGATGTAGTCATAACTGGTGAGTTGTTTCTAATTCCTTCTGATACTGTTTGCCTTTCATATACAATCAATAGTCTCAATCTGATAACCTGCTATAGGTGATAACGGATCCATCAACGGCCAGGGTTCGGTTTGGTGGGAATGGTTCGAGTCCAATTCCTTGAATTACAGCCGGCCCAATCTTGTGGAATTTGTAGATTCTGAAGATGTAGTAGTATCAAACCTTTCCTTTGCAAATGCTCCTGCATACAGCATACACCCAGTTTATTGCAGGTAATTTTGCTTATGAAGAGCTGCTAATCATCATTTTTTTGGCAGGCTTTAACGTTTGAGTAATTGAATCCAATGCAGTAATGTGCTTGTGCAAAATATCTCCGTTTCTGCACCTCCTGAATCTCCTTTCACGATCGGGATAGTACCAGGTTCGTGGAATAGTTTCGTTAGTTTAGTTTGGCATGGTCTTCCGAAAGAAATTGCAGTCATTACAATATTATTTGATACAGTCATATTCTATCTGTAATCACATGTCAAAAGGCAGATATCATCTATCTGATAAGTACTGATCAATGCAATATTGGTTTGAAAGAGACAAGTTATCATATAAAACAACTTGAGAAAATGAAATGTCGCAGACTGTACTTGGTCTATTTGTCAGAATTGTTTGTATATACAACACTGATAAAGAATTAGACTGATGAACAGGTGGTCGTCTGCTGCAAAGTTACCTTTAGCGCATCAAAATATTTACTGAATTGTTTCTGTAAAATCTCAGATTCTTCGAATAATGTATGTATAGAGGATAGCTGCATCGAAACGGGTTATGATGCAATATCGCTTAAGAGTGGTTGGGATGAATATGGTATTGCTTACAACAGACCTACCACAGATGTACAGATAAGAAGGGTCCACCTTCAATCATCTTCAGGTTCATCTATTGCCTTTGGCAGTGCAATGTCTGGTGGCATTTCTGAAGTGCATGTGGAGCATGTCCACCTATATAACTCCATTAGTGGCATTGAGTTCAGGACAACCAAGGGCAGGGGTGGCTACATCAAAAGGATCATTATATCAGATGTTGAACTGGAAAACATCAATATTGCATTTGGCGCTATAGGTGACTGTGGAACACATCCGGACGACAAATTTGATCGTAATGCTCTACCAGTTCTTGACCAGATAATGTTGCGGAACATTGTCGGTACGAACATCACTGTTGCTGGGAATTTCACAGGAATTCATGAATCCCCTTTCACCTCTATTTGCCTATTTAATGTCACCTTACATACTTATACTTCCTCATCTCCCTGGCTATGCTCCAATGTGATTGGCTTTTCGACATCTGTTGTTCCGGAACCATGCCCTGAGCTCGAGAGTTCATGTTTGAGTTTTTCCTCCGTTTACCATGCCATCCTGGATTCTTATGGTAAATCTGCAACATTATGAATCCTTTCCTCAGCAGTATAGTCAAGAATTCTTCTACAGATTACTGTCAGTAGTTCAGATTCTTTCCAATAAAGAGATATGTCCAAGCATTTGCTAATTTGTTATCTTCAGATTATTTGTACAGCTTCATTTCTTCATTCATGTGTAAGAAATTTTTTTGGTTGTGCTCCTATTGCTGATTTTAGTTTTTTGTTTTGATCTTTAGATCTAATAGACAAGAATGTTTGGTTCATAGGCTATTTTCTAATTTTTATAATCTTTAAAAATAAGATTAGATTTTAAATTTTCGTTTTATTAAATCTTAATTTTTAGTTAATTAGATAAATATTATTATTAGTTACAAATAAATATTTAAGATTATGATATTTTAATTACTCGACATTAAATATTTGGATTAAAGACTTGGACATGAAGTTTTGAATCTAAAGCACATATACATTTTTAATGCCTATTCAAAATTCATAATATGTCATATTTATAACGACGACAATCCAATAAAAATTTCATAGGTAACGTGAAATTTGAGAAGGTTCTGTATTACAGAGGCTTACCCTTAATTAGTAGAGATATCATTTCCAAATGATACATGTGAGAAAGAAAAAAAACTTATATAACTTTATTTTTATTAGTAATCTTCTCATAAATTAATAATTATTTAAATGATAGATATTAAAGAATTAAAAATACATAATTTAAATCTGATGAAAAGTTTAAATTTAAAATCTTCAATATAAAAATTAAGCTTTTATTAAATTAATATTACCAAGCCAATTTTAGTAGCTCCATAGGCTAGTCGGGTTGATAGAGTGGAGGGACATGAGGTCAAAAGATTTTGTGTTCAATTCCCTCTATTTATGCTCTCTTGATCGAACCTATCGTACAGAGCTTGTTTAGTGTAAAGTACGCGATTGACGTGATTTGCTTGTATCAATCCAGAGATTTACTCAGTATATTCAAAGGATAACGCTGTGATTCCTCTATTTTAAAAAAAAAAGCCAAATTTAGTTTTTTTTTTGTTATTAAAAGGATTTGAAAATTGAATTACTTTATTTTCCTATAAATCATTAAATTGGTCTTAACTAGAGATAATATTGGGCTAATTTAGAATAGAAGAGAAGAGCCCAATTTTGAATTTTCTTTTTTTGTTTTTTGGGTGAAAAAAGAAGCAACAGAAGAAGAAGAAGAACGCTCAAAGCCTAGCTAGTTGCCACCACTTCTCTAGGTTCTTTCGTCTCCGACTCACTGCAAAGCTCTGTTCTTTTTTCATGGTCTTATTGTTCCAAAGTCGCTTCAAAGGACAAATTCTCCGTTAGTTGGATATTTCTGTTTGTGTACCCAACGTAGAGAGCTTGAATTCATTGGAAGAAGATAGAGTGCAAGAGGAAGAACGTTCAGATAGCTACACAAGCATAAAGAGGTATTCTTTTTTCAATAAATATCTAAGCAAAAAGATAAACCCTTTTCTGGGTCTTCTCTGGTTAGGGGTTTTAGGAGGGTTTTATATGGAACTAGTACTTTGTGGGATATAATAGGTAAAGGGTATTATTGATAATGCTAAGAGGCTTATTCCCTAGTCCGCTTTGTTTGGTTTCAGAAGTTGGACCAGCTTTTTTCTCTTGTTTGTGTGCGTGAGTGTGTGGAAGATATGATTTTGCTTGCTTTTGAATGCTTGAGAGTTGCTTTTGGAATGTATTTTGTGCACCATGAGAAATACTTTTGATGTTTGATTTGCTGCTTGGATTTTCAGGATCATGGTCACAACTAATATCAGGGAAATCTTGACTACCTTTAGTCCTTCGTTGGATTACTTTGCAATTAATTCTGGAGATGGTCGAATAAAGGTGATCTGAACAACTCTTTCGATTCTACTAAAGTTGGGGATGTTAAAACTGACCATGCTTTATATGAGTGAAAAGTTTGCATATAAATATCTTTTGTTAATTCTCATGGCTCGCTTGGAAACAATGTAATGAATCTGCTTTGTTCTTCTCAGGTTTGGGACAGTTTAAGTGGTCAACTGCAAACTGAGTTTACGGACATAGCATCTAGTGATGCGGATTTATACACTACTGGAAGAGGACACCTGTCAGTTGATTACACGTGTATGAAATGGTTGTCTCTTGACCGGAAGGTTTGCAATTTCTTTTTGAACTTATTCAAAGTTATTCTGCAATCGTTCTTAATGATGTGTCTCAATGCCTTTTACTTTTTGACGCATTTTTGTGTGTATCATTGCAGAAGAAAAGGAAACTAGGAAGTTCATTGCTAGTTTTAGGAACTGGCAGTGGGGATGTCTTGGCACTTGATGTGTCTTCTGGTCAATTGAAGTGGTCTCTTAATGATTGCCATCCTGGGTGAGTTACTTGCTGCGTACCGTGCTAATTTATCATATTGAGCGAAAATGATTTTCTTTTTCTCTGAATTCACCAAGTCACTGTTAGTTATAAACATTGATTTGCACTATGGATATTCTTACCCATAAATCTGCTAGGTTGAGTTTGGAGTTCTCTTAGTTTTTGGTTGGCTTTCCATCTGATTGATCACTTTCTTGGTTGTTCCTACTCCACTCATTCTGTTTCTGTGTTTTTCCTTTTTTGTGGAAAACTTAATCTTATGCCTTATTTGTATTACATTGTATTTTCAATTGTGGTTAACTGTTCCCTTCCGGTACTATTGTTGAGAAATACTGACAAAAAGGAAGGCCAATGGCAGCGACTGAATGGTGATAGCTGAATATTTAATCTGATGCCTTTGCTTGTTTAATCTGTAACTGGAATCTTTTAAGTTGAATTTATGAAACAATTGCGCATGATTTATGCCCCGAAATGTTATGTTCTTGCAAATTTGTGTTGTCAACACCAGTGTTCTTTGAGTATTACAACTTAAGATGTCTTTCAACTTCTAGCCTTCATGATGAAGTGTCAAGATATTGGCCTTGATACTGCTCTTTTACCATGTCTTTTGGTTTCTTTTGTAGTTTCCTTATGTTCTATCAAGAATTTAAAACTTGTTTTTCCTGTTCCTTCTCTTGTCACCCCTTGCTCTCCATTTTCTTCTCTTGATATTCTCAGTCATGTTTGTTTTGATCAGTAACTTGATCATGGATTAGAAGTTTCTTAACTGCTATGTAGAGAAATGTTTGAGAGGAAGAGTGAAAAGTTTATTGTTGTATTGAAGCTACTATCCTTTATTGGGTGGCGCTCTTACTATAAGCGACTTCAATTCTGATTTACTATTAGCTCAGATCTTCTTTGTTGTTAATGTGCAGGGGGGTTAATGCCATTTCATTTTCAACACAGGATTCGTGTATCTACACTGCAGGTGCTGATGGAATGATTTGCATAATTGATCCACTAACAGGAAACATGTCAGGGAAGTTTAGAGCTTCTACAAAAGCTATATCCTCCAACTCTGTTTCTTCAGGTATGTTCGTTGTATACACTTAGTGTTCTAGCTTTTTGTTCCGTTTACAACCGTTCTTGACCATTCTATGAATTAGATTTTTGTGGAAAATTTAGAATTTATTTAGAGGGTGTATACATATACTTGCCTATGGTATTGATTTTACCAAACACATTTGAATTAACTAGGGATATATACTAGGGAAATGTATACTTAGTTTCTTGCATAATATTTACTTGGGTGGATATCTATGGACATCAGATGGGAAGATGTTAGCTACTGCAGCTGCACAATTGAAGGTTTTCAGTTGTTCTGATCACAAGAAGATACAGAAATTTTCTGGTCATCCTGTGAGTGTTGATTTCCATCTGCTGGTTTTCTTAAATTCCCTTCCCAAACATTGATTATGTATTAGATTGTTTTTGCATATGCTTTTGTAATTTGTAATATCTGTTTTTAGTAAGAAAATGTTCTCTCTCATAATCAACAGGGAACCATTCGTTTCATGATTTTTACTGAAGACGGAAACTATATTCTCTCATCTGCTGTTGGTGAAAGATATGTTGCAATATGGAGAATTGATGGAAGCAAAAGGCAATCAGCAAGCTGTGTTCTTGCAATGGAGCACCCTGCTGTGTACCTTGACTGCAAATGTTTTAGATCTGATGGAGTTGACGATGTGGGTCTTTATGTGTTGGCCATTTCAGAAGCTGGTGTGTGTTATACATGGTGCGGACAGAATGTGGAGGAGTTACGCAATGCCAAGCCCACAAAAGTTTTAGTGTCTTCTGATGAATCTGTTTCTAAACCCTATAAGGGTCCAGTACCTGCAATATTTGCTGCAAAAATTCAAGGCATTTCTGGATCCAGTGTTGCTCAAGTGTTCATTGCCTATGGTTTACTGGTAAAACCCATGTTTCAGAAAGTGTTGGTGCATTCTGGAACAGACATGAGGCTTAATAGCTCTCATGATGGTATTCTGCTTCCAGTCCATGAGTCTGTCACTAAACCTAAGAAAGGAATGGGGGCACAAAATGCAGGTAACTACCCGAGATTGGCAGTGGACCTTAGTCCTAAATCTGCCAGTTACTACCCGATTATTTTGTGTTTTGTTGACGTGACACTGATTGACAAACTTAATAGATTCCCTGTGCACTAGGATCTCTCTGGGGTTCTTCCCTGTATTAATTACCCTTATTTGGTGGTAGTTTTGTGCGTTTTAGTTTTTTGCCTGTTCCCTAATCAATTTGCAAGTAATTCAACAGTTACTGCATTAGACCGTGCAAATGTGGAGGATGCCTTGCTTCCTATTCCAAGAGTTTCTGATATTAATCAGAAAAAGGTGAAACATAAAAAGAAGAGCAATGACGCAGCTATGGCTGGTCTGATGGAGAATGATGATCAAGTAGAGCTTGTGGAGAAGAAAGGTGAAATTGCGATCTTATAGAAATATATTCAGTACGTGTGAACATAATTAATCCATGTTTTTTTTATTTCAGATCATCGATAAACATTAAACTGTTCCACCACATTTTCTGATCCTAGCCAAAACTTGATGTCTTCACTTCTCACTTATAATTGTAGGTGTTCTTTCATTGGAAACAATGCAAAAGTGGAAAAGAGTACGTCAATTTATTTGTTGGGGACTCTGGTGATTGCATTTTTTAAATTGAAATATATAGTCCTTTTGTAAGTTTGATTGTCATCCCTGAAGGTAGGGAAAGCCATAATTTTAGAGCTTGGAGTCACTTTGAAGATACATTTTTTGATACCTCATGTTTGCAACATTTTCTCCATGCGTCCTAGAACTGACACTGCTGGAATTTGGTAAAAGACTGCTCGATGCCCTGGTAGTTTAGTTGGATAAAGTAGAAGAGGACATGAAATAAAATGGAAATTAAAGTGAGAGCTAAGGAAAGAAAGGAAAGCCAATAAGTGTGTTTTGTTAGGACTTGCGCTTGTGCTTGTCTGCTCCTGTACTTGACGAGACTCAGATAAGGAAGCACCACATTTTGTAGCGACACCTTTTGCTTGCCAACTGCCATTCAGTATTTAGGTTTTAACTTCTTGAAATGTCTAGAATTATGCCATTCTCTTTCTGCTTGGACTAATGGCTAATGTTGTGGGTATGTTCAGATGAAATGATTGACGTATCATCAATCTGCTTGGAGAAGCAGCTGAGACAATTAAATTTACTTACTCATGAAGATGATAAGACAATTGACTCTGCAATGCGTATGGGTATTGATCTTCAAGCTGATATCCCTCAAAAGAAGGTCTGTTCTTTGCTTAAGTGAACCTGGTCCGTTTTGTAATTATTTTGGTTATTGTCATTATGTCAATGGGATTTCTACTAGGCGTTGTTATTGTTGTTGTTGTTGTTGTTGTTTTTGGTTATTGTCATTATGAATACCACAAGGGTCAATATTTCTCCTCTGCTGCTAGCCCCCACCGAATAAAATGAGATTAAAAGAGTAAAATGGAAGTCAACATCAATATGAATGGACCGGTGTAAGCTTCACTCATCTTATTGGGTTTTATTGGTTGTTTTCTACCAGATGAGGGCAGCTGTATTGTCTATGGGGCCAAGCAACGCTATCAAGTTACTGGAAATCTTGATGATCATATGGCAGTCTAGGTTTGTTTTTGTTATTCTGTAAGATCAAATTTGATATTTGAGATTCTTCAGCATAGGAGTCTGCCATTTACAAAACTATATTGGCCTTTCCCTTTCTGCTTTAATTTGTTATACAGAGGCCTTTCCCTTTCTGCTTTAATTTGTTATACAGAGTGTTTGCTTTGACTTGGGCATCTCTTTCACAAAGTTCTGCAAATCTTCTTGTAACATCGTACTAAAACACTGTTACTGCTGTTAACTAAGATTCTTTGTCTACATCAGAACACATAAGGGAAAGTTAGTTCTGCCATGGATCTACTGTATATTGGTCAATTATGGCCATCATATTGCAGCTCAAGATGAAGCCCAGATTCTTGATTCCTTATTGAAGGTAGAATTTGACTATTAGATTATTTTTTTTGGTTGCTCTTTCTGTGCTAGTATCTTACCTCACCTCAATTCGAAATAAATGCTTTCATATTTTACAATGTCTCTTTTTCTAGATCACCAAATCCAGAGAGGTGGCTACTCAACCTTTATTTCAACTATCTGGTCGATTGCAGCTTGTAAAAGCACAGGTTAGTTCCCATCATTGCTCTGATTAATTGTTTCATGTTGTTTTAATGTTATTTGATTCACTTTTTTAATCCTTTGACAGATTGACAAAGCTGCTATGAGAAAAACTAATATGTCATCACCTAGTCACCAGATGGATGATGACGAGGATGTTGATGAAGACATTGATGAGTGTCGTTATGGGGAAGAAGACGATGAATCTGAGTTTAAGTAGTGATATTGACAGCTAGGGTAGTGAATTGATAGTACTGTTTTGAGTTCTCTCTCAATTTTGCATTTAGTGTTTTTGTTATTTAAGCCATTTTCTTTGAATGGTTATTACTTCATTCTGTTTAAATCCAAGTAATGAACTCCAACTTAAACAATGAATCAGTATTTCTGATCTTTGATTTCTATTGATTGGTGAAAGCTTTGACTCAATGGCATCTCTGTTTCAGACAATATTATTTGACGGCTGGTTTACAAGCACCTATGCACATTATCCTGATCATGTCCCAATGATATCAACCTTCGTTTTATTTGCATTTTTACTGTGTAAATCTGTAATGTTAGTCATATGAAATAGGTATTGCTTGCCAATTGTAGTGATTGGACACGGCAACATTTTGTATTTGGTAAATTTCTGTATCTTTTGGGTAACATGACAACTGAAAACCTTGAGCTGTACTTCTGCAGTAGTTAGCATCTTCCCATCTGATATGTAGCTGCTATCAGAAAACTTTTGATGCAAAAGAACTTAAAGTCTATTAGAGAAATAAAAGAGGAAAGATTAATCAATCACAAGCTTTAATTTGGTGGGATGAAGATTGGGAATTGAATTGAAATTGAAGATAAAGGCTGAAATTCATATTGCATTAGGATTCCTTATTAGATAGGTAGTAGTAGTATTATGTTATTCTATTTTAGATATGTTATCCTAGATGAATAGGACTTATAGAATTTCTATTATATTAGGATTTAAATTAGAAATCCTTTTCCTACTAGAATAAGGATTCTAAGAACACTATATATATGTACTTGGTCTTTCGTTAATAAGAAGCAATTTGGAATTTTTCTATAATTTTTTTCTATTAGAAGGTGTGATGCTTTCTCCTAAGAGTGATTCCTAGTTTCCTACTATCCATTCTCTGTGTTCTTCACCAAATTCCAGCAACCCTAACCTAAATTCCAGCCCTCTCATACCTATTGATACAAAGGTCATCTTGAGACTCGAACTTTCACCGAAGTTGATCACCAACACCCTTTACAAGGCAGTCTTACTTAGGTCCGCTTAAGCAAGACTTCAGCCTTCATCGACCCTCAAAGTGTTTACCTTGCACACTGGAAGAAACAAAGCTACGAAAGCAATAAGAAAACAAAGGCAACAAGAAAACACGAGAGATACGGCAAAATTAACCTTTATATACTTTCCCTCAAAAGAATACAAGGAATGTTCTCTCTGATTGAATGAGAAGAGCTCGAATGAGCTATATATAGGCAATCTAACTTGGAAGCCAAGTTACATTCAGAATCTCACTCAAACTGGACTACCTAAGATCGTGCTAAGATTACATTTATCCCTATCAGATTACATCACGTGGACCAATTAGATGACACTCCCATCTAAATAGGACTCTAACTGATAAGATAGAATTTCTAAGATAACAGAAAGATAGATTACATTCAAATAGAAAACTAGCATCCTTATTCTCGAAGATCTCTACTATCTTCAGATGTTGAGTTCCACTGCAACTTTAACTCCTAGTTGTCGCCACATCATCCAATATCTCCCCACGATCTCTATCCGCTAATGATGCAGTGTGATCTTGCCGAAGCCCACATAGCACACTGTCCTGATCCAATGCTTCCCACGATAAGTCCGCTAGTCGTGGTCTATTCATCTGAGCATGGATCAAGTCTTTAGTCCATCAAGTCCTTAGCCTGGGTCGAGTCAATCTTCACAACGTCCGAGACTCTACCAAAGTTTGCACCAAGTCTGATCCCACTCGCCCATGTTTGCCTTAGTGTTTTTGCATGCCTCCCTCATGCGTGAATCCAGCTAACCTTCCTCTTAAGGCGCATCGTGAAGGTCGCTAAGAAGTGCTCCGAAGTTTAAGGGTCTAACACCTATGTTCCAACCATCTTAAACCCTAAAATTCCAGCAATCAAACCTTAATTTTCCAGCTTTACAAAATCTGAAAATTCTGCATTCCTACCCAAAATTCAACCTTGAAACCTAATATTCCAGCAGCCTAATACCATCCACACTTCCTAATTTTGTGATTTTAACTACTAGTTCATAATTCTTCTATTTGTCCTACATCACCTTTGTCCTAACACTAAATAGTTGTTTATAAAGTTATCAAAAGAATCCCTACCTCTAGCACTTTTTGGATCTATAGTTGGAAATCCTACCATTATATGTGCACATTGAGAATTTAAGTATACAGTGTAAATAGGACTGATCTAAGTGATTTGTTTGATCATTTTCTTGGTAATTCTTTTATGAAAATCTATAATAGTACTTGTCCTTTTTGAGTTCACCTATGAATTATTCTAAATTATATTCAAGAGGCTTCATCTTTAGTTAGGCTACTAGCAAAATTGGTTTTTGACAGAGAACCAACAAAAATTTGATAATAAATTAAGTCCTATTTGTTGACATGGCAAAACACAATTTTAAATGCATCCATTTGTAGCACACGCTTAGTTCTTTATAGGATTATTCTACGAAAATTCTTATAACAAAAAGGAAGTCGAGAGGAGCAGTGCCTTGGAAATGGAATGCAGGGAATTGATTCTTACTGCCCATACAAGTTTAGAATCTAGTTCTATCGTGGATCAACGTTTTCACATGCTTGTTAGGAAATATTGCAGCCATCAGAATTCTGTTATTCTTCTGTTTGACAATTAATTGATTTCTGTATTTCCTCGACACGAAACAAGGGTCCCTCCTCTCATCATGTTCTCCCTGCCTGACCTTTTTTACACTATCCTGCATGCATTTGGATTTTCATCACTGAACATAGATGTGATGTTTCCATTTTGATTATTCTCTTGATACTCATCATTGTAATGGTCCATCCTGTTGCTATAAAATGTTGGTCGTGGCGGTGGCGACTGTACATACTCGTAACTAGTAACATATGGAGATGGCCGATATGTGTTGTAGCTTTGTGTGACGTGGATTGGCTGTATTGGCTCTGGTGAAAATCTTGGTCCATTATCGCCATATCTATTCCAGTGACCTGTGTAATTATCTCCATAGCCATATCTATGGTTTTCATAATTTGTTGCCGGATGGTGTTGGTATTTGATCTGAACTTCTCCTTGATCTTTGGGTCGATGTCTATAGTTGTCATAATCTGGTGCCGGAGGGTGGTGGTATATGGTATGAACTTCTCCTTCATCTCTGGGTACAGAGGCTTGTGGATTAGGTTGGCTTGCATTAGTATCTTGCGTAGGAGGTGTTGGTGATGGTTTCTCTTCCGATGGTGGATCTTTTGGCGGGGCTGCTGGTGGTTCAGCGGCTGGTGCTTCTGCTGGTGGGGGGTTAGCAGTATCAGAGGCTGATGGTGGCGAAGAACCACCTTCAGGTTGTTGTTGGCATTGTTCCGATGGCTGAGCAGCCGGAGGCTCTGTTGATTCTGAGTGAGAACAGATAATGGCCATCTTCCTAGTTTTCCTAATGGCTCTGACAATTTTCTCTGGATCTGCCCATCCGGTTATTGTCAACTTTTGTTGGGGAAGATCAACATATATATGAGATATACCTGAGCAACTTGCAACATTAATCTACATCAGAAATGGTGAATCCCCTGACGATGATGATGATTCTTGAAGAACAACACTAACAAGAATTTGTCAGACATATTACCATCTTACCATCAACGCCATGCAGTGCCTTCTTGATCTTCTGCACGCACCCGTTGCAGTCCATCCGGACTTGTATCTCGGTGACTCGAGGATTCTGCACTTTGAGAAGGAAAGCCACTCATGAATGGTTATAGAAACAAACTCAACTCTGATGCTCAAACTAAGTCATGCCATGTTAAGCTTCATTTCTGCAGAAAGTATGTATTTATATATCTGGTCTCACCAGGTATTGGAATGCAAAGAACATACCTCTAATTCTTGAGCCATTAGGGAACGGAGAGAGGAAGAGACAGAGAATGGAGGAACTATTAATATGGGAGATGACAGGGATGTTTGGTGGAAAGAGTACAAGTGAAGAATCAATGTACAGGTAAGGTGACATTTGTTTTGTGCATGGAGGAAGAATATATGAAAGGCAAAAGCAAAAGGAATCTTCTTTCCCTTGTGATAAGACACAGAAAGAGGAAGATTCTTGCTGGAGTAATTGTCAAATCTTAAGGGAAAAACTTAACAAAACTTTTCGGATATCTTTCATGTCTAAAGAAGCTTAGGCTCGAGTTCTTATCTAGATCCAATCAAGCTTGTAATTTAGGAGACCTTAGCTTGATTGTCATTTTTAATTAGTTAAAGAGAATTTCTTGTTGCTGAGTATATCATGCTTGAGGTCTAAGTTATACAAAAAAGGATTGGTTAGTTTAGATTTCTAAAACACTGACTTTGAGAATTGTCACCCTTAAAGAGAAGAAGGACTTGTGTATCGGCTAGCATATTTGAAATCTAAGCTATAGTTAATCCTTGTTTATTTTTGACCTCTTATGAAAATTTGTTCTGTAACTCACTTGATTGGTATATAGGCTGAAAATTTATGATGCAGCTCCTTTGAAACTTACAGGTGAAATATTTCACGAGCTTGAAAGAAGGGCTTTTTTCGATTCATGTAGTATAACAATGTCATGTACCTTGAGTTTCTGTTACGTGCCCTTTTACCAAGGGTTACCGTTTATGGTCATTTTTATAAATTAATGCTCTACAAATTAGTAATTGTGATTATATAATAGTTTTTTTATAATTCTAATAAGTTAAATAATTTTAATTAATAATAAGAGAACAATTATGTGAAAGATCATCATATAATTTTATAGTCTCACACTTATCATTAATTAATAATTTGTAATAAAATATAATATTTTCTTAAATTTTAATGTGAACTTTTCCTCCTGACCCATCCTTTACGAGCTAGTGCAAAGCTTTGAATGTGAACGGACCCTTTAGGAGGAGGGACCATGTAGAGATATTCCCTATTTGATTATTATAGTTTTTAGTTAATTCTGTTCTTTACATATAAATAGTATCAGTGGATGATTGTCTTTTAGCTTTGCTTTCATAAAGTTATAGTTCTGAGTGATGAGCTTTACTTAATAATTGAACATTTTAAAGTAAAGTCGTTGTTTCAAAAGGGCTCCTTTCAACCACAAATTTAAAGAAATATGTTTTTTTTTTTAAAACGAAAGAACTCGCAGCCGCTATTTTTTGGATGCGCACTGGGTAAATCTTTGGATTGACACAATAATCTACAAATCACACTAACCGGGTACTCCGTACTAAGAAAGCCCTGTACGACAGGCTCGATCGAGAGAGCGTAAGTAGGAAAATTTGAACACAAAACCTTTTGACCCTATGCCACTTACTTGGCAAATTCGGTCTGATTAACTTGGAATTCAATGAAATAAATTTAGTTTGATCATATTTTCGATTTGTTCCGATTTCAAATGTAATAAGAAATCGGTTATAACGATTCAATTTTTTAAAATAATGTTATTTTAGGATCACCAAAATTCAATTTATCAAGATAGAAACAAGCTTAATACATTGTCAACCATTAAACTCTCAAATGTCGATAAAAACTATATAATAGAGTTCAAAGTTTGAGTTCGAGATTGAAAAAAATTTATAAGTTTGAATTTGTATTTAAGTTTATTGGGTGAATTTAACTTAATTTCGTTCGTTTATTCGAAAAAATTAAAATTATTTATTAGTAAAAGTTAAACATGTTTAATATTAGCCTAAGTGTCTATTTAGTTGAGCTTTTGGAGGGTGAATAAGTACTTTTTTTTACCTCAAAAGCTTTTTACAAGAAAAATAAGTGTTTGACTGTAAAATAAAAAAACAACTTTTTTAGTAAATATAGCTTTTTTGACAGCTAAAATACAGCTTTTTAATAAGCACAAATTTGAAGCTTCTAAAAAAAATGTTTTCTCAGATCAATTAATGAGTCTATTTTTTAGTCTCTTTTACCCTTATGTTTTACACATGATTATCACAATACCCACAAACTCATCTTTGCGTTTATTTTGAGAATTATATAATATTATTTGACTTTTTTATATATTTTAATATTTTTTTATATTAGTTTTACTTATGTTATAATCCATATAAAAGATCGGTTAGAAATATTTTCATTTATGTTTCATATGAAAAAAAATTATATAATAATTAATATATTATGCTTTGAATATTGTTTAATGTACTTTAAATAATATTTATTTGCATGAATAATTTTTATTACAAAATAAAATATAGTTAAAATTAAAAGTGCTTTTTATTTCTACGTTGTCAAACAGTCTACTGTATGAAACTCTTTCAAAAAAATTCTTTTTAAAATGACAATCAAATAGTTAACTGACTTCTTAGAAAAGCTCTTCTCATAAAAACTCTACTGATAAAAGCGATACTGATATAAGCTCATCCAAACAAACACTAAGCTTAAGTTTAGTGTGAATGTGCTCAAATTTTTTATTTTAGAATATTTTGGAACGTATTTGTGTCTGAAATCGAAATTTTATTAAGTTCGTAAACCTGAAATCAACACCACTCAAAAGGTAAAAAACATTACAATCCTATCATGCAAGTACGATAAAAACATCCTTATTCAATCGAAAATCGTCCACCATGGCCAAGACCTTGGAGAAACCACCAACTATGGTTTTACGTAAGAGACATGCCATGCAACCGTAGAGAAGACGAAACTTAAATGTAGGCAGCCTCAAGGTTTTGGAGAAGATAAGCTTCAACAGCTTTGAAGGTCCCCGTACTCTTTCCATTGTTCTGCTTGATCTCTTCTTCTGCAGGTTCATCATCTCCATTGGTAGTGTAGGTTAATCTCCTTTTGATCTAGCTCCCTCCGCCAGGACCAGCTGTGAACTGTAATTGATTAAAATTATATATTTAAGTTTATGGACTGTTGTAATTAATCATATATATATATATATATAATAAAATTTACCCACAGAAATTTCGTTATATGTATATGATTAATTAGGATAAAATATCACATTATATTTTTTGATTTACTCACTGAAATTAAGAAAAGAACATAATTTAATAGTTTTATCAAATGGATATAATTGAGTAGAATTTTAACTTACAGGCAAATTTTGTCATTAAATTCCTGAATTCATGCATGACTTATATTGGCAAAACATAGCAATTTTGGTCTCATAATTTTGTTAATAAGCAAGTATGTTTAATAATTTTTGCAGTTATTTTACCTACGAATATCTCTAAAATTAAGTGACATTCCCGAATTAAAGGGTGATAATTATAAGATATGGAAGGAGAGAGTATTTCTTCATTTGAGCTAGATGGATATAGATTGTGCTATAAGGGAAGATGAACCACCTGCTATCATTAAAACCAACAATCCAGATGCAGTTAGTCTTTATGACAAATGGGAACGATCCAATCGTCTCTCTGTGATATTCATAAAGACTAAGATATATGCTGGTATCCGTGGTTTCGTTGAACAACATCCTAAGGTGAAAGATCTTTTAAAAGCTATCGATGAGCAATTTGCTACATCTGACAAAGCTCTTACCAGCACCTTAATAATGCAATTATCATCTATAAGGCTCACCAGGATAAAACGTGTGTGTGATCATATCATGCGTATGAGAGACATAGTGGCTTATCTAGAAGCTTTATAAGTGAAAATGTCATAATCTCTCCTGGTTCATTTTATTCTGAACACTCTGCCCAACAATATAGTCCTTTTAAAATTTCTTACAACACACATAAAGACAAACGGTCAATTAATGAGCTGTTGATCGATTATGTGTGCTCAAGAAGAAGGAAGATAGGCTATGGAAGAGGCTGAAAAAGTGAGCTTGACTACGCAAGGAAAGAAAAAGAAGGATTAGGGAAAAAATAAGGAAAAAGGCAAGATCATCCTCGGCCTGAGATAAAGAAAGCATCAAAGTGCTTCTTCTGCAAAAAGAGGGGACACATAAAGAAAGATTGCTTAAAATTTAAGAACTAGCTTAAAAAGAAAGGTACTCACCTTTCATTTGTTTGTTATGAATCTAATACGGTTAGTGTTAATCTTAACACATAATTGATTGATTCTAGTTCAACCATCCATATTTCAATTACTTTGCAGGGTATGCACAACCTAAGGAAACAAGTGGAAAGTGAACATTGCAGCTATTTAGGAGGCACGATGAGTTCACATGTGGAAGCCATTGGCACTTGCAGTTTGACGTTAAGCAGTGGTTTTATTTTATATATGGAAAATACCTTTTATGTACCAAGTTTTTCTTGATATTTAATTTCTATTTCAAGACTTGAACTATTGGGTGTTACTTGTAATTTTACAGATTCTGGTTTTCAATTATCCAATAAATCCAAAGTTCTTGGACATGGTGTTTTGATTGATGATCTTTTGTAGCGCCCCAAATTAGGGGTTAGATTATTATGAAAATTTAGTACGTTTATACTTAATATTTGAATATTTGTTAAATTGTGCATAAGTAATTTGGCATGCATTCATGACATTTTTCGGGTAAATTGGTTTAAT